>JADLZL010001588.1:60000-162269 GCA_015844335.1 Chrysopogon serrulatus | reverse complement strand
TTAATCTTCACACGTGCCTTGATCCAAAAGATTCAAAAATATTTAAAAAGTACTATCTTCGCTAAAATTAATATGGCCAACAATTGAAATTGAAGAGCAGAAACCAAAAGTGGAGAGCTACAACCATAGCAAACTACCTATATTATGAACTTGTCAAGCCATGTCCCGTTTTCTCTTACACGACTTGGCTTTACCATCCATTCTGGTATATGTGATTTCAGATGATGCAATCAATTTTGTCGCACCAGCCTTGGCATTTAGAAGAGCTCGACAACTACGTTGGTACTCACGATTTTTGGCCCGGACTTCCTCCTTCTTGTTGTTTAGGCAATGCAGCATACCTCTCTCGTTGGTACTCACAATTTTTGGCCCGAGCTTCCTCCTTCTAAGCAGTGATTTGAGTTGTTGCAATAAATTTTGATAGATAAGCCTTGGCCTTCAGATGAGCCTGACGATTACGTTGATAGTCACGATTTTTGGCACGAACTTCCTCCTTCCCATTGCTAGTCAATGCAGCATTCCCATCACTCCCGGCCTTCAGACGAGCCCGATGACTACGTTGGTACTCGCGATTTTTGGCCTGAACTTCCTCCTTCTCATTGCTAGTCAGTGCAGCATTCCTATGCATGATAGCTTTTGACATCAGGTATAGTAGCACTTGCCCTGGTCGTGATTTGAACACCTATGCACGTAGTAGATTGCAGAGTTAATGTTCAGGGTCTAAGTAGGCTGGATAGACAATACATTTAACAATATTTTTTGGCAACAATATATAAATCAAAAGGCCACATGCTATCTTCCTGCCGGTACAGAGCAAGACTTCTACTGAAAATTTATGAACTGGTATATAAGGAGTAGGCTCCTGTAGAAAAGCACGAATGAGTGAACTCTGATGAAACGAAGATATATCGAGAATTCAGAAGCACATGATTCACAAATGAGAAGCACTTGAACAAGCAGGTACACAACAAGTGAGGGGACGTACCTATACACATATATATACCCGACATGCAAGCCATGTAAGAAACCACAGAATTTGTGAGCAAGCAGCGATTAGTATTCAGCAGTTATGCAGAGAGCCATGGAAGAACGAGCATGAACGCCAGCAGGCGCAGGAACCACGACCGGTGTCACGTCCACCTAGTCACGATGAGAACGGCAAATCCTTCCGATCCCGTGCGAGCGATGACGATAAACCGTTAGGCTGTTCTCGTTGATGGCCAGGCTGAGCACGTACGTCCACGTTCACGATTTGCTTCCCGCCGGCGTCCTGGTCCGTGTTTTGCAGATCGTTCCCGTGTGTGCGATGACGACGGGCGGGACAACGGCGGTAGGACCCCTGCTCCGAGGCTATGCACCTCAACGACCACGCGATCCCCTTGCCGCGCTGCCCTGCAGCGCCAGCGTCCTCATCCGTGCTCTCGTGCGTGATGTCGTCTGTTCTGGCAGCACAGCGTTGAAACGCGGCAGTTGTCGCGGCCAAGGAGCGACGAGCGGCGAATGAAGCGCAGCGATTGGAGTCGTCGCGAGGCGTGCATATGCGGAGTCGTGGACGCGGGTACGTGCGGGCCGGTAAGGAATTTTCCGGTGAAAAAAACTTCGGCAGTAGGATGGTCTGTTCCAGGAAACACGCGTTTCATTTGTCATTTAGGGCTACTTTGGAAGGGGAGGGAGAATAACCCAGGGTACAGAACCTCCAACAACAGCAATGGTGGAAAAGAAGCAAGGCAATGGGAGGATACGGCAGCGGAAGGAATGCTAGCAGCTAGCTCGATCGCTCGTACGATACGTTCGCTGGCCGGGGGAGTGCTTCCCGACCTGTGGTGGCCGGAGACGAATCCACGGGAAAGATCGGGCTAGTTCAGGCCGAATTCCACTCGTTAGTTATGTCTTAGCCGTCGATGATCGAGGATAGCCGCTAGCCACCTCGTAAAAACAGAGACGTGAAGTTTCCCCCGCGGGGAAGTCTACCAAAGTAGCCCTTAAAGCAATTGTCCACTGAGAACAATGAGCTCTCGCAGCATCATGACTACGTGGCTGCATAACACACCTGACCCTTCCTGTTTGTGGAGCATGCAATAAGTTGCCATTAATTTATCATCTCTGAGAAACTCCAATGAAAACTCGAAGCTCGCTAGCTCGCTCGACTCGTTAGGGCTGGACATAAAACTCGAGTTTTATGTTAGATGTCTATTGTTTGCACTCTCCCTCCACCCTCCTACACAAATTGCTCATAAAGGCCATGGGTTGGGGTTGCTCTGACTGTGGTATATAAGTATAGATGCATGGGTCACCTGCCTCACCAGGCTCATGTACATATATATGGCCCGATATATATGAACTCTGAGTCACCAATATCTGCATGGATAACGCTTTACCTTGAGGTGTCACCCTCTCTCACACATATTCTCATATTCCCTTGCTAGGAATGGAAGGAATCAGCAATATGCTAATAACCAACAAATGACTGGTTCCTCTTTGCCAAATCGAGCCTTCATCCCAACATATCTTGCCTCTTCCACACCGAATCTTCGCTCCAAGTATTACTCTTCAGTTCGGCCAAGTCACTATCGCCTGTAGGCTCACGAGGGTGATGTCCACAGGCACCAGTGGGGTTGCATACTTAAGAACTGTCGCCCATGGTGATGGCTGACGGGGAGGGTGCTGGTGGACGCAGCATACCTGAGAGGTCGACACCAAGCCGGATGAGGCAGAGAGAGGGGCTGCGCGATGGCGGCATCCAGGCTGTGTTGGTGAACGCAGTGGTGAGTCCTAGTCTGTGCCATCTCGATCTAGTAAAGCATGTAGCACAAGAGAAGCTACGCATAAAAGCCATGAGGTAGGAATGCATTAGGATCTGGAGCCGAGCACTAGGCCGAGCTAAAACTGGGAACTGAGACCCTATTACGAGCCAGGCACTCGGGTACGAACAATGTGGACCTCCTCTCCAAAAAACTAGTGTACACTTGTCATCAGGAGCAGGTAGGTGCCCATGGGATTACGATGCGGACTCCACGAACCAAATTTCTTTTCCTACAGAGTTTGGCAGACCCCTGAATTTAGTATATTCAATGTTTTTTCTCGATGAATACGTTATTCAAGCATTGTTACACTCTTCAGTGTAGTCTCACAAATTGATACGGTCAAGGCAGTTCCAGCTTTGTCTCCGTACGTGTTCTCTGCAGCCGCATTGCAGCCTGGTATCATGAGCACCATAGTGATCCTATGATTGGCACGGTCTCATCCATCCATGGGCACACAGGTATAGCACAAGCGGATTATTGAAGCAGGCCAATCTCTTGGTGTTCTGATGCTCCCTCCACAATGAACCGTGCTTACTGATCAAGTGCCAACCCTTTTTGGGATGTCTTGAAGTTGCCGCCATAGATAACGCTTGATAAATGCTGTTTAGCCATGGATGCAATCATTAGGTTGCTACCCAATTGTTATGGAATGTTGAAGGCATTGGTGATGTTCACAACTCGACCAGGGTTTGCTTTGTGCTTGCCACTGCTTCAATTAAGCTCCATCGTGCTCAGTCTTCAAGAGATTATACTCGAGAAAATTCAATCAAGAGAAAAATTTAGTAGCAATATACAGTCCTTCAACTCCAATAAGTTGTACAGACAATAAGTTTCGGCAAAACTTTTGAATGTACACCGTTTAGTTTGGCCACTAATTATGCTATGATTCCTAGTGTAGTGAGAAACTTTTGAATGTTCTTAACGATGAGAACATCAAAACTTGAACCCAGAGATGAATAATGATGCATGGCATGATCTTACTGAAGATACAAATGAAAGTATTCAGTAGTTTAATGTTCTCTCAACTTCCCCAACCACCACCATTTAGTAAAGGTCATGTATTTACTGCTGAGCTAGGTACATAACAAGGTGTGCCATATTGCAAAAAAAAAAAAAAAAAAAAAAATCACCACTCATATGAAAATGCACGTTTATGTTTGTTCTGCTCCTACATGCACACACCAGACGACGATGTATCTCCTCCATACATGGATGAGGAACTGGGCTATGACCCCTGCATCGCTCTTAGCTATATTTCCTTGCAGTAGGATGTGCACACGACGCGCGCGCCAAGAATAGAACTATGTCTCTATTTAGACCTCACTCGACTAGACTAAGTATTCACTTGTTTCTCTGCTTGACAATAGCTAGTGTCATCAAGTTTTATTTGTACTACTCAGAAATTGCCACCTACTATGACTCGTCCGAGTCTGGTAGTCGCAGGTTCAGATGGACTCACGTAATGCACCTCTCCTTACTAATGAGCATTCATAAATATCAATATGAGTCACTTGCTCACTTATAAGATTGTGGTAGAGACTAGCTTGAGGGAGACAGAAAGTGTGGGAGATAGAGTGTGTGTGTGAGAGAGAGTGTTGATGACAATAGCGTGCAGAATATAAATATTATGTTCATTTTACAGGATTGGGAGGTCTCGAGAATCAAAGAGCCAACACTGTCTTCTCCTGATGGATTATCGTAGCACACTCATTGGAACCACCACTAATAATGATGTGATTCTGAACATGAAAGGGCGCGAAGCGGTGGCCACCGTGACACGCAGCATTCCCCTGACTCTGTCTCCGCTGGCTGTACTGCAGAACTTGAGCCAGATATATATAGTGGCCTGCATTTGTATCTCAGAGGAGGAGGATTACCCTCCCACAACACATGCTAGCTGTTGGGGGAAAAACCCTGCACAGGGAAGCCCATATTCATATGGGCCAATTCCCCCTAAAGATGCCCAATAGGAGTTGCTGTAGTGGCTTGTGGAGTTCTCACCCACCAAGGGGTTGCTTGTAAATTACCCTTACCTATATAAATACTAAGAGCATGAGGGCAAGGGGGGCTCTCTCTCTCACTCACATGAAAACCCTAATGTGTGCCCACCTGTTTACGCCAGACTCTCCCCCCTCTCGCCTAGTTGACGCACTACGGCAGAACCTTCTCAGGTTGTCCACGACCGGGAGGAGGTCCCGACCAACTTCCCCGGTCAACTTTCGCCGGAGACCTTCTCCGGCCACCCGGGAACCTCCTCCAACCGACCGTCACCGGGAGAAGGTTCCCACCAACTTCCCCGGTCGACTTTCGCCGGAGACCTCCTCCGGCCTCCCAGGAACCTCCTCCAACCGACCGTCACTGGGAGAAGGTTCCAGCCAACTCCTCTCACCAGCCCGGACCTTCGCCGGCCAGACCTCCGCCGAGCTTCGCTGGCGGACCTTCTCCAATCTGTCCAGCCGTTTCACACCTTCTCCAGGAAGCCTGCACCTCTCAACCCTGTTCGTGACCTTTGTCCCAACATTGGCGCCCACCGTGCTCGGCACGTATAATTTCTAAGAATGAAGGTTTGATCTTATGAAACCCTTGGGAAAAGGTAAGGTCCTCGCAGCAAAGGTAGGGTTCTCGGGGCAAAAGGTTTGATCTCCTTAAACCTTCGCAGCTAGCGAAGTCATTGCTTTTGGTCTCAATTCACCATTTGCCAACCTTCGGCCATCCTTATTAATAAAAAAAAACAAAAAAAACTTTCAGTCATTTTTACTAAAGAAAAAAAGAACTGCAAAATTTCAGCGCAGCAGCAGGCTTCGATCTCATATTATAGACTGATATAACTAACCAGCAGGCCACCGAAGCACAGTTCTTCAGTTCATGCATGCAGATCATTCCGTGTAGATGAGCTCGCCCACAACTGCAGACTGCACATCTGCGACACGTCTCGGCAACCTTCGGACATGGTCGGCATCATCGCCCGGTTTCGCAGCATCACCAGTCGCGCGACACCCGAAGGCAATGACTGACGGCCTGCACCTTCGACCAGCAAGCCAGGGATATGCACCCTTAGCTCGTTGCCTCGTTCAGATGCACACTGTGAACCGCGAAGGTAGGACCGCTCGATGCCAGTGAAGGTTCTGCCTGCTAGGACAGTTTACCACTGTCTAAGTGACCACGGCATTGCCCCGAAGGCCCAGATAAGTCACAAATACATACCATCTCCTCCTATGGGTTATCACACACAGGAAAGAAGCTCAGGTTTTTCTTACACAGCACTAGCTAGCTGCATGCCGCTTAGCATATATTAATATATATTTCACATTCTACCTTGCTAGCAGCACTAACACATCTATCTATATATTCTATATCACCTGATGATAATCTGCAAGATCTACGCAGTGCATTTGTAGGGTGCTTGCAAAAATTGCAGGTCTAAAGCTCGCGCAATATAGGACCGTCGCCAGCCACACAGAAAACTCAGCTAAGCCAAGGCTTGAAATAGAACCTTTGGCCCATACATTTTCTATTTTCTATGGGCCTCGGCAGAGAGATAAATATCCGGCAGCGTTCGGGGCGCTGCGGCGCCAGTTGTGCTTTCTGACCTTCGGAAGAAATTATATTATTTTGGTCTTGGGAATCTATTTTTTGGCACACACCTTCGGCTTCAGGAGAAGTCTTCTTCGAGTTAAATTTCTGGCATTTGGGAGCCCTCGCTCAAAGGAGTTTCTGCATAGGGAAAGGTCCTACCTAGTTATTAGCGAAGGATCAGGCGACCAGCACCTGCACGCAAAGCCTGTTCTTACCTTCGCAACGACTGCATGGCAGCAGCCTCGGACCAGCATGTTCAGGTTCACCTTCGAGAGTCTACCACCATACATGCAGCATGCTCTTCTAGGCTAGAACTAACCTCGACAAGGTACACAACGCCCTCAACCATGAAGGCAACCATTGTCAGCATCAGATCTTCGGAACAGCTTATACACTCAAGAAGCCTTAGTTCAGAGCTTGACTGGCAACACCGGCGTCGCGGCCTTCGTTCCTGTTTTCTCTCAGAAGCTAACCAACCAGCAATCCACAGTTCCACACTATAGTGCTCGTGTTCCTCCTGTGCAGTGCAGGTCATCAGTTACTTCGGTCAGTTTTCAATAAAAGGAACCTTTGGGATTTATTCCAAATTGAAGCATGATCGCCATCCGAAATGGAGGCTGCTGACTCGACGAGGTTAACCTATCAAGCAACAAAGATGCTGAACTTTTCAAGAAGCCTCTCTGTTTCAGTATTAAAAAATGAATGAAAGTTATTGGTCTCCAGCTTTTCTCGTTAGCCTATCACAAGCTAGTCTTCGCGAAGCTACATACACGCTGGTAGTCTGAAGGAAGCAACGGATGGGATTTCAAACTCACAACAGTGAATCTCATTGTGGCCTTTCAAACATCTGGCTACTGAACGCAGGACTTGTTTCTCCCAGAATAGAGGGATAACTGGCAGCCATACACACGGTGGGGCAACACCTCCCAACATGCGAATCAGTCTAGTTGGACCTGCATCAGTGAAATGGGAATTCACGTATCCTTTGGAGTTAAATATTCTGGCCTTCCGAATTAAAATATTCTGGTCTTCGGGAGATATCTTCAGAGCTAAGTTTGCTGGTTCTTGAAGTGAAGCCTTCGCGTGAAGTACTTTGCCGACCCCACTGTTCCAGAGGTCTCCAACTTTCCGTCGAAGGTCACCAGTTATTTCAGTCAGATCTTGCAGGTCACCAGTTATTTCAGGCAGATCTTGCAAAGTTATGGCTCGTCATAAGTTAGAGGGGATTTCGGCTGCGTGCCGCCGTCGGATGCCTCCAAAAATTTTTTGCATAGGCAAAGAAATAACTCACCATCGCTTGTGTCTGCTTGGCCTTCGCTGCTGTCTGCCGGACCTTAGCTTGTGTCTGCTTGGCCTTCGCCGTTGTCTTTGGAACCTTCGCTTGTGTCTGCTGGGCCTTCGCCGTTGTCTTTGGAACCTTCACTTGTGTCTGCTGGGTCTCGGCTACTGTCTGCCGGACCTTCGCTTGTGTCTACTGGGCCTTCGCCCTTGTCCCCCGGACCTTCGCTTGTGCCCGCCAGGCCGCCGCTGTCGTCTGCCCGGCCTTCGCTTTTGTCTGCCAGACCTTCACTGCTGCTTTGCGTAACTGGCATACGGAGGAGTACTGCACTATCCTCAGTCTGGTGCCACTCTGACGGCCTACTATTTCGCATCGCATGCAACTCCACCAGTTTATAGTTTTTAGCTATTTCAGGCCACCTCTCCCACGAAGGTGCATGACACACGACTCTATACGAAGGTTCGACCCAAATCTCTCCAAGTTAATTACTCTATATATTACATTTATGTTGCTATGCTAACCAACTTGGATTTATTATCTGTATGCTCTCTGTTATCCTATAAACCTCCGCTCAAGAAAGCAATCTTGAAACTTTTGCATACTAGTACCTCCGCTCTAATTTTCAATGTTGTCTGGAAGTATGTATAGGATTGAGCTCAAGAAGAAATTATTCTTTACATATATAGAATTACAGCTGTAGGCAAGGGAGTAAGTTGATCACTCCAAGCCCTCGGATTTACATGCAAATATATAAGGGTCCATATACAATATGGGAACATATAACTCGAAATTCTCACCCATTTTGCCATGAGTCAAGCTCATCGGTTTGCAGCTTTGAATTTTCAACTTATCACAGCAAAGGTCGATTACTCACTTCTCGAACCACACTACATGTATGACAATAGTCGAGAATATAAGTATTCATAATATATCGATCACTAACCTTACTCACATGTGTTCAAAGAGTCCTCTTGCAGGATCCAAGTCAATACCGAGTGAGTATTTCTCACAAGCTTATCTATCTTGTTCATCTCATTCTAGCTACGTGCCTCTTAATAATCTATTTCAATGCTATCCTGCTTCAACCTTCGTCTCTCTAAGACAATTTTGAAAAATAAACCTTCACATGCAACTTGTCACCGATGTGACTAAAAGTTATTACAACCTTCGCCACCATTGTTAAAGAAATAAAATTTTTTCGGCCTTTTTAAAGGGAAAAATACTGGTGCAAAAGCAACAACCTTCGGCTCATGTTGACAAAAATAATTGCAAAGTTTACAAAGTTCGTGAGCTACGGTTTCAGAACCTCCGTGAACACGCCCGCACATGCTAACCGCAAGACCTTGCAAAGACTGTATTTGTCATGCGCAGGTTTCTCTTAACAAGGGCTGGACCTCCGCTAATACGAAGCCCTCCGCTCGAATTTTCTCGTGGGGCTGAAGTTTTTCTAGCTGGAACTGCCCTTCGCTGGTGTCAAACCGTTCTTTGCTCGGAATTTCTCTCGAGGCTGGAATCTGGTTTTCTATCAAGAACCTTCGCTCAGACCACTAGTGAAAGCAATCTGTCCTAATTGGATGGCTCTCGGTCCACCAAACTCTCAAAATGGTTATCGCGCATTGAGATATTATTTCTACCCAGCATTCCTGTAACCGAAGGTACCATACACATACTTATCTAATTTACAAATTTTATGAGCCTGATCGGTTTGAGTTGTTCATCACTCACCTGAGCTACATGTCATTTATAATCGTAGCTGAGCATATATTATGTATATACATATCAAACACTAACCTTTACACATGTTGGAAATATCCTCCTATAGGAACCAAGCAAACACAGGTGAGTATTTCTCATCAACCAATATAAACTCTCACCAGCTTATAATGCCTAATGATATTCGCTCCTATGATTTATTTTAACATATTCTTGCTTCAACCTTCGCATATAACTTGTCACCAATGTGACCAAAAAATGCGGCGACCTTCGCCACACACAAAGCATAGCCCGAAGGCTATAAATGCTTGGCCCCAAACGGCTAACTAAAAACACCTTCTTATTGATTTTGTTGAATCTCTTCTCCACTACTAACATGCAGGGCACCATCAACCATCACTGTAAGTATCTCTTATTCCTCCAACCTAACAACTCACATAGTATATTTTCATTGTTACATGCATCTTTTTACCTCTTTAAAACAAATAGTCAGTACTCGGTACTCTCCATCATTCAGCGGTTATAAGTGTTCAGCCTTCATCATACAGCTATCCAACAACTCTTAAGTTTGAATCGGTCGAGACTCTCTATCACCAATGGTTTTCATAAGTCGGTGGCCTTCATTAGTCGGGCTTGCCTTCACCAATCAGCAGATTTGATCATTCTACCCGCCTTCATCGGTTATTGATCTTCATCACGCGATCGGTGCTTTTCAACCGTTATTGGTTTTCAACAGGCTTCGCTAGTTATTGGGGTTCATCAATTCAACAACCTTCATCAATCATTGGCCTTTGGTTATTTAGCGACCTTCGTCGGTTGTTGGCCTTCATCGGTTATTGGCTCTCATCATCAATCAAACAGTTTGCCTTCGTCGATCCCCGAGCCTCTGTCAATCAACAACCTTAATTAGTCGGTCAACGCCTTTGTTAGTCGGTGCTCTCTATCAATAAAGAACCTTCGATAGCCACTAAACACTTGAACCCTCTAACGCTAACACTTTTCCTATTTTTTGCAGGATATAAATTTCAAATTCTCATTCTTGGATCTTTCTAATATGCATCAACCCCATTATTATTTAAACTAATCTTCACAGAAAACTAACTTTGCAGATTCCTAAATGCATGGCAGCCTTGGCTAGTCTGCTCGAGACTATAACCCTCTCACTCGAGGGCATTACTCTTTATGTGCGGAACTTATTTTGCTATTCAAACATAACTACCATTTTTGCAGGGTGTATGATAGGTTTACACATTTTAATGCTCTTGCTCAAATGCATTCACTTGCATCATCTCATACATACATGCATGGCACAAACGCATTGCACCACGGTAACCTGAAAAAGACCTGTCGGCAATCAGGCATCAGGGCCGTCACTCTCAAAAGCTTCAAAAAGTTTCTCCCGAAAAAAGACCTGTCCACAGTCAGGCATCGGGACAAATTTTGAAAGACTCTAAAAGCTTCAAAAAGCTTCTCCCGAAAAAGACCTGTCCATAGTCAGGCATCGGGACCTTCGCTCCTCTAGAAGTTTGAAATGACTAACCATGTTTTGCAGCAAGAAGAAAAGCCAATGTCTTGTTTAGTGTCGAAAAACTTGCAAAGCAAGTCAATATTCGACGAAGCTCAAGAACGAGGACCTTCCGTCGCCCTAAGCCAAAGGCTAACGGGCACGAACGACCTCCACGGCGCTCGCACCTGGTCAGCATCGACATCGACACCAACATCACCTTTGCCAAGCTGATCGGCATAGGGGCTTCGCCACCATCTTTGGTGGCTTCAGCAAAATCGCCTTCGCCAAAAAAAAAAAAACAACAACAAAACACTTTTTTCTACAGGGCCTATGCTACAGCTTTGTGGAATGTCTTTCGCCAACAACTTCAGCATAACGAGAGGCTTACCATCAATATGACGGTATGAGTGGCTTCACCAACACCTTCGTCGTCTACACCAACAACAACTCCACCGAGCACCTTTGCGGGGAGGGGCTTCACCATCATCTCCAACTATCACAACAGTTCGGAGTCTTCGTCAACACTTTCAAAGACAATGCTCACAACGACTTACCATCGTCGCCGGGCTCGAGGGGCTACATCAACTCCTTCAACAAAAGGTCAACACACCTTCATCAATCTCTTCAATTTGAGGGGCTCATCAGCAACTTCAGTCCGAACATCTACTTCCACTACTACGTCTACATCGACTACATCAAGGAAGACAGAGGATTTCATCACAAGCGCCGGCCAAGAGGGGCTAGGGGAGCATACCGGAGGACCAGCAACTCCAGAATGCGAAGGTGTTGCCCGGCGCTCGTGAGAAGATACAGAAGATGAAGGCTCAAAGATGAAGGCCTCCCCGCCGAGAAGGCCCTGGAAATGAAGACCCCTTCACCGAGAAGGCACAAAGAGGGAGACCTCCGCGGTAGAAGACCTCGAAGATGAAGACCCACGAGCCAGACAAAGCCAGCGAACCATGTCGTGGAAGCAGAAGCCGAAGCCCAAAGGTGAAGACATCCGAAAAAACAAGGCATTCGGGGGTTGATACCTTCAGAATTAGAATGTGTATAGGTCAGAAATGTGCGCGTGCTCTTTTCTCCATGCCCTTTTTTCCCACAGGGTTTTTGGGATGGAGTTTTTAGTGAGGCGCGCACGTATAGGTTGCGAAGGGCAGTCCTCGCAGCCGAGTTCCAAGTTGTATTGTGCCTCTTTTGTATGAAACATCTACTAGGTCATGTAGCACCGGCCATAACCTAGTAGCTGAGGGGCTAATGTTGGGGGAAAACCCCCATGCCGGGGAAGCCCATATTCATATGGGCCAATTCCCCCTAAAGAGGCCCAATAGGAGTTGCTGTAGTGGCTTGTGGAGTTCTCACCCACCAAGGGGTTGCTTGTAAATTACCCTTACCTATATAAATACTAAGAGCATGAGGGCAAGGGGGGCTCTCTCTCTCTCACTCACATGAAAACCCTAATGTGTGCCCACCTGTTTACGCTAGACTCTCCCCCCTCTCGCCTAGTTGACGCTTTTCGGCGTAACCTTCTCGGGTTGTCCACGGCCGGGAGGAGGTCCCGACCAACTTCCCCGGTCAACTTTCGCGGAGACCTTCTCCGGCCACCCGGGAACCTCCTCCAACCGACCGTCACCGGGAGAAGGTTCCCACCAACTTCCCCGGTCGACTTTCGCCGGAGACCTTCTCCGGCCTCCCAGGAACCTCCTCCAACCGACCGTCACTGGGAGAAGGTTCCAGCCAACTCCTCTCACCAGCCCGGACCTTCGCCGGCCAGACCTCCGCCGAGCTTCGCTGGCGGACCTTCTCCAATCCGTCCAGCCGTTTCACACCTTCTCCAGGAAGCCTGCACCTCTCAACCCTGTTCGGGACCTTTGTCCCAACACTAGCACAATTCACGGCAGGGTGTAGTCGTATTTATTTGTAGTCTCTTGTACAATTCAATTCTAATCATCACGGCAATCATCAGATGTTGAGAACCATCAACATATCTTTTTTTTAGGTGGCACGTGAAAATAAGGATCGATTTCGAGCAATCTACATGACTTAAAATATGTACCACTTTTGATAGACTTGTGTGCATCCTTTGTTCTTCGAACACTCCACACGTTCATACTTCATGGCACATATTGAATGGGTGTCACATGCTCCCTTTGTACGTATCACATAGTACATACCATCATCATTTTATGATATGATGTTGATGCCACCTTCATGCATGTCCCCCTTTAGTGCCTCATTGGCTTGGTTTTGCATGATTGATATATGGGGCTTGTTAATTGTCCACAGTTGGAAGTCCTCGGCATCGGGTGCTGTGGTGTTGGATTGTCTGCTCATCCCAATCATAGATGTGGCCATCCAGCAGCTTGGGACGGTCAGAACTCAGACGACATGAAGGCTAACCTGTAAGGTGCTCATTCCAATCATATATATTGTGCTATTTCCATGAATAAAAAACTAGAGCAGAAAGTTTAAGGGTGCGTGAGATTTTTAGACATGGGGCACCTACATTTGATTGTTTTATGGTTGGAATGAGAAACTCGGTAAGTAAAGAAGCACAACAAACCCAATGTTGGAGCATGCGGACCTCCTTGTATGTGATGCTGCTGCATGTCATATATTTGCTCATCTTACCTTATGAACAATGGGAGCCGATGGGCGGAGTCATACAGTAGTGGGAAAGACATTTAGCTGGGGGTGTTGCTAGCTCACGGTAAGTAGCATGAATCATCAAGTGTTTCTATTTATTTGTTGATTCTTAAATAGTTTCATTAGTTATTTGATTAGCGATGCATCCCATCAGGGATCTGCCCGTCTCAGCCAAAGCCACTGAAAGCTTATGTGTTGAAGTTGTGTCACCGCGTCACGGTCGATAGCCCAACATGCTGATGCTCCTGCAGCTGCCGGGTTTCGAGCCGAATTGCCCTATGGGCATTATATCAACCAAAATCTCCAGGCGGACGAATATGGGTTTGTATGTCAGCATCACTGTGGATGAAAGTGTCATCCATGCACTTTATGGGTGCTGCTACTCCATCGCTGGCTGCAATCAGCTGAAAATAAAACAGGTCAAGTAGTGTAATTGGTCTGAGCTTTGTCAGGTTGTCCTCGAACATGGTTTCAGTCTTCAGGATCAACTTGAATAACTGATTCCTAGCTAACGTTCCCACATCAAACAGAGAACCAGTCATCAAACAGACAACCAGTGTTGCTGATTACATTGAGCAATTTTTGGCACCTATTGATCAGCTAATATATTTTGGTAGTGTGGCCGAGACCCAGTTTATCACACAATGAGTTTTATATAGATGGCCTTAAAACTGACATTAAAGTTGTTGTTCTTTGTTCATGGTCCTTGTTGCGATACCACCGCTTAAGTGCTTGCTCAATTGCAGGAGGGACTATAGTGTGGGACCATTTTCGAGTCAGAACCCCACAGCGTCATCCATTCCGTTGCTGCCTATAGATTCCTTATTAGGCGTGCATGTTGGTTCTCCCAGTGCTCCCGCCAAAGGTTGCGCTGGGTCATTCAGCCAAAGATCGATCGGAGCTCTTCGCCACCACAGTACCAGCGAGAAGAGGACGAAAGGTCACAATTCTGCTGATATTGTGCAGTTAGTTGCATGGTGCCCAAAAAGCTTTTTTTTTAGAAAAAGGAATATATTAAATATCTTAGCTTCTGCATCGATTGATACATATAGCTAATTATTATTACAAATGTTTCAAATCCAACCGACAATCCAAGGAATCATAAAAATAAAGCTTTGAGTCATAAACCCAACAAAGTTCAAAAGAGGAAATACTAAATAGCAATTCTATTGCTAAATCTCCAGCCGTGCCTTGTAAACACTTGTAGCGCAACTGTCTCAATGGCCCTACACCCCATCTTGACTGAGGGACGAAGCTCCTCCTTGTGAAAAAGAGACCAAATCAGATGGATCCAAAGTGTCGCTTTGAAGATAACCCCGCAAATACGATGGTACTAACACCTGTTTAAACACAACCTCATTATGGGTAAGCCAAAGCGCCCAGCAAATTACACTCGCTCCCACCAATATTTGAGATTTAATAGTCCTATGCAACCCTACCAACCAACTTGTAAACATATTGTGTACACTACTTGGAGGTTTTAGGTTGAAAGAGACTTAAACAATTCTCCACATAAATTTTACATAATGACAGTCAAAAAGCAAATGTTGTATTGACTCTTGGGCCGAACAAAAAAAATAATACTTCTAGTCCCCTTGTCAATGTCATCTAGCTATTATCTTTTGTTAGGATGACAACCTCATATAAATACCATACAAAAACTTTATTTTAAGGGGTATTTTTAATCTCCAAATCAAATTATTGAAAGATACAGCCTGAACATCTAATAATGCTCTATACATCGAATTTGCTGAGAACACTCCATTCCGAAGTAACCCCCACACAAAACGATCTCTATTGTTTGAAAGGTGAACTTGTGTAACCATGGGCACCACATTGTGCCAAGCTTGCAAGTTATTTCCCACTAATTAAAACCTCCTGAAGCTACATTAAGTGGAGTTGTTGACAGTGTAGTCCGCACAGAAGCACTTTTCTTTCTAACAATTATATAATGCTGGAAAGATCATTTTTAGAAGACGTGGCGTTATTTATGGATCCTCCTAAAAATGAACCTGAGACCCATCACCTAGATCAAACCTGTCCATCGAGAGGAACTCTCCCTTGACCGCCATGAAACTAGTCCAAAACTGAGAGTCACCGAGCATGGATTGACCCTGTGCTAAAGTTTTGTGCCGTAAGTATTTATTTCAGAGTAGCCGTTGCCATACTCCATCTCTATTTAATAATTTAAACAACCATTTGCTTAGAAGGCATCTATTATGAACATCTAGGTTCAAACCACCCCCCCCCGGCTACCTTGATCCTTTGGCAAACACACTACCTCCCATTTTGCTAGCCTATATTTTTCTTATGCTCAATAACCTGCTAAAAAACCGTAATCTACCTTTCTCAAAAGCCCTCTAGGCACCTCAAAGAAGAACATCATAAACATAGAAAGACTGCTAAGAATTGAGTTAATAAGAATGAGTCTTCCTCCAACTGATAAGGTTTTTTCTTTCCAACCACTCAGTCTCTTCTGAAATCTTGCCTCCACATGTTTCTCGTCCTTGTTTAGTAACTTTCTATGATGCATCGAAATTCCACTACTACTGAACAGATCTGTAGTCCCGGCCCTAACGGCCTTTAGTCCCAGTAGGAGCCGGGACTAAGGTTTCGGGACTAAATGTCCCATCACCTTTAGTCCCGGTTCCACGGCCCGGGACTAAAGGTCCATTTTAGTCCCGGTTGGTAACACCAACCGGGACTAAAGTGTGCCAGTGCGCCACTGGCCACCCCTTTTAGTCCCTAAGTTAGTGTTACCAACCGGACTAAAGAGTTTTTTTTTTTTTTTTCTTTTTTCCTTTTCTTTTCTTTTGGTTTTCCATTTCTGGTTTACAATTATATTATTATTATTTTTGAATGCGTATTGTTCGCTTTGCTTGTTTACGTAGACGCCACACCTATAATTTATATAATTTAGAGCATTACATATAAATATACTATATAACACTATTTATATATTATACATGTCTATAGGGCCATAAAATAATATTTACACATATCCATCACGGATAAAGAAAGTATTTACAACTTAATTGTTGTACGCCAATCAAGCGTCGTACAAATGATCATCTTGGTTTGGTTTCATTGGCTTCTCAGTGTTGAAGTAGTACTCGCCGGCGGGATTCAGGACTTGGTCGTTAAGAAATCCTGCGATTGTCTCCCCCGAATTCCTTTTAGGCGGACTTCATCCAACACCTTCGCCTCAACCATGTCTCCTTTAGTAGACATTAAAGAAAAAAAAAGTTAGAGGTATGAATAAGATTTATTAAGTAGCAACAAATAAATGAAGTGAACTTATTATATATACATGTTACATACTTTTGCGTGCTCAAGATTTGTTCTTTTTTCATAGACCGTCAGAAACTCGCAGACATAGTAGCCACACAAATTTCTGCCCGGTGGCTGCTGTAGAATCCACTAAAGTAGGATAGGCTTTGATAGTGGTGCTTTCAAATCTGGATGGTGTTTCTGCACGAACCCAAATTTCAAACCCTAGCAATAAAACGATCATTATTAATTATCTACTCGCCGAAGTTAAAGAGCTGAAATTAATATGTAGAGATCGAAGTTACCCTTGGATAATATCTATCATTTCTTGGTAATCTTCCATGGTTTTCTCAATGAGTCATAGATTTGCAAATGACATTGCCAGAGATCAATCACAATTAGTATCCAATAATAGCTGCATTTGTGTGTGGGCAAAATAATTATATATCTTCATAATGATCTATTTAATTGGTTTAATAGAATGTACATACGATAATGATACTTACTTAAAGTTATAGGGAAAGAGTATATATCTTTTATCCTTTTGATTGATCAAGTACCTCTGTAGATTTCTCTCCGTTTGAACTCTCCATATGACATACGGAGTCTTGGGGTCTCTAAATACAATATAAGGATCTACAAATCCAATCTCCTTGTCATTTCTAGCTCTGAGGTCCCTCATCATGTTTCTGCATATGTATAGTCGGTTTTACGTAATTAGTTATACATATAAATGATAATTTACAAAGTGATATTATTAAAAGAAAGAATCACTTACGCATGTAAGCAAATGATTAGAGCTTTGTCCGTAGCGTCCATGTGGCATAGCTGGTGTAGCTCATTAAATTGAACATAAATAACATTATCACCATGGAAGTAATGATGGTTTCTAATTCGGACGCAGATATAGTCATCTCTCTTCTTCGCCACACGCCGCAAGGTACCACCGGGTTTAGCAAGTACATTTACGTGCCAAGTTTGCCGAGGGCCGCAGGGGTTGAATAGACTCTTGCCATATTCATATGTCTTACGCCAATGATCAATTTCGAGCACTTTCAATTGCTGCACCAGCCTATCATTTGGGCTAAGCTAAGACCGCTTTGGCAAAAACATATCAAGATCCTCAGGGTTCAAATCTAGAGGTATCTACTGGTCTAGCACGTCGATGTTTGAGTCATATTCATTCCCAATGACTAGCGGGGGCACTGATTGCTTTGATTGTTCCCCGAGCTGTGGTACACCCTTGCGTGCTCTTTTCTGTTTCTTCTTATCTTCTTCTATGGATTTTCTTAAAGTGCGATCATAGTCGGATAAAGATGATGATTCTTTCTGAGCTTCACGCCTCTTTTTTTGTTGAGCGTCAACCCTTTGCCGCAGAAGTTCTGGCTTTAGTAAGAGGTAGGGCTTCTCAGGGTTTCGCTTGGATTCTCTTTCATCCTTAAAGTTTTTGAAGAAACCGTCCACATCTGACTTTTTACCGAAGCCTTTATTTCTACAGCAGTCTTCTCATAGGACAGCTTCTTAGGAATGATGGGTTGTTTCTTTTTGGAGGCTTTCTTTTTTGGCGGCGGGGCGGCCGACACAATTGATCGTGTGGCCGGCCTCTTCTTCAATGGTGGGTCCACCGGTTTTGGCGCTGGAGCCACGTGTGGAGGCAAAGGGGCAGCCAGTATCGGTGTTGGAGCAGCCAGTGGCGGTGTTGGAGCCCGAGGAGGCGGCGTTGGAGCAGCCGGTGGCGGTGTTCGAGCCCGAGGAGGCGGCGTTGGAGCCCGAGGTGACGGTGTTGGAGCCCGAGGTGGTGGTGTTGGAGCCCGAGGTGGCGGTGTTGGAGCCCGAGGTGGTGGCGTTGGAGCCCGAGGCGGCGGCGTTGGAGCCCGAGGCGATGCAGCACTATGACATGTAGGTGACCACATGTGAAATCAAAGAGGTATATGAGTAAACCGCTAACTAAGAGAATGCAAAATAAAGTTAGTGAATAAATGTATCGTTAAATTTCATCCGCACCTGGGGTTAGGTTCATGACGAGGAGGTGGTGGTAGACTACTAGGTGAAGCCCCCAGGAATAATGATGTAGCGCTTGCGCCAACAAATGAATGTCTTCTCTGCTTGTCCTAGAGTCTTCTCTCCATCACCTACTACTATCTCAAGCTCCATATTTTCGAAGCCTTTGACAACTCTATCCACCGAGACACTAGCATATCCAGCTGGAACTATCGCCCTATGGATTCTTGGTGTCTTCGTAGGGTCGATAGGAGTTACAACACCGACAACAACCATGACCGTGGCGGGCCCCCCTCGTGGAATGTGCAGCTCACATGTTGTCAGAGCTTCGATGACGTCATCCACCGGAAAGCGCAGCCCCACATCGTCTTGAACAGTTGGCACCTCCGTGGAAGCGCAACTGCTTTTCAACTGACCGGGGGGCTAATGTTGACTCCTGGCTCTAATGCAGTTTGCCTTTGCATTGAACTTACTACTTCTTGCACTTGCCTTTTGATTTCCTCGTTCATTCTATCTTCTAGTGCTTTCTCTCGCGCTATTGCTAAACGGACCGCTTCGTGTGACTCCATCACCATTGCCTCCAACCTATGCAACCGCTCTGCCTCCTCTTCCTTCTTTCTTTGGCGGCTTCTATAAGTGGGTCTATCTTTAGTGAAGCCATGCTCCCATGATATCTCCTCCATAGCCTCTTGTTCGCCCACCGTGTTCAGCAGTCTCCAGGACGTATGTCAGCCCATCCTTCTCTCTATTTGGCTGCTAGGCGCCACTTTCAACTAATCCTTGGGCATAGGCCATTCTCTGTCCCACTCTCTGCAGCTTCTCGCCGTACACTACCTTTCCGGTCTCTAGGTCCAGGGTTTCCCCATGACCGAAGAACCAATACTTGGCGCTTCGGGCCGGTCAGATGATTCCGTTCCATCCCCTTGTCAACAATCTCTGTTCCATCTTCTCGCCACTTGGGAATAGCGGTCCGGTAACCACACGGACCCAAGTGATGGTGGTATTGCTTGTGTCTAGCATTTTTCTCGATTACGGATCATCCGTGCGACCCTCATCGAGTTCTTAAACCAGATGAACTCATCCCAAAAAGGCCTCAACTTGACGTAGGCCTTGTTGGTGAAATCCGGTGTCCGGTTATGTGCAACAAAAAGTCTTGTGGAGTTTCTTCTTCCAAGCCTGAAATTGTTTGGCCATCTTCTGCATAGCCCAGATTTGAACCTTCTCCTTCAAAGCTTCATCCTGTGTATCGAGCGTGAAATGTTGAAGGATATCTAGCCATAGCAATTCCTTGTCACGATCCAAGACATAACTAATAGTAGGGTCATCTTTCCGTTGCCTCCATTCTCGAGCACTGATCGGGAGCCTGTCCCTTACTAGGTATCCAAAGTGCGCAACAAATTTCTTTGAATGTTCCCCAAGTACTTGGTCGTACCCTCGTCGAATTCGGCTGCAATGTACCGACCCTCCAACGGCTTCTTCGGGCCTCGCACTTTTCTACTACTCCCAGAAGCTGTCGCCGATCCAGAGGGCTACACAAACAAGTATAAATATATTAATACAAAAGCTGTTCAGTTTAATTTCATGTATATACATATATACTAGATTGTAGATAGACCTCATCAGGATTGTCTCCCACAAGTTCTTCATAATCAGCGAAGTACTGACTCCCATCATCTATTTGCTCATTGTCATCACCTTGGACTTAGGGATTTTGATTGCCGCCGCTGTTGATTAGGTCCATCATTGCATCATCCATGTTATCAATCGGATCGGCCATTTCTGCAAATATATGTCAAAGATGTTAGAGCTCAATTTGTCAAGTAGCGCCACAAGATAAAAGAAAAATATACACTTAGCAAACATATGGAGGCAGTGGAAACATAAGTAGAAGGTTCATATTACAAGACTTTATTAATATATTACATAATAAAGTTAGAATACAAGACTTTATTATTATATTACATAATAAAGGTTCATATTACAAGACTTTATTAATATGGAGGCAGTAGAAATATACACTTATTAAAATTAGAATACTTTATTAATAAGTAGAAGGTTCATATTACAAGACTTTATTAATATATTACATAATAAAGTTACTAATAAAGTCGCTAGGTCGTCCGGTCGTCGCCGCTAGTAATTGGGAATGCAGAAAAGTTAATTATATTATTAGTTATACTTGTAATCCGATGTCATAGTTACTAATAAACATAATTATATTATAAGCTACCATTAATAAAGTTAATTATATTATAATTATTGGGTAGTCGCTAGGTCGCCGCTAGGTCGTGCCTTTGTTCGTCCGATCGTCGCTTGGTCGAGCCTTTGTTCGTCCAGTCGTCGCTAGGTCGTCGCTAGGGCGTATCTTTGTTCGACCGGACGTCGCTAGGTCGTCGATAAGTTGCTAAATCGCTAAGTCGTCGCTAGGTCGCCGTGTCTTGTTCGTCCGGCCGCGCTAGGTCGCTAAGTCGCTAAGTCGCTAAGCGCTCACTAGGTGATCGTGTCTTGTTCGTCCGAACGCCGCTAGGTCGCCGATAAGTCGCTAAGTCGTCCGGCCGCCGCTTACGCCATCATGTCTTGTTCGTCCGGCCGTCGCTAGGTCGTCATTAGAACGTCGTTAGGGTTTTAAATTAAACAAATAGTTTTGATTAGAACGTCGTTAGGGTTTCAAATAAAATGAATAGTTTTGATTAGAACGTCGCTAGGTCGCCGCCCACGTTTATCGCTTCATCGCGTGGTTGCATTCTCTCGCCAAATCCTGCATGGACATGCTCTCGGCCGATGGCCGGCCACCACAACACACATAGACACGCTTCCGCGGCTCGATGGCCGGCCACCACAACACACATACACACGCTCCCGCGGCTCGATGGCCGTCGAACAGAGACGCAACACACAACACATGCATGGAACACACAACACACATACACGCTTGGGGGCGCCACCCTTCGACGACGGCATTCAACCGGGCGGTGCCGGGCGAGGAGGAGGCGGCGGCTAGGAGCTTGCTCTCTCGCTGGCGAGGAGGCAGCGCGCGCTCGCTCTCTCGCCGGCGCCTCGATCGGGCCGGGAAGATGGAGGCGGCGGCGGCTCGACCGTGAGAAGAAGGCGGGGCGGTGGCGCTGGGCAGCGCCGGAGAAGATGGCGGCAGCTGGCGCTCGTCGGGCGGGGGCGCCTCGGCTGGGACGAGGGAGTGATGGTTTTCGCCGGGTGCTCGACCACGCGACCACGCTGGCCGCCGGAGAAGATACGCAGCCCGCGGCGCTTAGACGGCTTTGGACGAGCGTGGCGGCGCCTCCTCCGCTCGGGATTTAGGGTGGCGCGCGCGGCGCTCCTCCTGGCTGACGGCGCAAGGCTCAAGGCCGAGAAGAAGGAGGCAAAGGCGGGCGCCGGGACGAGGGCGAGACGACGGCTGAGAGCGGCGTTAGGGGCAACCTCGATCCGTGGAGTCCGAGGAGGAAGACGATCAGGTGCTTATATACCGAGGCACCTTTTAGTACCTAAGCCCACCAACCGACTAGGTATTTTAGTCCCTGTCAACCACCAACCGGGACTAAAGGTTGGACTTTTAGTCCCTGTTGGTGGTTGGCACCGACTAAAGGGTCACCTTTTAGTCCCTTGGTGGTGTGGCTGGGACTAAAGGTGTTTTCAAACGAAATAAGATTGCAAAGATCTTATTTATTTATGCTTACAATAATTAGTTTAATTTTATTAATTGCATAGTAAATAAAATATTAGGTATTAATTCCTTAAAAAATAACAGTTCCATTTCTTTTGTCTAATTGCTTTTATAATAAATTTTAGAACATAAAATCTTTCATTCCTTTATAATAGGAAACTTAAATATAAAAAATAATTAGTATTTTGTTAATGCAAAATGTATTACTTAATTAAAATATCTTAAAGTAGGTGTTTTTGATAGAAAATTTGTTTGTGCATTATTTAAACGTAAATTTTATTTATTTATCATTATTTATCTCTAAAATCATGATATACGTGATATTGACCATTACATCGGATTATTTTTAAAGATTTTTTCTTTTCTTATTTATTTATGCTTATAATAATTAGATTAATTTTGTTAATTGCATAGTACATAAAATATTAGGTATTAATTTGTTAAAAAATAACAGTTCCATTTCTTTTTGTCTAATTGCTTTCATAATAAATTTGAGAACATAAAATCTTTCCATCTCTTATAATAGCAAACTTAAATATAAAATCTTTGCATCCCACATGTCGTGTCAATATTTGAAATGATATAAAATAAGAACAACTAATATAAACATCTTATGTTACAATTGTCACATACACATACTCTAATACACTCTATTTATTAGGCGGGCACAAAAGTGATCTTCTTTTTTTGACGATGTTCCTTGGTCATGATTTTGACGTAACCATGGAGTGTCCTCTCGATTTATCATGATGCTCGGATCTTTGGTCATATTGAAAGGCGTGATTCGGTCATCCCTTTCATAATCTTCCTCAAATATCCGACTTGTCCTCAATTCCCACAATGTTTCTTTTCCCCCCGAGAGAACTATATGGCGTTTTGGCTCATTCGTTGATTTGTTGTCATTTTTCCCTCTCTTTTTTGTTTTGTAGACATGTCTTTCACATAGAACACCTGATTCACATCGCCAGCTAGGACGAATGGTTCACCTTTGTAACCAACATTGTTGAGGTCCACTGTTGTCATTACATAGTCTTTGTCAATTGTTACCCCGCCTCCCATTCTTTTGACCCATTGGCACCGGAACAAAGAGACTTTAAAATTAGGTGCGTAGTCTAGTTCCCAAATCTCCTCTATGCGGCCATAATATGTTTGTCCTGCTTTCCATTCGGTCTGGGCGTCTCACGCCCAACCCCACTGCTTTTGTTCGTGCTTTTTTTATCTTGGCCTAGGGTGTAAAATGTATTTCCATTTATCTCGCACTTTGAACGTGAGGATGTGCCATGATGGTTGCCTAGCCAACAAATGCAGTTGCTCATCAATCCGGTCATTACCCCGACATTCTTTTAAGAACCAATCACCGAAAGTGTCCATGTGCCGACGCATAAGCCAAACTTCATTCTTCTCTCGAACCGGGATCGTAGAAAGTCCTTGTGTTTCTTGACATACGGCTCCACCACGGTTGAGTTTTGAAGAACTGTGTAGTGTGCTTTATTGAAATAATCGCCCCCGCACCGATGTATGTTTTCTTTCCTATCGTTCCCTTTCCGCTCAGTCTCTCCTTGTGTTGTGATTCAGAACACCAATTGGGTCAAGTTCAGGAATGAATTCAACATAGAACTCAATGACCTCCTCTCTGCCTCATAGCCCTCTCTGCGATGCTTCCTTCCGTCGGCCGAGCACGCCGGTGAACATATTTCTTCAGACTCCCATAAACCTCTCGAAGGGAAACATATTATGCAGCAACACAGACCAAGAATATTGATCTCCTTGACCTGATAAACTAGGAGGTGTGTCATGATATCAAAGAAGGATGGAGGGAACACTAACTCAAAGTCGACAAGATATTGAACTATGAATACTAGAAGGTTCACACAAAGATTCTTTGTCGGGTGCATGACGCCGATCGCATTACGGACCTCTAGGACTTGGCCAATAGGGTAGCTCCCAAAATATTGACTTCTTCTTCCACATGGGCGCATGACCCGCCGCATCTTTTGGAACCGGTTGGCGCCTGTCCCTTACCAAAAACTACTTTCACATCCTTAACCATCTCAAATACATCTTCTCCAGTTCTGTTTGCGAGGCTTGCATCGGTGGTCCGCCTTTACCTTTAAAATGCTTGCCTTTCTTTCTAACTGGGTGATTCATAGAAAGAAATCGACGATACCCAAGGTACACGACCTTTCTGCATTTTTTCAAATATATACTATCAAGGTCATCAAAACGATTATGTGCATGCATTATATCCCTTGTTTGACTGCCCCGAAAGATTACTTAGAGCAGGCCAATCATTGATTGTCACAAACAACACAGTGCTCGCAGGTCGAAGTGCTCTGTTTGTACTCATCCCACAC
This sequence comes from Chrysopogon serrulatus, assembly GCA_015844335.1. NCBI lineage: Eukaryota > Viridiplantae > Streptophyta > Magnoliopsida > Poales > Poaceae > Chrysopogon > Chrysopogon serrulatus. Next base: position 137,443 of record JADLZL010001588.1, on the reverse strand, counting down.
ACGAACACCTGTTTTGCTCCATAAAAGTATGAGTTCTTCAATTAATGGCCTTAGATAGACATCAATGTCATTGCCCGGTTGCCGGGCCTTGGATGAGCACCGGCATCATAATGAACTTTCGCTTCATGCATAACCATGGAGGAAGGTTGTAGATACATAGTGTAACGGGCCAAGTGCTATGACTAACGCTTCGCTCACCAAAAGGATTCATACCGTCCGTATTTAAAGCGAACCTCAAGTTTCTTGCGTCTTTTGCAAACTCTGAAAAATTCTCTATCTATTGCTCTCCACCGAGACCCATCGGCGGGGTGTCTCAACATGTTGTCTACCTTACGGTCTTCTTTGTGCCACCGCAACAACTTTGCATGGTCCTTGTTTTACGAAAAGACGTTTCGGGGCGAGGTATTATAGGAGCATACCACATAACCTTTGCAGGGATTTTTTTTCCTAGGACGTTCTTCCCCCTCAACATCGCCCGGGTCATCTCGCCTTGATCTTATACCGTGATGCTTTACATATGGGACATTCATCTAAATTCTCGTAGTCCTTGCCACGGTGCGGGATGCGTCGTTAGGACATGCATGTATCTTCTAGATTTCTAATCCCAAAGGACAGACGACCTGTTTTGCTTCATGCGTAGTGGTGGGCAATTCATTAGGGTTCGGAAGCATCTTTTTTGGATCTTCATGCGTCCAAATGCCTTATCGGATACACCATTCTCAGGCCTTCCATTTCAACAACTCCATTGTTGTACCCAATTTTTTTTGCCCATCTTGGGCGGATGGGTATAGTAATTTCTTGTGATCTTCTAGCATGCGGTCAAACTTTGCCTTCTCTATTTCACTTTCACATTCTTTACATGCATCACGAATGGCATCACCAAGAGCATCACCTTCACCAGAGCACCTCCCTCTTCTTCACTTCTCCCATTCTTTGTATCATCGAAGCCACCGAATTGAGCAATAAGGTCGTCGGGCTCCAGTTGTTCTTGTTCTTCTTCACATTCTTCCATCATTATCCCGGTTTCTCCATGCTTGGTCCAACAAATATAGTTTGGCATGAAACCCGACTTCAACAAATGTGAGTGAATATTTCTAGAGCTAGAATATTCCTTCAAATTCGACACAAGGCACATGGGCAACGTATGAATCCATCCCGCTTGTTTTCCTCGGCCACTCTTAAGAAATAATGCACACCATCAATGAATTCTTTAGAGCGGCGATCGGCATTGTACATCCAACCACGTGTCATTGTCTGCATTGCAACATAAAGTATGATAATTAACTAATTAACCCGGTCACAAATTGTAAATTAAAGTATTATAACCTAAAATTCTCTATTTCTATTTTTTTCTAAACAAGCAAAACTAAAAGACACCAAAGTTATTTATTTTTCTAACTAATCATAAAATGTGGCATGCATACTAGTTTAAATTAACTAATAAACCCGATCACAAATTGCAAAAATAAAGTATTCTAAGTAACTAACTAACACATAACCTAAAATTCTCCATTCTTATTTTTCCTAAACAAATTTTATATTCATACTTAGTTATAATTAAATAATCCTTCAAATATATTATTTATACTTAGTTATAATTAACTAATTAACCAGATCACAAATTATAAACTAAAGTATTATCAAATGTTATTTTTTAAAAAACTAATTATAATGAGAAACCATAAATTTAGTATATTTTCTAACTAAACCAAAAAATATGGTAGACATAATAGTAATAAATGGTGTATACTAATTTTTAGGGTCTTAATTGTAGACATAATAGTAATAAATGGTGTATACTAATTTTTAGGGTCTTAATTGTAGTTATCTACATTAAAATATTTAAACGATGAAGTGATTGGAGTTTAAAATAGTGTAGAAATCAAAAATAAAAAACCACATGTATAACACCACAAAATGAGATAACCTGCAGCTAAAACTTGAGAATATGAAGTTAATAACCTCTAAACAAGTAAATGACGGCGTAGAAGTGATGAAATAAATCAATAACCGGAGATGTGAGCACAAATCAATCAAGAACACACGAAGAACATGAAGAACAAAGAAGAAAGTGAGCTCGGGCAGCTCGGCCAGGGGGAGGAAGAAGGATTCAAATATGGGGGGGGAAGGATTTAATCCCTGTCCCCTAACACCAACCGGGACTAAAGTCAATCTTTAGTCCCGGCTGGTGTCCTGCATCGGGACAAAACCTTTAGTCCCTTGCTGGTGTCACGCATCGGGACTAAAGATGGACCTTTTAGTCCCTGTTGGTAACACCAACCGGGACTAAAGGTCCCCTCGATCCCTCACACCATAGCCGTTGGGGCTGGGGACTTTTAGTCCCTATTGTTGTTACTCAACCGGGACTAAAGGTGCTTTTAGTCCCGGCGCCATTTTTCGAGCTATTGCTCATTTTGCCCAAGTGACCAAAGGCCTATTCTCATCCAAAAAGTGTGGCATGAACATTTTAGGCTCGCAATCACAACAGTATACTGTCCATATTCAACATTTCAAGATTACTTTCTCTTGAAATGTCACCATATCGGTTAGCATATATACGAGGTACCTAGATTCACACTAGACTAGAGCAAGAGACCAACAACGCTATACTGTTGGTCAAAGTCCATATCCTAGTGCTCTGCTCAAAGTCCATCTCCATCCACCGTGGCCTAAGCCTAAATGATTACCGCTCTGTGCTCCTCCTCCCGGTCGTCATCCTCCGCCTCGGCGTCGGCGGCCACCACCCGGTTCCGCCCCTCCTCGCCGTACGCCCAGGCACACACCACGAAGTACACCACGTTGGCTGCGCACAGCACCGCCAGGACCAAGTAGTAGTAGTCGTAGTGCCCCCTGTTGAGGTTGCCCGGCAGCCAGCCGTCGTGGCCGCCGCTCCGGGTCCCCGCGTCGATGACCGCGACGATGACGCTGCCCAGCAGGGCGCCGAAGCCGAGGCCGAGCGCGAGCAGCGACACCCCGATGCTGGACATGGTCTTGGGGAACTCGGAGTAGTAGAACTCGATCTGCCCGATGAGGTTCAGGCCCTCGGCGAGCCCCATCAGGCAGTGCTGCGGCGCCAGCTTCATGGCCGACATGTGCACCGGGACCGGGTGCACCGGGTCGGGGTCCCGGAGCCCCTGGGCGATCGCGGCGGCTCGGCGGACGCTCTCGGTGTGCGCGGCCACGGCCATGGCCACGGCGAAGAGCGCCAGGCCGGCGCCCATCCGCTGCCGCATGCTGAGCCCGCGCGCGTGGCCCGTGAGCCGGGACAGCGGCCGCACCAGCACGCGGTCGTACACGGCGACCCAGACAGTGAGCGTCAGGATGGCGAAGACGCCGAAGGAGGCCGCGGGGACCTCCAGCTTGCCCACCTTCCGCTCCATCGTGTTCGCCTGCAGCGTCGGGAACATCTGCTGCCCGACGACGACGCCGGGCATGATCCCCGTCGACCATATCGGGAGCACGCGGATGACGGCCTTGGTGTCCTCCACCTGCTGCACCGTGCACAGCCTCCACGGTTCGCACGCCGCCCCGTCGGGGGTGACGTCCTTGCTCGGGTTCCGAAGCACGCAGGCCCGGTTCAGGTACGTCAGCTTGTTCGTGGGAGTCCTGGGCTTGCAGCCGGCCTTGTTGAAGAAGCTCGAGGCGTCGGCGGTCTCCGGCGGCAGGGGCTCGTGGCGGTTCTTGTAGCTGGCGACGAGCACCTGCACGAAGCCGACGATGGCGCTCATGTTGGCTGGCGCCTTGACGTAGGAGGGCCAGCCGAGGAGGAAGAGCGTGAGCGCGGTGACCATGAGCACGACGGGCACGGCGAAGCCGACGACCCAGCCCCTGGCCTGCTGGATGTACACGATGACGGTGGCCGCGAACACGATGGAGAGGCCCAGCACGGTGTAGTACCAGTTGAAGAAGGTCTGCAGCGTCCGCACGTTCTTGGCGCTGTTGTCCCGCGTGTCCAGCTGGTCGGCGCCGAACGCCAGCGTGCAGGGCCGGATGCCGCCGGACCCGAGGGACATGAGCGCGAAGGACGTGAACAGCAGCGGCAGCTGCCACGGCAGCACCGAGCAGACTCCGCTGCCGGCCGCGCCGCCGCCGCGCACTCCGGGCTCTTCTTGTACACCGGCAGGATCGCCGTCAGGCACAGCAGGCACATCCCCTGCAGGTCGATCAGGCGCAACACGCACGTACGCAGATTAAATTAAATTAGCATGCCTGCCTGCATAGCATCATGGAGCCGATGGAGGGAGTTGGTGGGCGCATACGAGGAGGCTGACGCAGGAGCCGAGGGCGATGACACGGAACCGGCCGAGGCGGGCGTCGGCGAGCACGCCGCCGAAGATGGGCAGGAAGTTGGAGATGGCGTTCCAGAAGTAGAGGACCTCGGTGGCGACAGCGGGGAGCATGAGGTAGCGCGCGGTGAGGTACAGGATCATGTTGGACACCAGCCCAAACGTGGCCACCTTCTCGAAGATCTCATTCGCTGCACGCCGCCGCGAACATAATTAACATCAGAACAGATCATCTCCAACCACACCAAGCAAAATTAAAGATAGATAGACATGGCTGGCTAGCTGCTGGGTGTTCGTTCTTACAGATGATGAAGGGGATAGTCCTGAGGCCTCCCTTCGTCCTCGCCGTCGCCTTGGGGAGGGCTGCTTCCTCCATGGCCGGCGAGACCTCCATGCTCTCGCTCAGGTCGAGACGGAGGAAGCGAGGCTGTCACTGTGCACAAGCAACAAAGACGGGCGAGTGACTATTTATACGCAAACCGTGTGACTGTGTAGCGGCCGTAAGTACTGATGTCAGACTCTCGGTTCTCACTCCCAGTCCCAAAGATAAATCTTTACCGACAAATGAGTGATCAATTAAGCGCATTTTTTTAGCAATGGAATGGAGGTACAATTCCCAGCCTCTCCATAACGGATCAGGTGCATATATGAGTTGGATTGGATGGACATAGACATGGACAAGCACGGGAACGGCTGGCGCCAGTAACTGCACTGAGGCTTGCAGCGGTGGTTAGTGTGTGGGCTGCTTGTTGCTTGCCCCTGGCTTCCGGCGCAGTTTGGGCTCGGTCGGGCGTGGCTTTCAGCGCTCGTGCCCGACAGCCTGATGGAGCTTTTGGCGGTTGTACGTACTCTAGAAAGAGGACATTGGAGGTGTCAATACAAAAGGCTTTAAGGCATGTAAGAGATGATTACAAGTCAGCAAAGGAATAGTACCTCTTAGAGCAGTCTAAATAACACCCAATAGTTAAGTTAAATAAACATACGGTTATATAATAACCAACACCTGTACGGTGGAAAAGGTGCAGTCTATAAAATATTTCTCTTAAGCTCAATTGCTAGAAGGTTTTGGAGTCAAGCCAAGAAGATATCAGGGGCTACATTCCCAAACCTTCATCCTTGTACGTGGGCGACGGACATTCTACACGCTGATGTGTGCCCATCTTGGACGGCTGATCTATTGGTCTGCGGTGCTTGGACACTGTGGACTGGGAGGAACGCTCGTCGCTATTGACGCAAGGTCACGGAACCGGGAGCGCCAACACGATATATCTCTTCCATGCTGGGCGGAGGAGCTGGCTGAAGGTGCCTGCCAAGCCAGCCAAGTTGAGACAAGCGGTAAGATGGGAGGGGCCGGAGGGAGGCTAGATCAAGGTCAATACTGATGCAACATTTGATTCAAACACCTGCGCTGGTAGCACCGAAGTGATCATACGTGATCATTTGGGGCGTGTGCAGCAATCGGTGGCGCCATGGTGGTATGATGATGTGCCTGACGCTTTGACGGCTGAGGCAATGGTGGCCATGAATGGGTTGGAGCTAGCGGCATAGATTGGCTCTGATCGAGTTACCTTGAAGGTTGATTGCAAAGTCTTTGATTGAGGACGCTTCTGGTCTTAGGTCTTGTACTAGGGATCTTTGTTTTTATTTAGGCATGAGTTTTTTTTATTTTCAAGTTTAGTGGGTGTGTAGGGATATAAACTCGGTGGCCTACTGCCGTGCAAGTATGGTTCGGCCATGGAACGTTCCCTGTTTTGACTTGATTATATCTCAGAGTGGTTGTTGGGATCAGCGGCCGCTGATTGTACTCCTGTTAACATTTAATGAAAGGCTTTGAGATGCCCAAAAAATAGATTTAGGAGCTTATAACAATTTTTTAGGGTCTCTAAGTGACTTATTATCAACTACAAAATTGAAGATCTTGATGAGAACTACATTTTTGGCACAGGTGTTTGAAAATTCCAAAAAAATGAATCCCAAAATCTAAAAACTAAAGGCGAATATTTGGGCCTACAAGTAATCTCAAATAAAAATCTCATCAGCTAGAAAGTGTGTCACATCAAGAACACCAAATTTGTTATATATCTCTATCCGGTGGTTGTTTGGGGAATAAAAAATTGAATTTCAAAATCTAAGAAGTTAAAACGAATATCTGATCGTTTCTAGAAATTGATCGCCTCTAAAAATCAACTTCTAGAGACGGGCTACAGCCTACTCCTTGGACTACATCATATGCTATGGCCATTGAGTTGCTCAACTATTTGGAAAGGCGGATGCACTTTCCCAACCACCTCTAAAAGTAAAATATGATGTATATACTTTAAATCCTTTTTCTTTATAGTGTGCATGGTGGATAACTATTAGGAGCATTCTATTGTGCCTCGTGCACTTAAAGCATGCTACTACCTCCGTCTCAAAAAACATGTAAATCTGCATGCTACATAGCCTTCGTGCGTAATCTAGAGGGTAGCAACTATGGATGGACAATATCATTTCCTATATTTAGCAGAGAGCTAGCCGGAGTCCCCTGGCCCCTACCCTGCCCGGCCCCCAGCTGATTCCTATCGCACGCAGCTTGCCGTTTTCTCACATAGTCGCTGTGATAATATACATGGCTGCGGTAGGAGGAACTGGCTAGCTAGCTAGGAAGTATCGACGTAGCCTGCAAGTGCACACATTTGGATTTGGTTCCCATCGAATTGGCGCACTAGCTATAGGTAGCTCCGCTCGAGTGCGCATGTACGTCCGGTCGCGGGTCGAGATGGAGGGCCTGCATGCGCGTGCGCGCTAGCTGCACACATGCTTGAAACGTTTGCGGCATTGGGTGCATCTCGACATCTCACGTCGACCATTTCCTTGGACACACCTCGATCGCATCGTCATCTCGTCTCGATCAAGAGAGTGTTGTCCGATCACCGAAACGGCGCCACGAGGCGGCCGTCCCCTTTTTTCCTTTGAGCCCCCACTTTATTTCGCTGCACGTAGCTAGCTAGCATACAGGAAACTAAAGATACGTCCGAGGGGCACACACCATGAGAGCAACTGAGCAAGAGGAGAGCATCTGGCTTTGGCGCCCGGCGGTGGATTCCACCGAGGCACCGGGCCGGTCGCGGGGGCCGGGGGCTGTAGCCAAAAGCGAAGCGACGCCTTCTAAAAAGCACATTTGTCCCCAGCCTAAGCGTGTCCATCGATCAGGGCCGTTTACGACGCGACACCCGCGAGAGCGACCGGAACGAACCGTGCGAGAAAGAGTCGTCTCGTCTCCTTCATGGAACAAAGGCAGGCAGGCAGGCACAGGCAGCGACCCCAAGTTGTTGGGCCCCGCCTCCGCCACTGATGAGTACTACTAGTACTAGTGGTCATATGATATGATATGCATGATTGCAGTACGATGACCATGCAGCGGGTTCAGTAACGTACGTGCAACAGATGGATCATGCACGACCGCGTCGTGGCGCGCGAGAGAGGGGGCCGCCGTCCGCGCGCCCGCCGCCCCCGTCCAAACGCGTTCGTCCGCGTCGTCGCCGTCTTTGGCAGCAATTAGCTGGTATGATGCATGCATCCCCGGCTCCGGCCCGCGAGCCCCGGCTGCACCCGCTCCTCCCTCGCTGCGAACGACGACGACGACGCGCGCGCTACCACCCCGGCCCTGTGATGGATCGATGGAGTTGCCGTGTCTGTTGCGATCCGGCCGGCCGAGCCTTCCTGATCACACTAGCTCTCACCAGTGCCATGCATATCGATGTCGTCGCGCTCGCGCCTTCGTCGTCCTCAAACCAAATTAAATTTGTTGCCCGACGGCATCCACGTGCACGGGGCACATGGGACACACACGGCAGCTGCCCGCCGGCGCCAAACGCGTGAGCAGGTTACCAGGGGGGCTGGGCACTCTTGACGTACGCGCTTCTGATGGTGATGCCTTGCAGCATTGCATTGGCAATGGCATCACGTCGCCGATCGAACGGAACCCCCAACATGTAATACGTACATGGGTCGTGGAGCGAGAGGCTGATGATGTGCTCCATACGTGTATGCATCGATCATGCATGCATGCCGACGTCGACCCGCCGCTGTACATATATATCATTTGTCGGGAGTAGCATCTTGATCATCAATCGATCGGCGGCCGCGTATTAGTCGGCGGTCAGCACAGCCGAGACGTCCCAATAATGCAAGCCGAGTTCGAGCTTGCATTGTCTTGTCTACAAGCCTTCTCTAAGCCGACCTCCCCATAGAGGTGATCGTATACACTCCAGATAGATGACACTAATTTTCATATTTTCATATGAATACAAATCGATTAGTAGTTGGATCCAAATATCAATAGTCAAAGAGAGAGCTTTTAAACACTTGCAAAATGCGTGATACGATACACAACTTTAAAAGTTAAATGAAAACTATTCAAAAACTAGTATACTTGGCCATACAGTATATCGTGTAATATATATGACCAAGTATATTGTTTTAAAATTAAATCTATCGATATTGAATTTTTAAAATCTATCACTACAATCAGGGATCCTTGTGTGGATGCATGTGCAGTTGTCGGAGATTTCAAGTGATGATGAGCACATCAATAGACAGGACATGTGTTGATTTTGAGGGGTGGTGATTGGTGAATGGAGCTGGAGCTGCAAGGCATTCACTTCCATCGGACTTAAAACGCATTTAGAAAATAGTGCACCGGAACGTCCACTAGACAAGAGGGGTGATACCAGACGGATCGTCCGGCCGGCGGCACAGTATAGCAGGGCAAATTGACTTGTTCCCAGTACTCATTGATCACCATGATCCAGTGTGACTAGTGCGCCACCGGATTATGCAATCCTAGTGGAGTGGTGGTTTTGTTTGTGTTGCAGAAGGACGTTGGCCAATAATGCTTTGCATAAAGGATTATGACTCCCTCGGTGTTTTGGTTTCGTGGTTGATCTGAAAGAGGCGCAATCACATTGTTTTTCATGGTGCAAAAGTTGCCGGACACACTGATTGGTAGATGAAGGCAACAGGGAACTACTACTACCTTCGTTGTTGTCCTTTGCTGGTTGGCTGAGATCAGGCCTGGCTGAGACTGCTGTCTCTGAGTCAATTTTCTTACAGTTTGAGCTATATCATCGTCTGGGTATAGTATATGTGCTGCAGTGCCGTTTGTATGACTTTCTGTAAGGCTCCAGTTCTAGGTCGCAAGGGCGTTCATCTAGCCTAGGATCGCCATTCGCTGCTATCTGAGGTGGCTGGTTGTTTGCCTTTATGCTTTGAGACTTCATTTTCACTTAATTAACTAGGCACGTTCGGGGAAAAGAAAATCCACTTCGATGTTCCGAAAGTTTCAGTGCTTCACAAATGGCATCAAAAGCGTCAAGTACTGTATATATTAGTGCATGGATCACGTGTGTGTGGACCTAAAACTACAGTAGCACAAGGCAATAATGCGCTCGGATGGGGTGATTGTGATTGATGATTTGATTCTAAGCATGCATTTTAGTCACGTAAGTATCGAAAAATGTAGCTAAGGGCTTAAGGGCAGCTCTAGTGTCGCGTCAAACCGAACTGTGCTGTCAGGCCACACATGTAAAGATTCCACCCCTCTTTGATGGAACCGAGCATGCTCCGGTGTTAGCTCCATATTTCTCTTTATGAGATCCACATCAAACAGTAAATAAAAGAGATTACATTACATCTGAGAGTAGTGGCTCGTGTTGCATGCGCAAAATCAATATTCTATTCCCTCGCGTCGAACCGATGCATCTTTTCCTTCAGTTTGGTTGTTCCAACGTGTGAATCGAACTTCCACTATTTTTTCTTTCTCCTCAAGTTTGTCTCTCTAGCACACTAGAGCTGCTCTAAGGCATCGGTCTTTAGCTAGGCTAGGCATCATTTAAGTATTGAAAAATGTAGCTAAGGCGTGGTGTAAGACCTGAAAACCTAGCAACTAGATGGACAGTACAATTATTGTTTCTTTGTTTTTGCAAAAGAGAAACTAGACATTCACCTAACAAATTGGCAAAGAGGAGGGTCGCCACGCGATCGATGCCTATGGATCATGCTCCATCTGATATGATTGATATATATACCCGCCATGCACGCATGCCGATCACAGTTTGCTATTTTCTCATATATTCCCCACGCATAAAGAGAAAGAAGAGTTCCAGTTGTATCTACTGGAGGAGAGGAACAGCCATAAATAAATATACTACAATATCTAATTCTACATGGCCAGTAATGTCACTTTCAGGCATCATCGTTGTACGCGAAAACATCGGATTCGGATTTTGGATACATCACCTGATCGAACAGATCAGGATGCGTGAGGCTTGTTTGTTACTGTACATTCCGAGACCCGGCCCCTCTGGTGTCTGGTCTACTAGCATTTCTTTTTTACTGGACCACGATGCTGTACACTTGTACAGGGAAGGGAAGATACGGGAAGAAATAGGGAACCACCCACTAGACAACAGAAGGTACATGTACATGGAAGCATCTGCATCTGATCGCTTTGCTGGCGGCCCGGCCGCGGTGGATTCCACCGAGGCGGTGTGTAACCCAAAGCGAAGAGGCACACTCGAAACTCGAAAGCGCATGGTTTGTGATTGTCCTCCCCAGCTGAATCACGTCAGCGTAACTCGTCCGGCCGGGGCCGTCTTACGGTGGCCACACAACGTATGTATGTAAGCAGGCAGAGGCTCCAGTTTCTCTCAAAAAAAAAACAGTATGTACGCAGAGGGAGGGAGGGAGGGAGGCGGGCAGAACTATGTGCGATCGGATGATTCGAAACTGTGAAAGAAGTTTGATTGGGTCTGCCCGCGCCTACACGCGTCATACAAAATTGACTGGCGTATGAAACGTATGTACTCACATTATCCCGCGTCCGTCCAAGCGCGCGCGTCGCCGTCGCCCGTCGGGCAGCTCATCAGCACGGAACGGGAACGGCCTGCAGGCCGGCTTCGATGATCAGCATCGGTTGCTGCTGGCATTGGCAATCCAGCGTGATGAGCTGGTGACTGATGAGACAGCATAGCCGAGACGCGTCCCCGCATCGCGGAACCGCCGCCCTTGATCCGCTAATCAGTTCCGCCGCATTAGCATTCATCATTGCATCTGTGCCGGCGAACGATGCAAGCGCGCTCCCTCCCGGTCCCGGCAGTGAGGCGAGCGGGCGGGCGATGCTCGCGCCCACGCCAGACGTAATAAGTCTTGCGCGAACCGGTTTCGTATGTACGACGATCGGCTGGCCGTCTCGTCTCTAGCACGGTTCCTAGTAAGCAGTTGCTGGCAAATGAAGTTGTTATAGAAAAAAAAAAGTGTTTCTGGCTGATGACATCCACTACATAGCATATATAAAAAAAAAAAAGGTCCCTCCTACCTGAAAGGCGGTGCTCTTCCTTCATTGAGACGGACCGGAGGTTTGGCTGGTTATATAAGTCGGCTAATAAGACAAGTCGACTGATTTGATTTGAGAAAAAAATACTATTTAAACGGCTTATAACTCCAAATAAGACAAGTGGACAAGATATACTTAGATCCTCTTTAGTAACCTCTATTTTCTTGTTGAAACAGTCTAATTTTACTATTTGGCTAGGGAGGAGTGATTATTTTTATTCTCACGAATAATCTACTCTACGAAACATTACCAAACGGCCCTAAACCCGTACCACACCCCGATACAAGAATGTACAATCGCATCAGTGCTCTCTTTTGGAGGCAGTGACAGGGACCCAGTTCTTTTTCTTCTAATATATATATTTTTTAAAAGAAAACTATCGTAGCCTCTTCATAGACTCACTTCAGAATCAGAGATATTTGCATCTCGATATCACATCCAGCATAAGCCTAATATTGCACACAAATTTATAAGGGAACCAGAGAAAATCGACTGATGCTCACGTAAAGGTAGAATTGTTTGGAGTCATCCTTGATCTCATTAGCAATGTGTTCACTTCCTTTAGGATGATAATAAGCGAACTCTTCCTTTGAGGATACCACCAGGATTGGAAAAACCCTTTTGCCCCCACTTGACCAACCTACGACAACACTAACTTGGCCAGTTATTTGCACAACTCAGTTTGCTTTAAAGCAAACTGCCAACAAGGCATGGGATTGATGCTTAACCTTTTTGTGGGAGCATCCATGTTCATGGAAGATCCAGGTGCCTCTTGTATCCACTGTTTACTGGCTCTGAGGTAGCATCTGGTCATCAGGCATATGCAATTTCAATTGAGATGACAACTGCTTCTGTCTGAATTAGTTTTCGCTGAGTTGAAATTCAATGCAAGGTACAGTTTTGTTTCTGCTAGATGTTACAATCTCAAATCCATCCTTAAAAACTAATAACAGGTTCTTCACACGAACCAAAGCCATTGGATCAGATTCTCCATCCAAGTCATGGCGGTTAGATTTGAAGTTTTCAGAACACAAAACACATCTGCGGCCTTAGAGGGAGGATCTTAGTTATCAGCACCTGAGGCAACTTCATCATTCACAACAGCTGAATCATCATCAGGTAACTTTGCTGTTTCCAATTCTGTCTTTTCTGAAGACCCTTCAGGTAGGCTAACGGATGACAGATGCATCTCTGTACATATATCAAAAATAGATGCAGCTTCTGGTTTGTTTGTGTCTGGATATAAACTTTCTTCCAGTGAGGACCCCTGATGTTGTAGATTGTTTCTGCTCATGGAACCAGTTGCTCCATCATCAATGACATTAAGTTCCATGTCATCATCATCAGAAGCTGACACACCATCAAGGCTCTCTGTCTGTACTGTTTCAACATCTGGTTCCCGAGGAGATCCTTGATATTCAACTCCACTACTAGACCCGAGTAGAGTATCCCTCTTTACAACATTAAACAAAATACCATTTTCAATCTTTTCAGGCTGCAACAAGTCACCTTCCGAAACCACAATACTTGTTGAAGGGCCAAATGTTGATCTAGGGGTAATGCTATCATGGATATCTAAAGCTGAATTGTCCAAGCTCCTATCGATTGCTTCTCTACTCACTGCATGAGCTGCCAAGGTACCACCATTTGGTGTCACAGGATCAGTTATGTCTTCCCTTGACGGATTTGTTCTGAATTCTGTGTCGATCTCAAGATTCTGAACAAAGCTGATGAATTTGTTGGCTGAGGCTGTCCTCATAAGAGGGCCACCACTTCTTGTCCAAGAGTGTAAATCTACACTCTCAGATTCACTGTCACTGCTCTCGTGTGTACTTCTTTGAAGATACTGGTTTCTGGTAGATGATCCTCCAGGTCCTTGATGATTTGTATGAGGAGATGTAAGCATTTCGTCTTCAAGAGAACCAGTTGAATTTTCTCTTGCTATGAGATTCCAGGATGGAATCCTCCTAGATGGGCAGAACCTGATTGCTGGACCATATCCTTGTGATGCAGATGCTCTTTCCGCACTCCTCTTTAACCTACGCAAGTGGTTCAGGAGGGCAACACATTCATCCAGTGCAAGTTCAATAGCACAATTTGCCCTGATGGCTGATAGTTTTTCCCAAGTGCATCTCCTACCTTGATTTGCAGCCTTCTGAAGCTCAGCATAAGATGGGTTCTGTATCATCTTGGAATACTGATGATAGGGGGAATGAGATCATGTGTAAGTTTACTGATTACCGTGTCAATACTTGACATTTGCTTGAATAATTTGAAAGAACATTTGCATAAAAGAAGAAGGGATAGGAAATATTGCAGACCTGTGCAAGAGTGGCTGGCATAACAACTGTAACATCACCTTCCCAGTCTTGAGCAAATAATTTAGCTAATCCTCCTAAAGGAAATCCAAGTTCCAGAACTTGATTACACCTATGTTTAACTTCCATCTCAGCAAGTTCAGCGAGCTAAATTCAAGAAATAATAAACATGTATTAGTACATCATAACATGCCTGCAGATGACACTTTGGTAAAATGAACTATTTGGCCTGAGTAGCCATCTATCATTTGCAGCAAATAAAAGTAGCAGCTCTTTGATGAGTGTAGTGGGAATTATGCTGCTTAGGCATTAACATGCTACCATTCCTGGTATGTTGGAAGGCATGTCATATGACAGGTTGACAACTTTAGGCAAAAGAAGAAATATCTTTATGTCTTACATTGATTGGAAGCATGTTCAATAAAAAGTATATCTGCATTGTAAGGGAAATAAGCCAAAATCTATATAAAATACAAGAAATAGAACTATTTGGCATACCTTGGCAGCAAAGCTGCCTCCATAAGCCCTGACGATTTCCTTCAGTCTCAACAGTGGAGCTATGTGAGGATTGGCTTGGCTTACTATGAAATGATTCACGTTGAATAGTTCCTTCAATTGCTTCATGGGTAAATCGCTTTCTAAGCTCCCGTCTCTCCAGCGGCGGGTTGGAGCAACAGTTCGTTCCTCCATGCTTAATAAGAATGGAGCATGGAAAGGAATGGTTTGACCAAATCTATCTTTTGCCATCAATTCTTGGGCCTCAAAAAGTCCAGGAAAAGCACAGGAAGCTGTTACTGCACTCCAGATAAGAACATGAGGTGATGTTAAATAGTTTAGGCATCGAGGCGGCTCATGCTTCCTTGGAGAGCACACGGTAACAACAAGAATCCGACCAGTCATGTCATAAGCTTCTTGAAACGTCAAATTGCTGGTAAGGTTTCTCAAAAGTACCTGCAAGTGCCTTATATCATGAACAGCACCTTGCGTCAAAATTCTTTTAACCACAGGAAAGATTCCACCCATCTGGTCAAAAAATTTCAGGGAATGCCACTCTTCAAAAAAGCTCTCTAGCTCAGGCCATGATCTCGTTGCTACTATAGAACACATTATTGAGCCAACACTTGATCCTGAAATTATCCTTGGCAAAAGTTTATGTTCTACCAAGGTTTTAACAACACCTACATGAAAGGATCCCAATGAAGCACCTCCACTTAGTAGCAAGGCAGTTCTACCAAAGGCATGTCTTGTCTCATGCATAAATGCGAGTTTCTCTTCAAGAGGCAACTCTTCTGAATCAGAATCACAAACCATTTTCAGTTGAGTAGATACTTCCTCAATGTATTCCTTTATGAGTCTAGGGACCTGGTGAGCATGAACATTACAGTAAAATAAATTAATGAGCAACATAGTGCTACATTAGTGTTACAGGCTTTAACACTTCAGGAGTGGGGGAGCAAAAGGACAACTATAAAGTGCAAACACAACATCCTGACAACAAGATGTGCCAAAGATGCAATGCGTTCATAATGCAATTGTCATTGTCGCTTGTAGAAATTGTAGGCTAAATGTTTTGCAAATCTTAATTTGTAACATGTGAATGTAACTCAAAAGGAACAGGATAGACAACTGCTATTACTTGTTCTACTTTTCAATCCTATTCCATATTCGCAATGAAGAGCAGAATCTGCCTAGTCAAGTATATTTACAGATGGAAATTGTTCATCCCCAAATTCGAGTCACGACTTTACTCTGATCTGCTAAAACGAGTGGTCTGAAACTGAAATTACATAAAATTAGCTAAGATTGACGCACTGCTTCCTCCTAGCTAAACCATGTGGTCCTCTCAAAGAGTAGTCATCAGACGGCATCTTAATTTCGTTCGATCGACGCGATGGCAGAGAATTACGTACCTGAAGCCTCCCTTTGTGCAGTTCCGGGTTGCACATATTGCCAAGGTTCCTGAGCAGGTCAGCGCGCATGCAGAAGACGATGTCCCTGAGCGATCCCTCCTGGCGCCGGTGCCTGAGCTCGCGGAGCTTATTGCGGACGAGCTCCTCGTCGTAGAGGTCGGCGTCGCTGGCACGGCGCGGGGCGGCCTCGCGCTCCAGCATGCGCGCCGCGTGCGCCCACTCGTAGGTGTGAGCGCGGCGCGCATCATGTTCCGCCAGAACTTGCGGCGGTAGGCGGACTGCACCCGCGCCCGCAGCCCGGCCCTGCCGCGGCGGCCCCGCAGCAGGAGCGCGACGGCGCAGACGGCGAGCAGGATCCCGCGCGTGTTGTCGCGCGGGTGCAGCCAGGCCGCCGCGACGGGCAGCGCGGCGCGCAGCGCCGCGGCCAGGCGATGCCGCAGGCGCGCGGCGGAGCCGCAGAGCAGCACCCGGAGCGCGATGGCGCGGCCCAGCGCCGTGGACGGGCCGATGGCGAACGCCCCCCCACCGGCGCCTCGCTGGCGATGTCAGCCATTTGGGTTGGGTGGTGGCGCAGGCGCAGCGCAGAGGGTCACCTGCTCACGGCGGCCGTGGGCGTCTTGGATGGCTGCTGTATCGGTTCGGATCAGAGCTAGAGCTGGAACCGGAAGGGCGGAGAAGGCGAGTGTTGATTGACTAGAGCTATCTACGCAGGAGGGCATGGGCGCATGGCGTGTTGGGATTGGAGTTTGGCAAGTGGGAAGGAGGCGGCAGCGAGATGCGGGGATCACAAGACGACGACGAGGAGTCGTGGCCGCGTCACGCGTGGGGACAGACAAGCCGGACCGGATGTGGGAGAAGGAGAAGAAGGCCGGCGTCCGAGTCAGGAAAACGGGCGAAGAGATAAGGGAGGAGGTGGCGCAGCGTAGCTAACAACTCCCCATCCCGCGGTCAAGCACGGTAGATGGGGGGCGCCGTGGTGCCTTCCGCCGTAGGTGACGTTGCGATGGGCGCGGCCTCGAGGAGTCGAGGTCGAGGTCGGCCGCCGTAGGCGGTTGGTTTTGGTTGCCCCCTCGCCGCTGGGGGAGACGGTGACGGTGTTGAGGTGCAAGGATGGGGAAAACGGCTGGGCGCCTGGGTGACGGTGACGCGCGCAGATCTGGGGAACTGTACAAGAGGACACGTGTCCTGGGCCTGGGCGCCCGGGCGGTGGCTTGTTCGTTCGAGTTCGTGAGCTGACTTTTGGGGAAGACGCTGAGATTGGAGCGTCTGGTTTACCGTGCCATTAAAATATACTGTAATCAGGTAAAGCTTCTCCAGTTCCTCCTCTCCATCCATGACTCTTCTTCCCCGACCTCTCTAACAAACAAAATCTATCATCACCTGTAATGGTGCTCGGCTTCGTAGCACATCTTCTCCGCTGCCACCATCCTGGTTCCACAGCACGAGCACGGCCAACACGAAGCCTCATAGGATGGCCAGGGCCCAGGCCCCAGGAGCCACGATGCTCACGGTGAAACTTGACCACCATATATGTACGGGACGCAAAAACGAAAAACACTCCAATAATAACGTGGTGAAATATCACATATCTCAACTCAAAATTTGGCTGTGTGCATTACAATTTTTTCCCCAGCTATTCCCATCCATCTTTAGTTACAGCGCTAGTAGGGTACTGATGATCACCGATCAGGGCACTAGAGGACCACGTTCATCCGGTGAAGAATCTTCGCCAAGACTGCCATGGAAGAAAACCACCTGTTGAAGGAAGAAACAGGGAGCAAATCTTTGTCATATTTTCCACATGCATGCCATCGGGGGCAAGGTCTTCTGAATTCGTTATCCCGAAGCTAAAGTGACACTGAAGAGGTATTATTTACTTACCACACCCTTGGCATCGAACATAAGCATCTTTCTTCATTACAAGACCAGAGCCTCCACAGACTTCGCATTTCTTTTGTGCGATCTGAACAATCAGGAAAGAAAGACGATCATGAATAAAGGATAGGAACGTGTTCAATGCACAGCAGCATTGGTGGAACTGACAGAAATTCAGTTAGCAAAGACCGTCAGGAAATCATCTAAAAAACTACTGACACCAAATTTCTGCAGACAGTGGTTATGCAATTTTTTCTCACAATGATAAAAAAGAATTAGAGTCAATAGTATACTTTTTTTTTTTAAAAAAAAGGAGCAATTTCTGTTTCTTCCTCTCAAAGGATAATGATTCCTTCAGCTCCAGGGCAAACTTAATTAAAAAAAGTACGCTAAAGAACGAGAAGCAACAAGGTCTAGCGCACTCACGATTCTTTTTACCGAACTCGACCCCTGCAACGACGAAAGGCGTCACCCAGCTGCACGA
Organism: Chrysopogon serrulatus; assembly: GCA_015844335.1. NCBI lineage: Eukaryota > Viridiplantae > Streptophyta > Magnoliopsida > Poales > Poaceae > Chrysopogon > Chrysopogon serrulatus. The sequence continues at coordinate 119,195 of JADLZL010001588.1, read as the reverse complement.
ACGATAAGCAAGAGCCGATGCCGTCAGACAATTGAACCCGTGGAACTGACAATACGCAATTCACTCGAGCGAGGAAACAGGCACACGGACGGACCTACAGCGCCGACGACGATCTGCCAGGTGACCTGCGCGGGCGGGAGCGGGGAATCGGCGGCCGCGGAGGCTGCGGCCGCAACGGTAGCCCCGTCAACGGCGCTAACGCTGGTGGCGCCGCCTCGGCCAGCGGGAGTTCGCCTGCCGAGGCCGCCGCGGCCGGTGCCGACCAGGCCCGGCACTGGGCCGCGCCCCGTCCCCGGCAAGTGCGCGGGGTAAGCGCGCGCCTGCATCACCGCTGCGTTCTCCGCTGCTCCCGCCGCCTGCTGTGCCGCACGGCCACCCGCGAGCGCCACTCGACGGTTTGTGTGAGATGGAGGGCCGCGTGAACGTCCACTCGTACGCGATTTTTGTGGTGGAAACTTGGTCTAAAAACCGGCTGCTGCGCCGGTGAGCGAGGGAGGAGGGACCCTGAGTCCCTGACTATGCCACGCGACGCACGCACGTCCACCACAAAAAATACCAATGAACCTGTTGCCAATTTGCCCGTTGCGGGCAATTTTTCCTTTTTCCTGGCGCCCAAGTTCCAACCGTTTACTTCCCAACAGGAATACAGGACTGCTGCTTCCATAGTTCCATGGCCGGGTAGAGCCAATAAGTTGATCAACATATGTGGTGGTTTTCCTACAAGATGGTTTACTGCATCGATGATCAACATGTGCAATTTCTCTTTTATATCCGCCAGATTATCACGTTTCTGGGAGCACGCCAAAACGATTTTCCGGGAGCCACGGGAGCAACTATTGTTATCTTATCGGAAGGGAAATATGGTACATTAACCACCTCACAAGTTGTTTTTGTTGCAAATAGCAAAGTCTTCTCTCTGTTTACTTGTGCCCTCGTCCAATTCTATGTTTTTTTTGTTTAACATAGAGTTGATAAGACTAGTAGATTTCATGGTATAAAATTTACTTGGCTACTTTTTTATCACTTTAACAAACTTGTGTGGCCTCATGACTAATAATCATTTTATGATGTTGGTTGAACTATAAACTATTAGGCTGTTCTCGGCAGACTTATAAAGTTCGACCGATAAGCCAAAACATCTGCTTGAAACAAATAATTTTCTCGTGAGAAAAAAATACTTATTTGACGATACACTGCTCGAACCTGAAGAGCTCTAAGTTTATTAATGGACCACATTCCAAATAGGATGCTTAGATTATGTTCATTCATCATGATGAAGTCAATAGTTTTAGCAGATAATGAAAACTTGTGTGACTATACTAAGCATGTAAAAACTTTTTCATAACCTTTCGTTGAAAGCTCTAAAAAATTCTAGACAAACGAAATTGTCTTAGGTCATTTTTGATAGGCTGGTTGTTTAGCTGGCTGGTTAGCTACTGCTGGCTGGTACTGTAGAAATACTAGTAATCCCGAAACCAAAGGGGCATGGGTTCTCGATTTCCTATTTCAAACGTGGGACGTTGACCTATGTCAAAGGATTATTAAATGCTAGTTCCTCCTTTTCAAATAATAGCTCATTTTAAAATTTTCAACACTTTAGGGGGTGATATGGAGTGCCATAAAACCCTTAAAACAATTCATGCAAACTTTCGCGAACCTTATAGTTGAAGCAGCAACAGCCATATTAATACTTTCGTGACCTTAAAAAATGTAAGTAGAAGTTCAAAAAAAAAAATGCAAGCAGCAACCGCAATAATTTGGCCCTCATGGCGCTCATGAATGATTATAAATAACGTTTGGTATCATTGTAAGACCTGTTAAAATGAAAACATTTATTGACCGCCAAGGCAAAAGAAGACAAAATTGCAATCCACGATGGATCCATTCACTTCATTCGGATTGAAGCGCCAAAAAGTTTGAATTGTATAGTGTGTACATTGATATGTTTTCCTTCCAACTTTTAGTCCTCATCGCCTCCATATGCGTCCTGATTTCTTTTGTTCTTGCATGCGCCTGCAAAAGTGATTGGTGGCGCTAGAAAGCTTAAAGAAGTTCTAAATCAACAAAGCCACTAACATGTGAATAAGCATTAAGCAAAATTGAATTGTCTGTAGTGTCTCAGACTTAATTTCTCAAGGCAAATCACCAACCGTCCAGATTAAGAATTAAGATAAATATCCTTGTGGACACTGATGAACTGATTGTGGTCATAATCAATGTCAACAACTTACTTTCACAGAAGTTGCGGAATTGGGTATGTCAAACATTCAGATTTGCCATCAACTAAGTATATATATAAAAAAAGGATAGAACATAGGAAAATATCCACTGACCTCTGGTGCTCCTTAGAGCGCTCAATAAACTCGGCGGCAATATCACCACTTTGATAGGATGCAAGAACAGCCCTGATGTCAGAAGGTCTTGCCATAGCAACATCTACAGATTTTTTTGTGTTTATAAATATTGCAAAAATGAAACAGAAATTAGCAAATTAGACAAATGGAAAAGCATAATGGGATGAAATAGATAAAGTTCCCAATGCTTACATTCTAGAAATGGAATAAGATCAAGCAGCTGGGTGTCATCGCTTTCAAGCTTCCAAGGTTTAATTTCCACACTATTTTCAGGCTGAAGGCTTGACTCTTTAGCATGAGCACTGATATAAAGAACTTGAGCAGGATTTCTGTTCAGCTTTGACAGATCCTAATAACGACATCATAAAGGGTTAGCCTTGAAAAATCAATGCAGAGTACATAATGCCTCTTATAATGTTATTAAGATCTTACAATTACTACCAGGAGAAACATTAACCACTCAGACTTAGAACAAGACTAGCCACTGGAAAGAGCTCAATGGGGGATTGGGGGATGGCCAACAATAAGTGACTAGAAGGGAATGATGATTGCATTGTCATGAACAAAGTCCCCTAGTTATTTCAATATACTACAACAGCATAGAATTTCAGAATTGCGTAGGGCATGAACGAGGGTTGGTTTTGGGAGCCTGTCATGCCAATTACAGAAGATTGGTGTGCATGATGAAAAATTACAGCAAAGCAAAAGAAATGACAGGCAACTCATCTTAGGAAGTCACTTAATACATCTTTGGCCCATGGGAGAGGATCTGGAACACCAACTAAGTTCTGCTTTTTCATATGGCTTGTGGCACAAGTGATAGACTACCACGGATCTCTTATCACAACAAAGTCTACCCCATCCCGCCAAATGCCACCCTTGTGATCAAGAGGAAAAAATTCAGCTTCAGTCTACCGCAAAAGGTTGGTTTGCAGACTGTCCCCACAGCCTGAAGACATTTCTGTGGATGGTTGGTGGATTATTACTAAAGGAACCGGTGGTGAAATCAAAAAGGGACTCAATTCCCTTGTCATCTTAGGAGCTTGGACAATTTGGAAGCACCGGAATCACTATGTGTTCAATGCATCCTCTCCATGTCCTCCTGTAAAATCTATTGCTCACCAGAGGAGATCCAGCTTAGGTACATGGCTGACACTCAGGATCTCTCTCACACAGATATTGATAAAGGGCACGTTTGTAAGGGTTCTTAATATAATGATACGCAGCTTTCCTACGTGTTCAAGAAAAAAAATGCTTAATACATGGACAAGAAACTTTGACCAGTTATTACAAGAAATGTGAACCTCTATCATATTTCAATCCATGCTATGCCACCATTAGCTTAACACGCTGTAAATCATTTGGTAGAGTATGCAGAAAAGTATAGCACAGATGAATAGGACTGACCTTGCAGAAACAGGTATTCAAAGCATCCATACATTTGAAGGACCAGTTTATAAAATATTTAAACACAGCAAAAGGATTAAAACACAACAATTCCTTTACTAACACAATAGCATGTAATATCCCACATACCCGATAATGTTTTCCATTTTCATACTTAGTTGCAACTCTTGATAGCCTGTGTCGAATATTGCCCTTTGGATCCAGCCTATCAACAACAGGATCAACATACTGCACATGCAACAAATTTTCAAGCAGGTTACATATTTGCAAATACAAGTGAATTGAAAGCTCTGAAAAACTTACCATACTAAGCTGGTCAGAATATACAACAATTTCATAAAACTTCCCGAGATGTTCAAGAAAGGCATCCACTCCTGGCCTCTTAAAGGTCCTCCATCCTCTCTCACGCTATAAACATGTTTATTTAAGGGGGGAAAAAACATTAGACTGGTATTCTCAATGGATTGGTCAGCCAAACATGCTAGCAAAAATATGAAATGAGTATGGTAAAAGAAAAGGGGAATAACTGTATGTTCTAAAACTAAAGGATAATTTAACTGTACTAAAAATTAAGGGAGATTTAACTGTATGTTCTAAAAATATATTGCAGTATACAGAGATCAATACTCCATAGTAAACAAAAAGAAAAACTGAAAGTTTGTATGGAACATAAATTTTCACCTTCCAATCTGAGTATACAAGAGTCTCGTTCAGATCCAGAACTAGAGTCAATACATGCTGCTCTTGAGGAAGAAGATCTGGAAGAAGTTTGTCTGATACTGGTTCGCTAAAGCCCTATGGTAAACATATATTAGTATGATTATGGACATTTCTTCCTAATATCCAACATGGATCCATGAAGGAAAAAAAAGTGTTACCATTTGTACTGACCCGAATTTGATCTTCAATTTGGCTCCTCACATCCAGGTATCCCTCAATAGCGGCAACAGGAACTACAAAACAAAGCAATGCAATCCTGAGTAGTAAGGAGGCAGCAAAAAGGAATTAAAGTATCTAGCACACAACCTGAATCGTCAATTAAATCGAAACTCGAATCAGTGGCATGTCTGCTTTAATTTTTTCTAACACAATGTAGTAGATGAAGATGTTAACCAAAAAAAAAAAAAAAAATCAGTTTTGAGGATGAGCAGATTAATAGTAGGCCCATATCACACTTTCTTTGTGACATGTTTAGATACAGTCATTATCATTACTTTACAGTCAATATGGCTCAATTTATCCACAATCACAAGTCACTACAGTGCCAACTACACATGCCCTTATTAGCAACTGGCTGCGGCACAATTACCAAACCTTCTCTAGCCAATCTCAATCATGATGTGTGATTTAAGCTTCTGCTAACATTACCTGGCTATTTTACACATGCATATATGCTACATAGTGTGGTATTCTCAAATGTAACGTCTAGTATCATATTTGAAATTGATTTACTGCAAAGTGATTGTAAATTCAAAGTTACAGCCTGCACATAGTAGAGGCTGTAATGTCAGGGATAAGGGTGGTAGTTATGCACAGTGAAGTGGACAGAAATTGGCTAAAGGCTCCAGTTTAAGCAATAGTAACAGAATGGTGAATTGCCTGTTAGCTGGTCAAATAAAAGATCTGCATGACACATAGAAAATCCAAAGGGCAGAGATAGTAATGAGAAATAGAAGAAAAGAGTATGTTGTAGCCGCTACCTTTCATAGCTGCTGAATAAGCCATAGCCTTAAACCTCTGCAAACAAGATAAATAGTTAATTTATTCCATGGTTGATACACAGTGGAGAAAACTATTAGTCCTGTAAAACTACTTCAGGTCTTCTAAACTTCTTATTTCCAGAATGCAAGTGTACCATAGGCATCATTCAAACATTTTAGCACCCTATCATATGTTCAAATCCTTGCAAGGCGGTCATGTACTAGTTTTGGAAGGAACAATAGGTGGGGGGAAATGACAGCTGCTACCTAAAGGTTGAAGCAAGAAATGCACTATAACCAAAGTTCCTCATATGCAATTTCAGCAAATACAAATTTCTAGCTCAAGAGCTAAAGTTCGGCTGCCAAATAGCCACCTCACCAGCTTCACGATAGTAACATCATCAGTGTTTCACATGGCTTGTTAGATCTCCCGTCATCAAAGGTCACATTTCATAATTCCTCTAAATAACTTTAAGGCACAGCTGCTCATGACTTCATATAGCTAACGAAATTGAGCTAACAAGAGGAAGTTAAAATTGGCACATTGCAGCAATACCTCAAAGCCAGAAGCATCCTCAGGAATGGGCTGCTTTGACTTCTTCCTGAGCTCCCGCGTCATCTGATCCACTTCATCCAGAGAATAAGCTAAACACAGGAGAAGAAAACGAATCACCACACAGGACACTGAACCAAAGCCAGGACACGTTGAATCTCCAATCTCCAAGGGGAGCTAAGCCGTGAAGCTGAGCATCGGGACCGCATGGCCCCGCGCGGGGCAGGGTTTGGGATTTGGGAGCCGTACCGTAGCTGACGTAGCCCGTGCCGCCAACCACGGCGGACACGGCGGTGAAGGCGGCGAACTTGAGCGCGCCCCACGGCTTGCGGGCAGCCTGGGGCGGCTGCGAGGATGGATCTCCGGCAGTGGAGGAGGCCTCGGAGGCGGTGGCGGCTGCCGCTGCCGCCGCCGCCGTGGATGAGGAGGAGGAAGCGGCGGCGGTTGCCGGGGAGGCGGTGCAGAAGGAGAGCGCAGAGATCCTAGGGAGGAGGCGCGAGCCCGCGACGCGAGACATGGCGAGGCTTGGGTTTTGGTTCGAGCGGAGGGTTTAAAGGAGGCGGCCGAGACCCGAGCGCGGTGAGGACTGAGGTGAGGGCGTGAAAGTGAGGGCCTGAGGGAGGGTGAGGGTGGAGGGAGAGCCGGGCGGGCGCGTGACGGCGTGATTAGGGACGAACGCGATGTAGAAGGCGGCGTAGCAGCGCCGCAGCGGAGCCGAGGGATGACTCTGGTCTGGAGTGTGGGCCGGAAAGAGTCACGAGCGGTCCCACTAGTCAGGCGTGCTGGCATTGGGAGGATGCCTTTTGCCCCTCGAATCAAAAGGCCAGTAGAAGCATTTTGAGCCCGAGCCGAAAAACATTGAACGCTTCTCTCGCACCCTCAGCCACCAGCACACCAGTTCCTCCCTTGGGCCTCGATCCCTTGGAGCATTTTCAAGAGATTAGCAAAAAAAAAAAAAAGGTCAAATTTACTGAATTAGCTCCTCTTTAAAATAGATTTATTAAAAAATACTGAAGTACTCCAATAAACTATGTAAAAGAATAACTAGTGAGGTAAACTATCCAAAAGTAGAGAGTGAATGAAGTGGGATGAATAGCTTATAAATTTAGAGAGTCATTTACAAAGTCTGTTGGAAACTTTTTTCTCTCTAATAATATCAAATTTTACCATTAGAAAATAATTTAGCTAATCACTTAGATATGCTCTTATATAGGATATTTATTTATTAGGAGATGTATTGAATGTTGCTTTTCGTAGAGATCTTAACAATAGGTAGAAACCAATCCGTCGGATGAAGTGGGCGAGGGTACTCCCCAGCTCCGCTATTTCCATGTAATCGTGGGGATCCAAGAAAGGAAGCCAACTCTTGTCTCTCCCCGACACTTTATTTGTCGATCCTTCTCTCTTCCTAACAATTCCTCTTGCGGTCCTACTCCCTCGATCCCCGTCTATTCCCGGTGCATATATCTCAGTCACTTCCTCATGTGTTACTGTAGCTCCCCCCACAAGCGTCAGCTGCTCCCACTACAGCCTACAACTTCTCCTTGCCCTTCTCCTTCCCCATGTTAATGCCAGTTGCTCTCGCTATTGTTGTTTCTCATTACCAACGCATCTAGGTGCTCCCTCTATTGCTACTTCATCATCGTTGCGCTTAGACAAGATGGGGTGGTCGTGCTCCCATGCGGGATAGAGCAGCTTAATTTATAGTCGGATGTGTGACACCTGTTTGGGGGCCATAACTCCAATCGGGGATGGTAACGAAAGAAAGGTATCCCTAAGACAGGAAGCGAGAAGAAATCAGAGAGATATGGATGGGGACAGGGTATTGTTGGCATTTCTAACGTCACTGCAATAAAACCCAAATCTCTATCCCACGCAATGGCACTAGAAATGTTGGTACTAATTAACTTGCCTTTAGCAACTAGCCATTAGCCTCTCTACCCTTACTCATAACTGTGAAACTAGGTTGTCATCCCCAATTGTAAAACTAGGAATAAACTCTGGTACTAAATCTTATCATTTTATGTGACTAGGCAGAAATAAAGATAACTAAGAATGATTCTGCAAGCGGACAGATAATTATGCCATTGTAGCATTTTACCTAGAGTATTACCAAGTTGTCATTTATATTCTACCACTGGAAAGGCATTGCTAAGAAGCTACTCTATAGTATTGATAACCCGTATATATGCAGTGAATAAGAGATGTAGCCAATGTCAACTCTCCTCAATAACAGGAAGGTGTCACAAGATAAACAATAGATAAATGATAAATATAATAAATATGATCAATATGATCACTCATCTCCTAATGATACTAATCCCATCATAGCACTCTAATTATGTCGGCGTTTGTCTAATCGGTAATAGAGAAATAACTCTTAAGTATTCAAGCTACAAATCAAAACTACTTTATTTAGTGCAAGTATATCTAACAATCATGGCTAAGTTATACTACTATAGTTTTCTAACACATCGGAGCAATGTACATGAGAAGATGAGTACAGGAACCTCCTCTTAACCTGACAATCTCACTCTACCAATCCACCATACGGGGAAGGCCTACAAAGGACTCAATGGGTCTGTCACACCCACGATCTACCTCACTACCCTAAGACGACCGAGATACTCGCAGATAAGCAAAGCATCTAGACACCACATCTATATATTGCCTACCACTCACCATACAATTGAATAGATGAGCGCTATACGAACCAAAGGCATAAATATAATAGCAAACTAACTATACTAGACATATTGAAGTAGACAATGAACAATGCAATCAAGAACATAATAATGAAGAACAATATTGCTAGTAATAATCGTACAAACGCAGATATTACAATAAGAAAGAAAAGCTTAAGAACTATACCAGACTCTTCTCTTCTTGACAACGTCGGGAATCCAAGATCGATGAAGAACTTGACTTCCTCTACTCTAGATCTAACTAGGCTAAACTATGAACTAGAAGGCTATGAGGAACTAAAACTTAAAGCTCTAGATGACTTGATCACCAAATATCTCGAGATGGAATGAATGAGTTATTGAATGAATTAGGGTTTCCAGGGGGTATGGCTCCGCTTATATAGTCCGGTGGGATGCACGATAGCCGTTTGATCAAACCGACTTCACGTAGGGCTGAGATTGATCCTTAAAGGCGGTGGAGGAACATTCCAGAAGGTGAAATGTGGGCCCCACAGGAGGGTGCCGCCCGGCATATTTAGTGGGGCCGGCCGCCCCCACCTGGAGGTGGCTCTTCCCCCTCCTTCGCCCCGTGTCTTCTCGGATCCTTCTAGAGTAGTTTGGTGTATTCCTGAGTTTCGGATAATTTCGTGGTGTAGATTTGTAGTTATGCCCCATTTTCGGTGTTTTCTGGATTATCCCTGAAAACTGGTAAATCACCAAAACTCGTGGGAATTGTTAGATAAAACCCTAGCCTTTTAGATATTGATGTATGTTTCATGCCTTTTGATATATAAAATGTTGACGCTATCCACCGTCAATAACTCCCCCAGGTTTACCTTTTGCTAGTCCCTTAGCAAAATCCAGAGTTAGATCAGGAGTTGCTACAATGCTTTTATTCTAACAAGTACACATGCTCTCAAACAAAAATTTTCTCTGGATTAGACAAAACTACTCTAACTTTTAAACTTACCCATATTACCTTAAACTGTAGAGCTTTTAACCTTTACGTGGGTCTTGAGTAATTGAAAGACAAAACAATCAAGTCAAGCACTACGTCTCAAATTCTTCACTTAACTAGTATTCCAGAGTTTTGCAAGTTTTCGCAATTAAACTCAGAGCTTAATTATATGACACCCTCAGTCTCTAAAAGTATATGGTATTTGTGGATCTCACTGAAGCATCAATGATGTCATGCCTTCCTAATTCTAGGGATTATAGTGGAGTTTATAGGAGTGGCATTAAACAAGGATAAGCATACTTGCAATTCATATATTGTAAAGTCAAACAATGGATCTATAGAGAATCGAGTCATACAATCAAACCAAGATGTGCATGTGTGTGAAATATGGTGGATAGGTGTATATATAGTGGCTAATTCTAATCCTACTTTTTGCTCTTCGAATGAATCTGTCTTCTTTCTTAGACTTCAGAACTTCTCGAGAAAACATGGGCTATCTTTATTCTTTTTCTCCTCTTTTTCTCCTTTTTTTTTTTTTTTTCATTGGGAGGCGGGCATCCGAATACCCATTGTTTTAATGCTGGGACACTTGTCCATCTTTTACCTTTTTTTATTTTTGCATAGCCACATGCATCCTTAGATACAATAATTGATTGAAGAGATAACAATAAAGAACTTGGAGCAATTAAACAAAGGCGGTCCTATGGGTTTATGTATATTTTGGATGTTCTCTCCCAAAGGTAGAAGAAAAATATTTTGGAGTGGAGATGGATAAAAGTGGAAATGGTTGCGCTTTTACTCGTGGTGAGAGTAATACATATGTGGATGGAATGTGTGAGTGATCTTGATTTTAAAAGCATGACAAGACTCTCTTTAGTATACGATAAAAGTTGACTAAACTCAATGAAAGCAAGTAGCATAAATGAACAAAGGTTTTCTATTCTAAATGTGTATTATGTATGGCTTTGGTAGGAATTCAACTTTATCATACAAGAGCTCATCATATAAGTGTTTGGAATTTTCAAAAGATAAATCTCCAGAATTCAGCATCATTAAGAATAAGATAAATAGCAGCTCAGACTTTCTTATATCATATCCGTCAACCACCTAAGCTTAGCTCAAGCATATTACTCTATAAGTTTCAGGCTCGTAGTAAATTATCAAGTTAAAGCAATCATGTACAAAACTTAGAAGAACTCAAGGTCGAAAACTAAGTACTTGAAAGACTTCTAGCAGAGCAACTATTCATCATTTCCAAGACAAAAATTCCTAGTTCATAGTTGACTCTAAGACTAACTAAAACTTTTTTTATTGATTTTAAGATTTTATTTAACTAAAGACTCTTAAAGACTCAACAGACGTGGACCTTCATGTGCCCACATATTTTTGGTATTTTATAACTATAAGATAGACTCGATAAATCACATAGGTATAGTTACCTGATAACTAGGAGATGCTCCTCCCCCAAGCTAGATGTTTGCCATATTTCGCTTTGAATAATCTTTAGAGTAAGCTTAGCAGTGGTGACCCACCGATCGGTCTCACTCTTTCATAGTATAGTCTTGTAAAGGTGTACTCCAAGAAGAAAACCAAAACTCAAGGCTCGAATATGATAATGGGTTAGCGGTCAGCCAGATGAGTAATTAATTATCTTGATGAGCAGATATGGATGTGTAGCGTGGTTCTTTTTTTTTCTATTTATAATGCAAAGAAATGAAAATTTATTTTTGTGCTACCATCGTAACTATTCTTACGGGGGTAAACCATAAGTCTAATCCTTTGGAGCTTTTTTAAAGTAGTAAAGAATTTTTATTTTCTTTTCTAAACATGCAAAAGAATAAATGTACTAAAGTAATTAGATAACTACCATTGTTACCTTATGGCAAGAGTGTGGAATTTAAAGTCTACCGACAAGACTAGGTCGGAAAGAGTACTTACTTGTAGAATTCATTGACCGAAGACGCCTCGCACAATTCTTTATTTTGCCATAATGTCTCTTTATTCTCTTTCAACCATCTTTGATTTTGTTCTTATATTTCTCTTGCTTCTTGTTCAGCAATTTGCTCCATTCTCTTAATTTCTTTGTCCCACTCGCTCCAGCGAAGTTCTATTGCTTCTTGCTTAGTGATTTCATCCATGTACCTTGTAGCTTCATCAGAATAGTCTTCTCCTTTCTTCCTTGAGAGCAGGTTCACTCTACGGCGAGATCGACGTCTCCTGTTTCGAATCTTCTGGGACGAATTATTGTCAGTGTAACTATTAAAGTCGCAACATACCTTTCCAGCGGGGAGATAGAAGTGAACTTGTCTAGATCTCATATAGAGGATTGCATTGGCGGTGTTGAGGAAAGATCTTCCCAAAATAATAGGTGTATCGTCATCTTCCTGTATGTTAAGAACCAAGAAATCTGTAGGTATATAATAATTGTTGACGGTGGATAGCGTCAACATTTTATATATTGAAACGCATAAAACACACATCAATATTTAGAAGGCTAGGGGTTTATCTAACAATTTTCATGAGTTTTGGTGATTTATTAATTTTCAGGGACTGAACCAGAAAACATCAGAAAAGGGGCATAACTATAAATCTACACAACAGAATTATCCGAAACTCGTGAATACGCCAAACTACTCTAGAAGGACCCGTAAGACACCAGAGCGAAGGAGAGGCGAAGCCACCTCCGTGGTGGGCGGCCCCCCCCACCTGCCAGACCGGCCGGCCTCCCATGAGGGGAACCCTCTCCCCCCTTCTGGAATGTTCCTCCACCGTCTTCGAGGATCAATCTCAGCCCTACGTGAAGTCGGTTTGATCAAACGGCTGTCGTGCATTCCACCGGGCTATATAAGCAGAGCCAGACCTCCCCCTGGAAACCCTAGAATTCATTCCAATTCATTCAATGCCTCATTCAAGTCATTCAAGGTTGAGCTAGTTGAAGATCAAGTCATCTAGAGCTTCAAGTTCTAGTTTCTCATAGCCTTCTAGTTCATAGTTTAGCATAGTTAGATCTAGATTAGAGGAAGTCAAGGCGTGTTAATCGCCTTAGATTCCGTGTTGTCAAGAAGAGAAGAGTCCGTATAGTTCTTAAGCTTTTCTTTCTTATTGTATTATCTCGCATTCGTATGATATTTACTAGCAACATTGTTCTTTATCTTAGTTTAATTATTATATTCATTGTCTACTTCAATACATCTAGTTTAGTTGGTTTGCTATTATATTCATGCACTGGTTTGTATAGCGCTCACCTAGTTGATCATATGGTGAGTGGTAGGCAATATATAGATATGGTGTCTAGATGCTTTGCATATCTGTGGATATCCCCAGTTGTGCCGGGTAGTGAGGTAGATCGTGGGTGTGACACCCATTGAGTCCTTTGTAGACCTTCCCCCGTACGGTGGATTGGTAGAGTGGGATTATCAGGTTGAGAGGAGGTTCCTGTACTCATCTTTTTCTATACATTGCTCCAATGTGTTTGAAAACTATAGTAGTATAACTTGACAATGATTTCTAGATGTACTTGCACTAGTTGACGTAGCTTTGATATGTAGTTAAATACATAGGAGTTATTTCTCTATTAATTGATTAGACAACGCTGACATAATTAGAGTGCTATGATAGAGATGACTGATTAATGACTCGTTATCGTTATTATAATTATTATCATTATCTTATTTATCTTGTGGCTTACCCCTGTTATGAGTAGAGTGTATGATATTGGTTACATCGTCTATTCAATGCATATACATATACATGTTATCAATACTATGAGTAGCTTCTTAGCAATGCCTTCCCAAAGTGGTAGAATATAAATGACAACCTGGTAATACTCTAGGTAAAATCCTACAATGGTATAATTATCTGTCCGCTTGCAGAATTGTTCTTAGTTTATATTCATCTTTATTTATTTCTGCCTAGTCACATAAAATAATAAGATTTAGTACCGTAGTTTATTCCTAGCTTTACAATTGGAGATGACAACCTAGTTTCATAGTTAGGGAGTAAGGGTAAAGAGGCTAGTGGCTAGTTGCTAAAGGCAAGTTAATTAGTACCAACATTTCTAGTGTCATTGCGTGGGATAGAGATTTAGGATTTATTGCAAAGGACGTTAGAAATGCCAACAAGCATTTTTATGCCGCTGTTTGGGGAAGGCTAATAAACTTAGGAAAAGTATTGATAACATATATGCATTATGAATAAGACCGATCACCCAATTGACCTCTAACTCAAACAGGCTTACCTTGTTCTATTTTATTTGTATATCTTATGTAGGGTAATGAATGAATAAACGGATTTGCTTTCCCGATAATTATGTTGAAGATCCGTAGAGACTCTTACGAAGAAGGAAGTTTGCCGTCTGAGGGACATCTTTGAATCACCATCAAGAACACCCTCCACCGAAGCTCAATCTTCAAGGAATCAAGCTCTAACATCCGAAGGAGAAGAATCGAGAAGAATTAGGAAATTTAGCACCAGATTTTGAAGCTATGGCTGAGAAGACGCTATGCGAGTTCTCCGCTCCAACAACCGCCAACATCTGCACCGGACCTAACGTCAATATTGGTGATAATGGATTTGAACTCAAACCTGTTCTTATCACTATGGTTCAAGCTAGTCAGTTTTGTGGAAAGGCTCATGAAGATGCAAGTGCATATTTACAACATTTTCTAGAGATTTGCAGCACCTTCACTATCAGAGGAGTATCAAGAGATGCTATTCTACTCTGCCTTTTCCCATTTTCATTTCTAGGAAAAGCAAAAAAAGTGGTTCCACAATAACAAAGAAACCAACACTACATGGGACAAATGCTCTACTGCTTTCCTAGCGAAGTTCTTTCCTATAGGTAAGACCAATACTCTACGTGGGAAAATCTCAAGCTTTCATCAACAACATGATGAATCGTTCGCCGAGGCATGGGAATGCTTTCAAGATTATATTACAGAATGTTCTCATCATGGGATGGAGGATTGGCTACTTATGCAAACCTTCTATCATGGGCTAGTCTCTAATACCCGTGAATCCATGGATGCTGCAGCTGGAGGAGCTTTCTTGTCACTTAAGCTCGCCGATGCAACAACACTTGTGGAGAAGATGGCCTCAATTCAGAGCTGGAATAAAGAACGTGTGCAACCCCGCAAGAGAGGAGGAGGCATGCATCATATTAAGGAGATTGATATGGTCACTGCAAAGCTAGACCTCATAATGAAGAAGCTTGACAGCAAAAGCAACGAGAATAGAGAAATCATGCACATTGATGACTCCTGCATGATTTGTGAAGAATGTGGAGATATAGGACACTCAGAAAGTAACTGCCCTATACTCCAAGAGGATGTCAACAACAACACCAACTATCGTCCTCAGCAAAATCAAGTATGGAATCAATCGAATCAACAGTGGAATCAACCCAATCAAGAATAGAACCAGCAAAGGCCCAACTACCAAGGTAACAACTAAGGTAACAATAATTTCAATAGCAATTTCAATCAACCACCTTTAAGAGAAGTAATTTCTAATCAAAATAAAGCTGTAGATAGTTTATCTAAGAGGGTAGCATCCAATGATAAAGTACTAGAAAATATAAATACTAAAATAGATAGTCTAACCTCTGCTATTAAGAACCAAATTTTAGCTTTAATAAAATATTAGAATCACAATTAGCTCACCGACGGCATTGTTCCACCGATCTATGAAGGTAAGATTCCCCGGGTAACCCCTAGAGCCCGAAACCGTAAATCTTGTTGATGTCCGTGCAGGTTACTACATAGAAAAAATGTCAGAAGGATGAATCCATGCCACTCAAGAGAGGAGATCCAGGAAGACCTGTGATTTCTATCTCTATTGGACAACACGATTTCTCTAAAGTCATCTGTGACCTTGGTGCTAGTGTCAACATCATGCCAAAGGTAATCTTTGATCGTATTTTTCCATGGGCAACTTTGCTGTACACGAATATGTGCTTGCAGCTTGCAGATCAGACAGTTAAACACCCCGAAGGAATTCTAGATGACATATGCATACGAGTGGAACAATCATATGTTCTAGTAGACTTTGTGGTTCTGGATACTAGCAAAGATCCGAAGAGTCCTATCATCCTAGGCCGATCATTCTTGAGTACTACAAAAGCAGCTATTTATGTAGATAGTGCAACGATATGTTTCACCATCAAGGGCAATGAAGAGAAATTCAGTTTTAAAGACAGGACCCTTGAGGATCCCATCAACACTTACTATCAAGAGAAGCCTATATACAATGAAGAAGTACGGAAAACCTGTCCAAAGGGAAAGAAGAAGAACAAGAAGCAAGAAGAAAAAAAGACCTAGATAGTCAAAGTAACAGAATACAGATAGGGTCGTCATTTAGCTTTGCCAGTCTTAGCTAAAGATCATGGTCTACCATCGATAGAGTGCACCATTGGACAGAGCTCTTTCTACTCAGCCATTTGCGACACTAGATCAGCAGTCAATATAATGTCAAAATAGATATACAATATATTATTTAATGAACCTATCGACCCAACATATCTTTTGCAGCTGGCAGACAACACAACACGAATCCCGGAGGGACTAGCAAGAAACATCATGGTTAAGATCTACACCCACTCTGTCCCTGCCGACTTTATAATCTTGGACATGGGAAAAGAAGATAAGACACCTATCATACTTGAAAGGCCATTCCTCAGCACCACTAAAGCTATCATCTACAATGGAACAGGCCAAGTCCACTTCCACTTCCCAGGAGAAAAGGTACGCTGTTATTTTAGAGATTATAACTCTCCTGGATTACCAGCTTTCACCAGAATCAAGAAGAGAATCCAGCGCCGCGCCTTAAGAAGAAAAGTTGAGGAGGAGAAAATAAAAGAAAAATCAACTACACCTGAAGAACATCTATAACCAACAAAAGTATGGAAGAAGGAGATCCCCTCAACCGAATCATCAACATTAGAAGAGACAACATCTGGGTCCCCATCAGGATCCACTGAAAAACCCTCAACATGATGACCACAAGAAGTCTTGTTCGGATAACTTTAACCTCCGCACCCTTGCCGTAAGGTAATAATGGTAGTTATCTAAAGTACCTTTACTCTTTTGCATGTTTAGAAAAGAAAATAAAAATTCCTTATTGTTTTATTATAAACTTTAAAAAGCTCCAAAGGATTAGGCTTATGGTTTACCCCGTAAGAATAGTCACTATGGTAGCACAAAAATAAATTTTCATTTCTTTGCATAGAAAAGCACAAAAATATAAGAATCATGCTACACATTCATATCTGCTCATAAGAATAGTCAATTACTCATCTGGCTAACCGCTAACCTATTATCATGTTCGAGCCTCGAGTTTTGGTTTTCTTTGGAGTATACCTTTACAGGATTGTACTATTAAGGAGTGAGACAGGACAGTGGGTCGTCACTGCTAAGCTTACTCTAAAAGATCATTCAAGCGAAATATGGCAAACATCTAGCTTGGGGGAGAAGCATCCCCTAGTTATCAGGTAACTATACCTATGTGATTTATCGAGTCCATTTTATAGTTATAAAATACTAAAAATATGTGGACATATGAAGATCCATGTCTGTTGAGTCTTTTAAGAGTCTTTAGTTAAATAAAAATCTAAAAAGCAATAAAAAGAAATCTTAGTTAATTAAAGTGTGTCTAGAGTCAACTATGAACTAGAAGTTTTGGAAATGATGAATAGTTGCTCTATTAGAATTCTTTCGAGTACCTAGTTTTCAACCTTGAGTTCTCCTAAGTTTTGGACATGATTACTTTAACTTGATAATTTACTCTGAGCCTAAAACTTGTGGAGTAATATGCTTTAACTAAGTCTAGGTGATTGACGGATATGACATAAGAGAGTCTGAGCTGCTATTTATCTTATTTCTAACGATGCTAAATTCTGAAGATTTATCTTTTAAAAATTTCAAACACTTACATGATGAGCTCTTGTATGACAAAGTTGAATTTCTACCAAAGCCATATATGATACATACTTAGAATAGGAAACCTTTGCTCATTTATGCTACTTACTTGTCATTGAGTTTAGTCAACCTTTGTCGTATACTTAAGAGAGTCTTGTCATGCTTTTAAAATCAAGATCACTCACACACTCCATCCATATATGTATTACTCTTACTCTAAGAGTAAGCGCAACCATTTTTCACTTTTATCCATTTTCACCTTAAAATGCTTCTCTTACATTGGGAGAGAACACCCAAAAATATACATAAACCCATAGGACGGCCTTCGTTTATTTGCTCTAAGTTCTTTATTGTTATCTCTTCGATCAATTATTGTATCTAAGGATGCATGTGGCTATGCCAAAATAAGAATATGGTAAAAGATGGACAAGTGTCCCAGCATTAAAACAATGGGTACTCAAATACCCACCTCCCAATGAAAAAAAAAAAAAGAGAGAGAATAAAGATAGCCCATATTTTTCTAAAAAGTTTTGAAAATCTAAGAAAGAAGAGAGATTCATTCTAAAGAGCAAAAGTAGAATTAGAATTAGCCACCATATATACACCTATCCACCATATTCCACACACATGCACATCTTGGTTTGATTGTATGACTCGATTCTCTATAGATCCATTGTTTGATTTTACAATATATGAATTGTAAGTATGCTAGTCCTTATTTAATACCACTCCTACAAACTCCACTATAATCCCTAGAATTAAGAAGGCGTAACATCATGAATGCCTCAGTGAGATCTACAAATACCACATACTTTGAGAGACTGAGGGTGTCATACAATTAAGCTCTGAGTTTTTATTGTGAAAACTAGCAAAACTCTGGAATACTAGTTGAGTGAAGAGTTTGAGACATAGTGCTTGACTTGATTATTCTGTCTTTTAATTACTCAAGACCCACGTGAAGGTTAAAAGCTCTACAGTTAAAGGTAATATGGGTGAGTTTGAAAGTTAGAGCAGTTTTATCTAATCCAGAGAAATTTTTGTTTGAGAGCATATGTACTTATCAGAATGAAAGCATTGTAGCAACTCCAGATCCAACTCTAGGTTTTGCTAAGAGACTAGCAAAAGGTAAGCTTGGGGGAGTTGTTGACGGTGAATAGCGCCAATATTTTATATATCGAAAGATATGAAACACACATCAATATCTAGAAGGCTAGGGGTTTATCTAACAATTTCCATGAGTTTTGGTGATTTATCAATTTTCGTAGACCGAACTTAAAAAACATCAGAAAAGGGGCATAACTACGAATCTACACCATAAAATTATCCGAAACTCAGGAATACGCCAAACTACTCTAGAAGGACCCAGAAGACACCAAGCGAAGGAGCGGCGAAGCCACCTCTAGGTAGGGCTGGCCGGCCCCACCTGCCAGACCGGCCGGCCTCCCATGAGGGGAACCCTCTCCCCCTTCTGGAATGTTTCTCCACCGCCTTCGAGGATCAATCTCAGCCCTACGTGAAGTTGGTTTGATCAAACGGCTGTCGTGCATTCCACCGGGCTATATAAGCAGAGCCAGATCTCCCCCTGGAAACCCTAGAATTCATTCCAATTCATTTAATACCTCATTCAAGTCATTCAAGGTTGAGCCAGTTGAAGATCAAGTCATCTAGAGCTTCAAGTTCTAGTTCCTCATAGCCTTCTAGTTTATAGTTTAGCATAGTTAGATCTAGATTAAAGGAAGTCAAGGCGTGTTAATCGGTCTTGGATTCCGAAGTTGTCAAGAAGAGAAGAGTCTGCACGCTTCTTAAGCTTTTCTTTCTTATTGTATTATCTGTGTTGTATGATATTTACTAGCAACATTGTTCTTCATCATAGTTTAATTATTATGTTCATTATCTACTTCAATACATCTAGTTTAGTTGGTTTGCTATTATATTCATGCACTGGTTTGTATAGCGCTCATCTAGTTGATCATATAGTGAGTGATAGGCAATATATAGATATGGTGTCTAGATGCTTTGCTTATCTCAAGGATATCCCCGCTTGTGCCGGGTAGTGAGGTAGATCGTGGGTGTGATGACCTATTGAGTCCTTTGTAGGCCTTCCCCGCATTTGGATTGGTAGAGTGGGATTGTCAGGTTGAGAGGAGGTTCCTGTACTCATTTTTTCCTGTACATTGCTCCGATGTGTTTGGAAACTATAGTAGTATAACTTGACAATGATTTCTAGATGTACTTGTACTAGTTGATGTAGCTTTGACATGTTGTTAAATATATAGGAGTTATTTCTCTATTAATTGATTAGACAACACTGATATGATTAGAGTGCTATGATGGAGATGACTGATTAATGGCTCGTTATCGTTATTATAATTATTATCGTTATCTTATTTATCTTATGACTTACCCCCAAGTTATGAGTAGAGTGTATGACATTGGTTATATCGTCTATTTAATGCATATACATATACATGTTATCAATACTATGAGTAGCTTCTTAGCAATGCCTTTCCAGTGGTAGAATATAAATGACAACCTGGTAATACTCTAGGTAAAATCCTACAATGGTATAATTATCTATCCACTTGCAGAATTATTCTTAGTTTATATTTATCTTTATTTATTTCTGTCTAGTCACATAAAATGATAAGATTTAGTACCAGAGTTTATTCCTAGCTTTACAATTGGGGATGACAACCTAGTTTCATAGTTAGGAGTAAGGGTAAAGAGGCTAGTGGCTAGTTGCTAAAGGCAAGTTAATTAGTACCAACAATTCTAGTGTCATTGCGTGGGATAGAGATTTAGGATTTATTGCAGCGACGTTACAAATGCCAACAATAATCTTTAATCTTTACCGCGACGTTCTTCACTATGCCTTCTGGGAATTCTGGAAATCTTGTTGATAAGTCCGCCATCTGCAGCTGTATATAGGTTGGGTATAACGGGTCATCACCAAATAGATAATTGTATGCTACCTTTGACATAACGTTGACCCCCTGATCCAGTGTCACAAAAAGTCTTTAGAAAAACCATTTACTTAATTGTGCATTCAATAGTCGGGACTCCTGAGTCTTTTCTTTTGACAATGTATGGTGGTGCTAACAGGTGGTCATATTCGGTGTTAACCGAATTGATCAGTTGAACTGCCTCTTCTGGGATTTGACTGAGCTCACTCTTCCTCCTTCTTCTATTGTTGTTCTTCTTCTTCTTGGGTTTAGCTGGTTGTTAAGCTTGCTCATATGGCCTCTGTGGGAATGCGGGGGTTGTGAGGATACGGTTTTTGAATGAGAACTTCTCCTTTTTGTTCTTGATGGACAACACAATCTTGGCATGTTCCGCATAGATGATGGCTTTAGTTGTGCATAAGAAAGGTCGGCCTAGTATGATGGGTGCTCTTTCATCTCCTCCAGTCTCCATAACTACAAAGTCAACGGGGACATAGGATTATCCTACTCGAACAATAGCTTCTTCTAAAACTCCTTCGGGATAGCAAATGGACTGATCTGCAAGCTGCAAACGTATGGTTGTGTACAACAAAGGATCTTCTAGAATCTTTTCATAAATTACCTTGGGTATAATGTTGACACTTGCGCCGAAATCACAGATAGCCTCTGAAAAGGTGTGACATCCTATTGAGATAGAAATGACAGGCCTTCTAGGGTCCCCTTTCTTTTCAAGGACAGAGTGGTCAACCCACTGCACATCCACTGGTTGAGTGTAGGAATGACCTGCATTGTGAATATCGACAAGATTTGCAGTTTCTAAATCTTCTAGTTGGCCCGGAGCCTTACCTTTTTCTTTTGAAGGAACAATAGCTGCCAATTGAGCTAATTGTGATTCTAATATTTTATTGAAGCTATGTTGGTTTTTAATAGCAGAAACAAAAGTATCTGGTCTAGTGTTTATGTTTTCTAAAGCTTTGTCATTCAAAGTTACCTTTTTAAATATTTGGTCTAGCAATTTAGATTGACCAGTAACTAGGTCTCGTAAAGATGGCAAATTATAATTGCTGTAATTATTGTTACCTTGGAAATTACCTTGTCGTGGTTGCTGATTCCATCCTTGATTTAATTGATTCTATCATTGATTTGTTTGATTCCATCCTTGACCTTGTTGAGGACGATAATTGGTATTATTGTTGATGTAGTTCACGACCTCTTGGATTTTAGGACAGTTGACTGCTGAGTGTCCTGTGTTTCCACATTCTTCACAATTTATGTAGGAACCATTAATGTGCCTGACTTCTCCCTTCTCAGTGTCTCTATTTTCAAGCTTCTTCATAATGAGGTCTAGCTTTTCAGTGAATGTATCGACTTCCTTGAGATGATGAGTGCCTCCTTCTCTCCTACAAGGTTGAGTGCGTTCTTCATTCCAGCTTTGATTTGAGGCCATCTTCTCAACGAGGGCTGTTGCATTGGTGAGCTTAAGCGATAAGAAAGCTCCTCCAGCTGCGGCATCCATGGACTCACGAGTACTAGAGACTAGTCTATTATAGAAAGTCTGCATAAGTAGCCAATCCTCCATTCTATGATGAGGACATTCTGCGATGTAATCGTGAAAATATTCCCATGCCTCGGTAAACGATTCATCATGTTGCTGTTAAAAGCTTGAGATCTTCCCACGCACTGTAGTGGTCTTGCCTGTTGGAAAGAATCTGGCCAGGAAAGCAGTAGAGCATTTGTTCCATGTAGTGTTGGTTGTCTTGTTGTTATAGAACCATTATTTTACTTTTCCTAGCAGTGAAAATGGGAATAGACGAAGTAAGATAGCATCTTTTGGTATATCTTTGATCTTGAAGGTGCTGCATATCTCCAGAAAGTGTTGTAAGTGTGCACTTCCATCTTTATGTGCCTTTCTACAAAACTGATTTGCTTGCACCATAGTGACAAGTGCAGGCTTGAGCTCAAATCCATTGTTTCCGACATCGATATTAGGTCCAGTTCGGATGTTGGCGGTTGTTGGAGCAGAGAATTCACGTAGCGTCTTCTCAGCCATGACTTCAAAAACTGGTGTCAAGTTAACTTCTAATCCTTCCGATTCTTCTCCTTCGAATAATGGAGCTTGCTCTTGTGAAGAACAAGTTTCAGTGGAGGGTGTTTTTGATGGTGATTCAAAAATGTCCCTCGTTCTTGTAAACTTCTTCTTAAGAGTTTCTCTGGATCTTCGGTGTAATTGTCCGGGAGATCAAAAACCATTCATTCATTCATTCATTCATTACCCTGCATAAGATACACAAGTAGACGAAATAAGGGTAAGCCTGTTTGAGTTAGAGGTCCATTGAGTGATCGATCTTATTGTGGTGCATATGGTTATCAATACTTTTCCTAAGTTTATTAGCCTTCCCAACAACGCCAAAAAATGCTTGTTGGTATTTCTAACGTTATCGCAATAAAACCGAAATCTCTATCCCACGCAATGACACTAGAAATATTGGTACTAATTAACTTGCCTTTAGCAACTAGCCACTAGCCTCTCTACCCTTACTCCTAACCGTGAAACTAGGTTGTCATCCTTAATTGTAAAGCTAAGAATAAACTCGGTACTAAATCTTATCATTTTATGTGACTAGGCGAAAATAAAGATAACTAAGAATGATTCTCGCAAGTTTTACGATAATTATACCATTGTAGCATTTTACCTAGAGTATTACCAGGTTGTCATTTATATTCTACCACCGGAAAGGCATTGCTAAGAAGCTACTCTATAGTATTGATAACCCGTATATATGCAGTGAGTAAGAGATGTAGCCAATGTCAACTCTCCTTAATAACAGGAAGGTGTCATAAGATAAACAATAGATAAATAATAAATATAATAAATATGATCAATATGATCAGTCATCTCCTAATGATACTAATTCCATTATAGCACTCTAATCATGTCAGCGTTTGTCTAATCGGGTAATAGAGAAATAACTCCTAAGTATTTAAGCTACAGTCAAAACTACTTCATTTAGTGCAAGTATGTCTAATAATCATGGCTAAGTTATACTACTATAGTTCCCTAACACATCGGAGCAATGTACAGGAGAAGATGAGTACAGGAACCTCCTCTTAACCTGACAATCCCACTCTACCAATCCATCGTACGGAGGAAGGCCTACAAAGTACTCAATAGGTCTGTCACACCCACGATCTACCTCACTACCCAGCACGACTGGGGATACTCGCAGATAAGCAAAGCATCTAGACACCATGTCTACATATTGCCTCGTAATGTAAACCGACCAATTTATAAAAGCATAAGTGAAAAATCACTTTCGCTAGGCAAGCAATTGTCACACTTAAGCCGTTATAAACCCGGTAGTCCGGAAATCTCGAAGGATTTCAAACCAAACATCATCAACCAAGATCGTACAAGTTTAGCGTTGCCATTCACACGTTACAACATTTGACAAATAGTTCGACAACATCGAGTGCGAGAAATAAATTTATTACAACCGAGTTCTTAAAATCCGAAATTCGAAAAGCAAAGTAGTTTTGAAAGCTCAACCCAACTCACGCCTTTTTAAGGATTAATACAAAGCTAGTCCGTAGTCTATCCAACAAAAAGCGGTTGGGGAGAATATTAAGATTAACCTTGCCCAAGGTCTTCTAGTCCATCGAAAAGACAGTAGCACAAGATGCAGGTGGAAGGTATGTCCGTCAAGCACAAACAACAAGCGGGAAAAAACCCCGAGTACGAGAAGGTACTCGGCTAGACTTACCCGACCGACTCAAAATAAAAGACTCCAAGGAGTATGACAGGCTTTTATCGGGGATAGCTTGACTCTTTTGCAAAAAAGGCGGTAATAACATTTAAAGTGGTAGCTCAGCTTAACCATTCCTATTTATGCTAGGTGAGCACCTATACTATGCATCATTATAATATTAGTCATGATTAAGCAAGCAAGTAGTAACCATAATCGTAATCATCAGCTTAACCCATTATCATTATTAACCACATTCCATGATCATTACTACGATGCTGCAGCTCAAGTCAAGGTGTTCACTGTCCAGGAACGATGGCGATTCGAATCAATTACTACCGAGCTCGGGGGATATTCCTCACACAAACCACACTCACCCGTCGGTGAGCTACGTGATCACCGTGGCACGTATCCGGAAAAAAACAAGTACGCGGACTCGCATAGAACCACCGCACCCAGGGACCACCGACGCCTTAGCCGGCCATGCTTTGGACCTCGGACTTACTCTTGGCGCCCCGTGGTCCCCCATCCATCTCCAATACGGTGCGAACGGATCGAGAACCGGTCTGGATAGTGTTAGGCTTCGCGGTCGGAAGTGCTTATCCCGGCCAGGCTAAATGTGAGGCATGCGTTCAATATGACTTAGGGTACAACAATGGTACGGTCCTTAATCGACCGCAGACGGAATCACTTTGGGTCCAAAGACCCCACAAGACTCCGCCCGGTCTCCATTTAACACAACCATAACCAACAACCAGATGATATCAACATAAGCCTTCCTTCAATCATAAGTCACCACCTATACTCGCGGATGACAGGAAATCACCCGACTTCTACCGTCTAAGCAAGCTAAGCGTAATACTCGCCCTAGACTAGCAGGGTATATCAAGGTGGGTAATTCAATGGTAAAGCAAGGATATAATGCATCAACGGTTGCACACAACTCCTATACTTAATGCAACAATCATAAAGCATAATTAGACTGTTAGAAAGCATAGGTAAGTAGATGCTCCGGTGCTTGCCTTGCTCGAAGTCACTAGCGAAGTGGTTCGGGCACTCAGGTAAGTTGTCCTCGTCTCCTCCGGCTGGGATCTCCTGCCGGAATTCCTCCTGAGGGTCCTCCTCGGTCTCCGAAGGTTGGGGTTCCTCCTGCGAACCTGTATGATGCGATGTACATTCTTGAGTACAGTGAATGCATACACGTATGATGCTCATGAATGAGGATGATTAACAGATCATTTGACAGAGTAGGTGCATATCTCCTCTCTACTAACAACTTAACTCATTTACTGAGTATGTGCATACCTCTTCTCTAAACACTTAGAGAAGTGTATAAAGAAGAGAGGTGTGTAGGCACACACACATACACACACATCACACGAATAAAGAGAAGTACTACTATTCATATCCAACCATCACATTTTAGTTATGGTGCTGCATAACAGGACCAGCAAGCATAACCTGATTAAAAGTGCACAAGAAGTAACATAGGACTCCTTAAATCATTTAATTCCCATACTTATCATTTCATGTGAATAAATAGGTTTGAACTGTAAACTCTGTCTAAACAGTCCAGAAAAATCTACAAAAATTACAGAAGCTACTTCATGCTATAATAGAGCCATGATAAAAATTTCATGACAATACATCAAGTACAACAGCCTACACAAAAAGATTAAATAACAGGACAGAAATGCACATTTAATAACTTTACACTATGAAAAGTGTCAAACAACAGATTTTATATTTTTTTCTCTAAAACTTCTTAGCACAAGAACAGTCACCAAAAATTACCAGGGCATAATTCCTTATAATTAATTTATTAAAAATCATTTAAGAATCAATCTAGAAATGAAATTAAATCATATTCTAATATTTTTGTACAGTAATTGTATGACACCTATTTTTTCCAGAAACTAAATCACATAACAAGTCTAACAAAACAAGAATCACATTTTTCTGAGCTATATTCAATTTACTATGCATTTACTCAGGTTTTCAGCCATTTAAACAATTAAATAAATCTACATAGTAAAGTACCACAAAAATTGCATTATATATTTTTCCCAGGTGGATCTACTCACTAGAAACCTAACAAAACAAGTTTCATCAATTTTGGATCACATTTGCCACAGATACAAATTAAAAATGATTTAAAACAAAATGCGAAATCATTTTAATTCAAAAGCCCAGCCCACCCGGTCCATGGACTCGGTCAGTGGACCTGAGTCCTGGCGGCCGGGACCCTCGGTCCATGGCCCCACCTGTCGGTAGGCGAATCGGGAGGTACGCCGTACGGCGTTTATCGCCGACGGCGAGCCCCCCCGTGCTTTCAGCCTTGGGGACGGCGCACCCCATGACGTGCTTGGTTGGACCGGCAAGCAAAGCCCCTAACGGGCGGCTTCACGCAAAAGCGGCCGACGGGCGGCGCTTGTCGGCGGCGCTCTCGCCGTCTCCTCCGCCCGCGACACGGCTCGGCGAGGTAAGAGCAAGCTCCAAATGAGCCAAACGAACCCCTAGCGAAGCAACTATGCTCGATAATCGTCTCCGGATTCGAGCAAGAACGGCGGCAAGCACGTGCATGTCACGACGGCGACGAGCACGGCGCGGATCCGATGTCGTTCCGGTGAACCCGAGCCTTAATCGGCTCAACCGATTTGACCTACGCCACGAGACCTCTTTAAGGCTGACGAGAAAACGCGCGACGGCGTTGAGGGGAGAAATGGAAGAGGGGCGGCGGCGTGGCCCTTTGGAGGCGCCAACTCCGGCGAACTCATGCCGTCACGGCGGGAAGGAATGCGGCCCAAAAATTGGCCCTTACCACGGCGTCTCGTCGGCGACTAGCGGGTCTAGGAGGCGGAGGTGGGCGAGGCGGCTCTAGTGGCGTGAGTTGGTGGACGGCGGAGCTCCGACGAGCTCAACCCGGCGGCGCGGAGCTTGGAATGGCGGCGCGAGTGCGCTCTCCTGCTTCTCCCGTTCGGGACAGCGAGAGAGAGTGAGGGAGTGGAATGGGAGCGTGCGGGAAGTGGGAGGCGGGCGCGACGCTGGGTGTGAGGCGCGCCGTCGCGTGGCGGGGCCCGCGGCCAGAGCTCGCCCGGCCACGCGGCGTTCGCGGCTAGGCGACGCCCGTCTTGGCGTGGCCTTTGCCCAGCGCCCCCCCAGCGCTGCAAGCCCGGGGCGCCGGGCGGGAGCAGGCTGGGCCGCATTGGGCGAATTGGGCCCGGCCGTTCATTGATTTTCTTTTTTTTGAAATTTAAAACTGAATCAAAAAGCTCCCTTTTGACAAATTTAAACGCATTTTCAAGAAATGTGCCCAAAACAAAAGTTGTAGAGAATTCCAAACTGAACAACTTTCATTTAAGGCTCAACTCCAAATTCTCAATAAATTTTGAAATATAAATTCATTTTGAATTTAGGGCATAAAAAGGGAATTTCAATTTAATTTCTTTTGCTCCAAATTCCACCAAAACTTTTGCAATAAAGTTTGATAAAACATTTTAGAATGCTGGGCAAGTGGATCCAATCTTGATCAAGTCATTTGCAAGACACTAATTAACTAAACCATTGATCAAGCAATTAATTAACCAAACAAATGCAACACATGAAATGACAATGCATTTGGGGTTAAATGCTTGATGATGCTTATGTCATGCTAATTGATGATTAGGGTTAATTAATCAAAGTCTAATGCAATGCTTAACACTGAGGTGTTACATTGCCTACCACTCACCATACAATTGAATAGATGAGTGCCATACGAACCAGTGCATGAATATAATAGCAAACTAACTATACTAGACATATTGAAGTAGAAAATGAACAATGCAATCAAGAACATAATAATGAAGAACAATATTGCTAGTAATAATCGTACAAACGCAGATATTACAATAAGAAAGAAAAGTTTAAGAACTATACCAGACTCTTCTCTTCTTGACAACATCGGGAATCCAAGATCGATGAAGAACTTGACTTTCTCTACTCTAGATCTAACTAGGCTAAACTATGAACTAGAAGGCTATGAGGAACTAGAACTTGAAGCTCTAGCCAAATATCTCGAGATGGAATGAATAAGTTGTTGAATGAATTAGGGTTTCCAGGAGGAGGTTTGGCTCCGTTTATATAGCCCGGTGGGATGCACGACAGCCGTTTGATCAAACCGACTTCACGTAGGGCTGAGATTGATCCTTAAAGGCGGTGGAGGAACATTCCAGAAGGTGAGATGTGGGCCCCATAGGGGGGTGCCGCCCGGCATATCTGGTGGGGCCGGCCGGCCCCACTTGGAGGTGGCTCTTCCCCTCCTTCGCTCCGGTGTCTTCTGGATCCTTCTAGAGTAATTTAGTGTATTCCTGAGTTTTAGATAATTCCGTAGTGTAGATTTGTAGTTATGCCCCTTTTTCAGTGTTTTCTGGATTAATCCCTGAAAACTGGTAAATCATCAAAGCTCGTGGGAATTGTTAGATAAAACCCTAGCCTTCTAGATATTGATATATGTTTCATGCCTTTTGATATATGAAATGTTGACGCTATCCACCGTCAACAGGTATCATTCTCTATCAAGCCAATTCCTCTTAAACCACATGGATTGAGGTGTATTTATGTGCAGCCAAATAAACCCTTAGTCATATGTCCCTGTTGCCATCCTTGGAACTAGCGATGGAGGCATATAAACCCAAACATAACTATGGATCTTTCCATTTCCCTCACTCTAATGAAGATGAACGTTGTGGTTAGATTTATTGTCTCTTTCCTCTTCAACTAGAATTCAAGGCTTACACCATCTTTTTTGCACAAAAAACTTTCACACCATCTATCTTCCTACACAATTCCAATTGAGCACTGAGTGTTGACACCTCTTAATGTTATTTCTAGCAACGAGGCTAAAAATGCTTGTAACCAGAGCATCGCTACTAGAGTGCCAAGTTGTCATCCCCAGCATAACACAAGGGGTGCGGTATTAAATCATGTCACCATATAGAATATAGAAATAGTATCCACAAGCGCACAGATCAAATACCATTGTAGCATTTTACCTGGAGTATTACGGGTTGTCATTTATATTTTCTCAAAGGAAGGTCTACATGGCTCTCGTGTAAAGGTAGCGTGTTAACCTAAGTGTAATGGATAGGCATAACCATGTACTCACTACTCAATGCAGGGGTAAGTCACAAGATAAATGATAAGATAAGTATATAATCATCAGCATAAACAGATAGAGACTCCTAACTATATCATTAGGGTTACTAGTAGAACATCAAGAGATATTCCTGCGTTATTCCTAGCTACATGTCAATGCATATTATGGTTAGTGCAGTACACTTAGTAGTCATAGCTAAGATTAGCATTATATTTATTCATAGTGGATATACTAGGGAAGTTTGAGAACATGGCACGCCCTTCCTTCGTACAAAAGCCCTACTGTGCCTATAAATGGGGTTTGTGAAGGGTCGAGATGGCGGACTAGAGGGGGGTGAATAGTCCTTTCTAAAACTAATCACAGCGGATAACTAAATTAAATGCTGAATTGAAACTATCGGTCTAACCAATACTTCACCCCTCTACCTAAGTTCAAGCACCTTACAAAGTAATCCTAGATTGAGCAACTAAGGTGCAAAGCTAGGTAGTGCTCGCCTATCCACTGCTAGGTTGCAAGGTCACACAAACCTAAGCAACTAGTACTCAATCAAATCGGAAAGCATCTACACATACTAGTAAGTAAAGTGCACAAAGCCTAAGCACACTAGTAGTTCTCACTAGTACGGCTACACCTAACTAGTGAGCTCAATTGCTTAGCTGCACAAACTAAGCAATGTGACTAGCAAGGCTACACAAGCCAACTAGCCACGCAATCGCTACTTCTAAGCTACACAAGCTAAAAAGGTAACTAGCAAGTGACACAAGCAAACTAGCTACACAAGAGCAACCACTACTCACTAGCACAAGTAATGAACGAGTAAATACAAGCTAGTGAATACAAACCGATGAGAAGAATAGACAAGTTGACACGTCGATTTTTCACCAAGGTTCACTTGGTTGCCACCAAGCTAGTCCCCGCTGTGTCGACCAACTCTTCGTGGTTCGGCGGCTAAGAGGTGTTTCACTAACCTCGTCCACAATTAGACACCGCAAGAACCTACCCAAGAGAGGTAGCTCAATGATACTCGCAATCCAATAGAGTTGCTCTTCGTGATCTCCCGCGGGGTGAGCACAATCCCCCTCACAATGTCACCGCACGTGACTAGTAATCGGAGCACCACTTAATCTTCGAGCATGCTACACGATGCCCACCTAAGCTGTCTAGGAGGTGGCAACCTCCAAGAGTAATAAGCACCACCGGCCTGCAACTCTCTCACCTAGTGCCACACCTAGCAATCTCTCAATGCAACGCACTAGAATCACTCACTCGCAATTGGATGTAATCACTACAAGCATAAGCGAGTTAGAGGCTCTCCAAGCACTCCCACACAAAGCCACATAGGCCTAAGGGTGCTCATCAACCAGCCAAGGCCGGGCAAGAGTGCTACTTATAGCCCCAAGGGCTAAAGAGCCGTTGCCAACTTTCCTCAGCCCGCACGAGGGCATCGGACGATCAGATGCTTGAGCATCGGACGCTCGCCCAGCGTCCGACGCACACGTGAACGTCACGTGTCGCCTCCACTTCAAACTAGCCGTTGCGCGCCAACGGTCAGCCTGCTCCCGCGCCAGCCGAGCACTCATCGGACGCTCCGATGCATGCCATCGGACACGGCTGCCTCTCACCGGACGCAACTCAGAGAGCTCGGAAAACGTGCACCATTGTATCGGACGCGTCCGACGCATGGGCATCGGATGCTCCCTCAAATCAGGTGTTCTCGCCTCACCAAATCGCCGCCAAGATCGGTTGCACTGCACGCGCATTACACCGTGGCGTCGGACGCGCAGATGCAAACTTCCAGCTCGCGCTCTCTGCCAACAAGCCATCGGACGCTGGCCCAGCGTCCGACGCTGCTGCCACTAGCGTAGCGAGAAACACTCCTACGACTTCGCCTCCAATTCCGCTCTTCGGCGCAATGAAAAATGAGCACTTCACTTTCACGAAAACGCCGAATCCCGCCTCGCAAGTTCGGCTTGAGGGAGAGAGGATCCCAAACCCCTCTCTACCCGGCAGTCACCATCCCTTTTGCAAATGTGTTAGCATTTTCACAAACATTTTTCAAAGGGTTTTCACTCCTTCTCACAACGCCACTCGATCCTAGCAACACGATGCAAAGTTAGATCGCTCAAGTGGCACTAGATGACCGATATGCAAACAAGTTTACCCCTCTTGATAGTACGGCCATCTATCCTAAACCCGGTCATCAACTTCTCTACACACCTATGACCGGTGAAATGGAAACGCCCTAGGTTATACCTTTGCCTTGCGCTTTCCACTTCATCTCCTCCAAAGCCGATGCAACACATGCACCAACATCCACATGAATGATATGATCAACTTCATATCATCACATGGCCTTTGGTCCATCGATCTTGACCTCACTTGCTCTTCACCATCGCATCGGTCCTTCGGCGCTAAGTCTTTGCTCAAGCCTCCCGATACTCGGTACCAACGGCTTGAAAGCCTCCAACTTGCCCTTCACCATCACGATCGATCCATCAAGCCAAGTCTTGTCTTGAACTTCACCTCTAGCCACATGACTCCATATCATGTATCATGCTTTAAGCTCATTCATCATCACATGTGTGAGCCTTGCAACACATCACACCACCTTCATGGCATAGTTGCTCACACATATGTACCTGTGGACTAAATCTCTATAAATCTCATATAAGCATAATTAGTCCACCTAGGTTGTCACTCAATTACTAAAATCAAACAAGGACCTTTCAGTTTGGACTACAT
This sequence comes from Chrysopogon serrulatus, assembly GCA_015844335.1. Lineage (NCBI taxonomy): Eukaryota > Viridiplantae > Streptophyta > Magnoliopsida > Poales > Poaceae > Chrysopogon > Chrysopogon serrulatus. The sequence continues at coordinate 87,062 of JADLZL010001588.1, read as the reverse complement.
ATGACTCAACAGGATTGTCACACCTGCGATCTACCAAGCCCGACCTATAGGGTGCATTCGCAGATAAACAACGTATAAGCACCATGCTTACACAATATTTACCACTCACCCAACGATCAATTAGATGAGCGCTATACGAACCTATGGATAAGTATAATGTCAATCTAGCTATACTAAGCATATAACCATAATAGACAAAGAACAATATAACTATGAATATAAGTAGATAAGTATTCATCAATTCAATTGTAGCAATCATATAACTATACAATGAAAGAGAACAAAGGCGAGAGAAGGTAAGAACTATACCAAATCCAAGATCTTGATGGCTTCAGAATCTAAGCCTGCGCTTGCCTCCCTCTAGTTCTAACTAGCTATCTAGGCCCTAGCTCAGGAGCTTTGATTAGGGTTTTTGGCTGATGATAGGACTTCGAATGAGGAATAAATGAATGTGCCTCCCTCCCAAGGGGTCCTGCCCTTCTTTTATAGCCCTGGGCGATGATCGTGAGCCATCGGATGAAACCGACTTTGGGCTGAGATTGATCCTCAAAGGCGGTGAAGCGAACCGGGCGAACCGGGCCGTGACCGGGCCCCGGGCCAGACCGGCCAGTCTGGGGTGGGACCGAATGGTCCCACCTAGTAGCCGCTGGCCCCCCGGCTCGGCGTGGTGCCTTCTCGACTCTTTTAGATTCTTTCTGTGTTGCCGCGGTGTCCGTTTTCCCGTTCTACGTTCCGATAAGCTCTCGTGGTTGCGTCTTTTCCAGTTTACGCCTGTAGAAATAGTGAAACACCAAAACTCATGGAATTCTATCATTGTAAACCCTATATCTACTTTGGTGATCACAATTGCATCCTTTTCATGGCTAGTTGACAGTTGGTTTCGTACAATAACGACCGTCAACAACTCTCCCAAGCTTAACCTTTGCTAGTCCCTTAGCAAAAAAAACTTAGAAAAGTTATTGCAAGATATATATATTCAAGCATTGTAGCCATCTCGGAGCAACTCCTTAGAAGTATACCCGTAGTCAGACAGAAATTTTCCTTCAAGTTATGCAATAACTGAGCTGACTTTCAAACTTACCCATATTACCTTTGATTGTGGGGCTTATTAGCTCTTCCTTGGGTCTTGAGTACTTGACAGACAGAAAGATCCTATCTAAGCACTATGTCTCAAGCTCTTCGATTAACTATCATTTTGGAGTTTTTAGAGGTTTTCAAATAAAACTCAGAGCTTCTCATGTATGACACTCTCAAGTCTCTCAATATATATGGTATTTGTGGATTCTCACCAAGGCAGTGATGATGGTTGCCTTTCTTTTCATCCTATAACTAAGGCTTATGTGGAGCTCATAGGTAAGGAGAAAACATGAAAGAGCAAACTTGCAATGCATGTGTTGTAAAGTCAAACAATGGATTCATAGAGAAATAAGTCATATAGTCGAATCAAGATGTATGGGTGGATGGATATAGTGGATATATAGTGGAACCTAATTCTACTCAGCTCCTTGAATGCCTATCTCTCCTTTTGAACTTTGAAAACTGGCCAGAGGTTATGAGCTATCTTTTTTTTTTCTTTTTCTCAGGGAGTTGGACATCTAACTACCCATTGTTTTAGTACTGGGACACTTGTCCATTTTTCTTTTTCTCCCTTCTTCTCTCTTTTTTTTTTTTTTTTTTCAAATATCTTTTTGCATAGCTCATAGCACTCCTTTTGGCATTTATAGATTTGGAGAGATAACAACAGGAACATGGAGTATTTATTGGGTGGCTATCCTAATGGAATATTTTTTATGTTCTCTCCTAGTGTAGGAGAAAAACATTTTTGGAATAGATGTAGGTGGAATGGCATGTTGTTGCGCCTACTCCAGTGTAGAGTAGTGCATATGGAGGTGGATCTTGATTCAAGAGCATGACAAATTTCTCACTAGGGTCACGAAGGTTGATAAAACTCAATGCAAGACAAGCAGCATGTATGTGGAAGTTTAACTAGCCTATCTCATCATGTTTGGCTCTGGTGGGAATGTAAGCTTTGTCATATAGGAACTCATCATGTTTTTGTAATTTTTCAAAAGATAAATCTCCAGAACTCTGTTATCACTTAGAACAAGATAGATAGCAGCTTAGACTTTCTCAATCTTATCAATCAGGTACCTAGACTTAGTTTAAGCATATGCAACCCACAAGTTTCAGGCTCAGAGCAAATTCTCATGTCAAAACATTTGGAGGTAAAACTCGGGAAAACTTTTGTCTAAGCTCTAGGCATTTTAAAGGTGTTGTAACAGAGCAGCTTATCATCAATTCAAACCATCTCAAGAGCTTCCTTTTTATTGACTTTAGACAGATAAACACTTTTATTTGGTTTTTTATTTTTCAAAGACTCATACTATATAAGACTCTAAAGACTCTAAGGACTCTTAAAAAGCATGGACCTTTATGTGCCCATATATTTTTAGTATTTTAGGTTTTCTTATGATACTATGGTGAACCTTCGTGTGCTCACATATTTTTAGTATTTTTCATTTTTATGACTGACTCGATAATCGCGTAGGTACACTTATCTGGGTACCTAGGGGATGCCTTCCCCCAAGCTGGTTGTTGTCGTGGTTGAGCATTGAAGCCGAGCAGTCCTCTCGATGGAGCTCATGCTTGCATGAGTCGGTGTGGCCGGGAACCTTCATCTCATCCAACAAGAAGTTGCTTCCTTCACACAGGGTTAGCTGTGTGTAGGGAAGGTATACTTCGAGTGATGTAGATGATGATTCCTAGGTGGACTAGCTCTTAGAGTCATCCTGCAGCAAACATCTCACAAAACACCAAAACTCGTGGAACGGATTAGGATAAACAGTTAGTGGTTAGCCGTTCGCGAACTTAGTTATTGTGAGGGGTTTTTAAGGGTTGTTACAGTGCATACAGTGCAGCAAGATGCTCAATGATTATTTTTAGATTTTTCTTTTATCAAACAGAAATGAAATATGTATGCTAATTTTTATTTTATTTTTAGGCCACCACAGTGAACACCCCTTTAGCTTGTACTGCAGGTATGTCATATGGGGCTTTAAGGTTTTCTAAATATTTTTGTGATTTTCTATAAGGATAATGAAAACTAACTATAAATTTAAAAGTGCAAGAAAGTAAATAGATAACTACCATTATTACCTTATGGCAAGGGTTTGGAGTTTAGAGTCCTCCGGACAAGACTTCTCGTCGTCGTCACTCCTGGGGTGCTTCATCGGATCCCGAGGATGGAGACCCTGATGTTGGACCTCCGGGTGATAATGACTCAGTTGAGGCGGTTACCTTTTCTTTCCATACCTTAGGTTGCTGTTTTGGTGCTATAGGTTCTTCGTTGATTTCCTCCTCCTCAACATTGCTCTTTTGAGAGCGATTCCTCCGGCGCTGACGTCTCTTCTTGGACAGGGTGAAAGCTGCTAATCCAGGAGAGTTATAATCCTTAAAATAACAGCATACCTTCTCTCCTGGGAATTGAAAGTGGACTTTGACCTGATCCATTGTAGATGATAGCGTTGGTGGTGCTGAGGAACGGCCTCCCAAAGATGATGGATGTCTCATCTTCTTCTCCCATGTCCAGTATCATGAAGTCGGTCAGGACATAGTGAGTACGGATTTTAACTATGATGTCTCTTGCTATTCCCTCCGGGAATCTCGTCGTGTTGTCCGCCAGCTGCAGCTGCATATAGGTAGGGTATAGAGGTGTACCGAATAATAAATCATATACCTTTTTAGACATGATGTTGACAGCTGATCTGGTATCGCAGAAAGCATTATAGAATGAGCACTGTCCAATAGTGCAATCAATGGCTGGCATGCCTGGATCCTCTCTCTTGGTTAGGAATGGTGAAGCTAAGAGGTGGTCATGCTTGTACTCGACAGCCTTGACTACTTGGACTTGCTTTCTCACTTGCCTCCTGTTCTTGTTCGTTCTCTTTCCATTTGGTTTCTTCTTGGCATCTTCAATTGTTGGCTTGACTGGGAAGTAAGCTTCTCTTGGGTCTATAGGAGCTTCAAGGGTCTTGTTCTTGAAACTGAACTTCTCTTTATTACCCTTGATGGTGAAATAAATCTTAGCACTGTCCGTGTAGATGATAGCCTTTGCAGTACTCAGAAATGGTCGGCCAAGAATGATTGGACTCTTGGGATCTCTGCCGGTATCTAGGGCTATAAAGTCTACAGGGACATATGATCTCCCGATTCGTATGCACACGTCATCTAAGATTCCTTCAGGGTGCTTAACCGTGCGGTGCGCGAAAGCCGCAAACACATATTCGTGTACAACAAGGATGCCCATGGAAAGACTTGGTCAAAGATTACCTTAGACATGATGTTGACACTGACGCCTAGATCGCAGACCACTTCAGAAAAGTCATGCTGTCCAATAGAGATGGGGATCACAGGTCTCCCTGGATCTCCTCTCTTGGGTGGCATGGACTCATCCTTCCATTCTGATGATGCTTCAACATAGTAACCTGCATACACATCAACCAGATTCACGGTCTCGGGCTCTAGAGGTTGCCCTGGAATCTTACCTTCGTTGGTCGGTGGAACAAATGGCCGCCAAATTGAGCTAGTTGTTGTTCTATCATTTTATTAAAGCTAAACCGGTTCTTAACAAAGAGAGGTAAAGCTATCCATTTTGGTGTTTATATTTTCTAGTATTTTATCATTGGATACTACCTTCCTAGATAAAGTCTCCATAATTTTATTTTGGTTGGAGATCACTTCTCTCAAAGACAATTGAGCATAGTTATTATAATTAGTGCCTTGAAAGTTATCTGGGAAATTACCTTGGTAGTTGGGACTTTGCCGATTTCATCCTTGATTTTGAGGACGATAGTTGTTGTTGTTGTTGTTGATGATGAAGTTCACATCCTCACGGGTCTCAGGGCAGCTGTTGTCTGAGTGTCCCATATTGCCACACACTTCACAAGTTATGCATGAATCATTGATGTGCATGACATCTTGTCTTTGGCTGGTCTTGTCTTCCAGCTTCTTCACTTATAGGAGCTTGCTCCTCTAAAGAACGAACCTCGGCCAGGGGTGTCTTTGATAGAGATTCAAAGATTTCCCTCACTTGCTAGAATTTCCTTCTTCGAAAGAGTTTCTCTCGATTTTCAACGTAGTTATCCGAGATCAAAACCACTCATTCATTACCCTGCATAAGATATCACAAAGATAGAAAGCACAAGGGTAAGCCTATATTGAGTAGGGGTCTATGATTTCCTCTATCTCATTAGTTTGTTAGGTTTATCGCTATCCCTTTAATCGCCAATTGCCTTCCCCGGCAACGGCGCCAAAAATGCTTGTTGACACCTCTTAATGTTATTTCTAGCAACGGTGCTAAAAATGCTTGTAAGCAGAGCATCGCTACTAGAGTGCCAAGTTGTCATCCCCAGCATAACATCAAGGGGTGCGGTATTAAATCATGCCACCATATAGAATATAGAAATAGTATCCGCAAGCGCACAGATCAAATACCATTGTAGCATTTTACCCGGAGTATTACGGGTTGTCATTTATTATTTTCCCAAAGGAAGGTCTACATGGCTCTCGTGTAAAGGTAGCGTGTTAACCTAAGTGTAATGGATAGGTATAAGCATGTCCTCACTACTCAATGTAGGGGTAAGTCACAAGATAAATGATAAGATAAGTATATAATCATCAGCATAAACAGATAGAGACTCCTAGCTATATCATTAGGGTTACTAGTAGAACATCAAGAGATATTCCTGCGTTATTCCTAGCTACATGTCAATGCATATTATGGTTAGTGCAGTACACTTAGTAGTCATAGCTAAGGTTAGCATTATATCTATTCATAGTGGACATACTAGAAAAGTTTGAGAACATAGCATGTCCTTCCTTCGTACAAAAGCCCTACTGTGCCTATAAACGGGGTTTGGACTATATAGGACTCAACAGGATTGTCACACCCGCGATCTACCAAGCCCAGCCTATAGGGTGCATTCGCAGATAAACAACGTATAAGCATCATGCTTACACAATGTTTACCACTCACCCAACGATCAATTAGATGAGCGCTATATGAACCTATGGATAAGTATAATGTCAATCTAGCTACACTAAGCATATAACCATAATAGACAAAGAATAATATAACTATGAATATAAGTAGATAAGTATTCATCAATTCAATTGTAGCAATCATATAACTATACAACGAAAGAGAATAAAGGCGAGAGGAGGTAAGAACTATACCAAATCCAAGTTTTGATGGCTCCTAATCCAAGCCCGCTTGCCTCCCTCTAGTTCTAACTAGCTATCTAGGCCCTAGCTAAGGAGCTCTGATTAGGGTTTCTGGTTGATGATCGGACTTCGAATGAGGAATGAATGAATGTGCCTCCCTCCCGGGGGGGGGGTCCTGCCCTCCTTTTATATCCTTGGGCGATGATCGTGAGCCATCGGATGAAACCGACTTTTGACATGCGGCCGAGATTGATCCTCAAAGGCGGTGAAGCGAACCGGCGAACCGGGCCGCGACCGGGCCCCGAGCCGCAGACCGGCCGGGTGCAGGGGTGGGACCGACCGGTCCCCACCTGGTGGCCGCTGGCCCCCCCGCTTGATGTGGTGCCTTCTCGACTCTTCTAGATTCTTCCCCGTGTTGCCGCGGTGTCCGTTTTTCCCTGTTCTACGTTTCGATAAGCTCTCATGGTTGCGTCTTTTCCGCTTTTTACGCTGCGAAAAACAAAGTGAAACATCAAAACTCGTGGAATTCATCGTCAGTAAACCCTATATCTACTTTGGTGATCACAATTGCATCCTTTTCATGGCTAGTTGACGGTTGGTTTCGTACAATAACGACCGTCCAACACCGAAAACTAGACGCGAAAAACTTCTACACAAGCTAATCACCACCGCAAGCAATCAACTAAAACTAGTTGAGTTCAACAAGAAGAGCTACTCAAAACGAGTAACTACATGAAAAAGCTACCTGACTAGAGGGCTACACAAGCAACTACTCACACACAAGCTACAGTAAGAAATAACACAATAGTAGTAGAGGCAATCTGATGAGGGTAAGGGACAATGGTTTACCCCACATTGTCTGATTGCTTGCCAATAACAATGTCCTAATTGAGGTGAGTTCTTATATCACCACTCCTCTACAAGCTTAGAAATCCCTCAATCTTCCTTCACCTAGCATGGGCACTCACATATGAGCCAACTGAGCAACAAGACACTGCACCTACATCTTCTTCCCCTTGCCCTTCTCCACTTGATATACGATGGTAATAAAAGTGTTGACAGTCATTGTTGAGTCTACTTTGGTGTTGTGGATATATTGTAATCACTTAGATCATGAGATGTTACATGCGATGATCTACACCAACAATTGGATACATGCAATAAGAAATGGTAGTATTTTGCCTAGTTGCTCAACCCGAATTGTTCGTTATATAGTTGATCAAGATGAACTGCACAATATTTTAAAAGTGGTGTGAATGTCTTTCTTTTATTTTAAATTCCAAATATATTCATTTAGTTTTGCTTGAGCCAAAACCTCCAAAAATAATTCCGATCACTTCTAGTCACCTCACCATTGATGATGAGGTATTTCATAACCATTTTTCAACAATCTAAGAATAATAACATAGCTTTACATTTGCAAGAATCATAAACAAGCACATGTGTGCTAAAATCTGCAAGGAGTAGAAAGTGACCGATATATAATGAATGAAGATGGTGATCCGAAAGAAATCTTTTAACATGTGGACGTTTTGTTCACATGTGTTCTAGGTGGACTTTTGTTCATACATGATCTGGTGTGGTTTGTGGATTACCATTTTGATGTCCTCTGGACTTATTTATGAAGTTTCTGACTTATCTGTTATCTATAATATTGTAGTATCATTTGTGTATCGTACTACAATCAACTATTTTATATTTGACTTATTAGTCTATCATGTGTTTTATGTGTACTATCTTGTTTACTTGTTTAGTTTAGCTTAAGTATGTCATGTTTTGAGCATATGTCTTGTGAGGTGTACTTATTTAGTTTGTCTTATGTCTAATTGTCTATCATCTCTTGACTTGTGATGCATACTTTATTCAGTTTGGCTTGTGTTTACGTACATGCAATGACATGTGGGGTGTATTATCTGTATACTTATTCAGCTGCTATATACCATGTAATTGGGCTGCCATGTGGCATCTATTTTCTCTTAAAATTTTTATTTATTGTCTACTCCCCTCGTCTATTTTATGGTTGTATATTTATCTATTTTCGTATAACCGCACATCCCTCCACCACAACTTGCAATAACATAAATAGGAGAGTATTTTTTTTGTTTGTTTCCATTTGATTTCACGCCTATTTACCCGGTATCACAAAGTCACCACCTGATTGTATGGCGAACACAAGTAGGGTGGCCTAAGGCTGGCCCTCACCAAATGATCTACTACGTGGCGTCACGAAGTTGCATCCGATAATATGCTAGCTACTCCATATAAGAACGAAGTTACAAACTGAGTTGTGCACCATTAGACGATGCACACACCAAGTTTGAGATCCTTGACCTAAAAACCTACCCAATAACGCCACAACTATGATTTGGTGAGAGTAGACTGTGCATAACCAAATGTTTCAAACTCGGCTCTCATCAAGTTGCATGTCTTAGAACCCCCTTCTAATAGCATGGACAAATGAAAACAAAGCCCTACATTCTCTACGTCAAGCACCTCCAAACACCACACTTGTTGCCAATCCAAAATATTATCGGGTGATCCAAAAAAAACATGTGGTCCGCGATTCACCAACCAATATATAAATATAACTTATTGCAAAACACATGTCATACAAACTTGTGTTTAACAAATCCTAATATCAAATTTGGAACCTAAGGACGTGATTGGTAAGCCACATCCGACCCAACTGCTCGTCTCACGTAGATTGAAGTCTTGGTTTGCTGAAGAGACCTTAGAGCCTGGACAGACGCATGCAAGATTCCTCTAATGGCCCGGCTAAGGAGAAACGTGGGAGAGCTTCGTTTCTGCCAAGCTCAATTTGCGTGGGCTCTGTCACATATCACCGTGGTATCGGATGAAAGAGCGCACATGTGAGACTAGAAAACAACCGAACATCATTGCTCTGAAGCTTGGCCGCACCGAAACGAGAACCAAACAAAGGTATATTTGATGAGTCTAAATATGACATAGGTTCCTCTTGACAACGTGCCAATCATGCCCTAAATACGCAATAGCAAGCACCGACTATAATAGGTGAGTGTGACAAGATAGAGTTGACCTGTATTGAGGTGGCGGGAGTTGTGGATTTGCACCAGCAGTGACAGACGCATAGAATCAAATGTCACGGCTCTATTGGGTGGGGGGGGCATCATGGGTCACTAGCAGTCAGGGGTCCCAGATGCAACCGGCACGGGGTTACTAGCAGCATCCACGACTTCATTTTTTTTTTATCTCACACATTGACTACTTTGATGTTGCCAATTTTGCCATACTAAAAGCGCTGTTCCTTCAAAGTTCAAAGCAGATCAAAATTTAGTATCGCCTTGTTCAGCCCCCCCAAGTTGCAACATTCTCTACTCTCTCTCCATCACATCAATTTCTACCAGATATATGGAAAGATTAAATGTTAAGTAAAAAATAACTAATTACACAGTTTAGTTGTAAATCACGAGACGAATCTTTTGAGCCTAGTTGGACCACGATTGAACAATATTTGCCAAATAAAACAAAAACGCTACTATTACAACTTTTTTTTAACATTTACGAACTAAACAAGGCCAAGTTGGCAACAGCGGCTCGCCAGGTGCCCCCCTTTCCTGAACAGACCCGAGTTTAGTATGACTGGTGGGGGCCTTCGAGGACAGCGACGGGGTCACGACGTCACGGGAGGCGTCGCCGCGTCGGTCATCCACCAGCCGTTGTGGCCGCCTAGGGAGAGTAGGACTGCGTATAGGAGGAGAAAAATTGGACGGTCGCAGGCTCGCCGCTCGCTACGTGATGTCCCAACGGCAGAACGGTTCACGCAGAAAGGACGCAGCAACGGAGCATAGTCCTCCTCCATAGCGAGCCGCTTCTCGTCTTGTAACCGTTCTCAATTGCCATCAGTGATGCTTAGCTCTGAAGTCTGAACCGAGCAAGATCTGTGATGGATGGCTCATGAATGAATAATTCTGAGGATTGCAGCTGTGGGCCTGATCTCCAGCTGCACCTCTCAATTGTCATCTGCGGAGCAATGCAAGACCTTGGAAAGCTGATGCAGACAAGGAATTTTGTGAGAAGACACGAGTATCATTAAAGTATACCATGACCCGACCGAAAGACAGCCCAGGTCTTCAACCTTTCACTTTCCTGGCATGAATCCTATCATACTTCGGCAGCAACACAAACGGAGTAATGCTGAGGTGAAGCCTCGGGTACAGTAGCGGACGATAACGAAAGCGCAAAGCCAGGCACAGCCACCTTGACAGCGAAAGACGTCGCAAGGCAGCCACGCTCCGGCGACGGCGAGGACAGTGTTCATCTTCTTATGCGATGATTCATTATTAAAATCCACGGTATGTTACACCGGAGCAGAGGGAGACATGGAGAAGAAATCCTAGGCTACCGAGCCACGGCCGCGCGCCGGCCTGACACTTATAGGTGGGCCCAGAATGGTTTGCCCCCACCCATGTCCGCCACTGGAACTGGAAGTCGTCACCCCATCCGGCGACGGAGCACACGCCATGCCACGCAGCACACACAGCTCGGACGCTGTCAGCCTCCTGTCCGGTTCCTCCTCCGGCAGCCCGTTAGATCTCCGGCGGAGCCTCCACGGCCGCCGCTGCCGCGTCTGGGACGAGGTGGTCCGGGCGGTCCCCGGCGACGAAGTCGATGAGCTCCTTGCCGGAGTCGTCGTCGCCCGCGGGCGGCGGCGAGATCTTGAGCAGCACGGCGACGGCAACCAGGAAGAAGCCCGTGGAGAGGAGCAGCGGCCAGAAGAATGACACCACGGCGCTGAGGCTGGGCCCGACGGCGGAGATCGAGACGGCCGCCGCGGCCACGAACGCCACCGCTACGGCCGCCTGCACGCGGTGCTCCCACATTAGCTCGCCGAGCTGCTTCCCTTGGCCGCCATGGCCGGATCGGCAGCGCGGCCGGACATGGGAGATCTAGCAGGGAGGGAGGAAAGCTTCTGGAGCGAGGAGGTAGCTAGGGGTTTGGCTCTCGGCGTGACAGGAGAGAGAGAGAGAGAGAGAGAGGGGGGTGGGGTTGGATTCGCTGGGGGATGAAATGGGATGGGAAGCGAGCGAAGGAGGACGGACGGCGAGTGGGGAAAGGGTGGTGGTAAGCCCGGGTTATCTCAGACTGCGGAGATTCGCCCTGCCGCCGCCTCCGGCCAAGGGTTCTGTGCTGTTCGGCATGTTTTTTTCTTGCAGCGCCTGGACTAGTGTGGGGCCTACCCTTTTTTCCCCCTTGGGTTTTACCGTAATGCCCTGCCACTGTGGGGCTGGTATATGTGACAGGTTTTTAGTTCTACTAGGGTTAAAATGAGCCAGTTGTGTTTTTATGTACAAGATGTTCATAATTTACGTGGCAAATATTACCGATATCGATTCATATATCTCTCGTGCAATTTGCTAGAAATTTCATACTAGTGTTAGTTCAATATATGAATATGCTAGCTGAAGCGTTACATGCACGCGAATATGTTAGCTTACATGCACGTGGATATGTTATCTTACGTTACATGCAAAAATAAAAAGAAAAACATTGATTTTAGCGCAGATTTAAAGGAAAATACTAGATTTAGCACACGCGCGTCTTAGTGGTATCAACAGGGATTTTATCACTTTTGCGAGCCATTGTTATCTCTCAAACTTCAGTAATATTATTGCTTCTATCAAAAAACAATATCTATGGTTTTCTCTTTCAAATCTCTTAGTTCAATAATATCTTTTTATGCTCATTCTGGTATTTAGGGATGTTCAGAAAGAGACTAGCTTTATTAATATACAAACTCGAAATCTTTCGAATTTCCTTATGGCTGGATTGTAATAATCGCATAATAAAGGGCGCTTTGGGAAAGGTTTGCTATGAGTTCCGTGGATCGTCGGTCACACTGGCGGTACAAGTCGCAACGTGGGACAACAGTCAACAGTGTATACGTGGCTGGATCGGCTAGGCGCTCCTTGCTCACGTGCCAGGCACTCACTCGCGTGACAGCAGTCAGGCACTCGCGTCGCGTGACGGGCAGTTTCGCCCGTGGCACCCTGATTTCGATTGGGCCGGCCGATTGCTTCAGTCAATAGAAAGGCCACAGCCCAGGGGAGGGTGCCAGATCAGATGTGGCTCGGCTCGGATCCTATAGGTGTGCGAGTGCATTTGTTAGGTACGGCGAAATGTGTCATTGTGTCAAACATGAGTAGAACGCTTCAAAGAAAACAACATGGTTGATCACCTGATAGCACAGTATAGAAGACTCTTACAATTTCTTTATTCTGACATCGTAGTGTAATTAATAATACAAGGAAACACTCGTATCCCTGAGAACACGGACGTAGCGGCACTGAACCTAAAGAAAAATGACATCGTCTCGACTTGATGAGAAAAAAGAGAGAGGGAAAAAGGGGCACGAACTAATCATCACTCCATGTGATGCAGTAAGAAACACAATGCAACAACAGCTTTGAACTGCAGATGCACGCAAGCTACACGAGAGGTAGCCGGGGAGCGAGCCGTCGTCACTTCACCGTACCGGCCGGCGGCATAGATCTTGTACTTCACTTCGTCTTGGCCGGCTTGCCGTTGGCTGCGGCAGCCGCCCCGGAGTTTAGCGAGTCCCAGGCCTCGATCCAGGTGACCATGGCGTCGGCGAGCTTGGTGAAGTAGGGGTCGACCTTGCCGAGCTTCTCCTTGACCTGTTGCGAGAGCGCGATGTAGCACTTTTGCACGGTATCGCAGTCTTTCGGGAGAACGACGGCCTGGAAGAAGGGGATGATGTCCTCCTGCCAGAAGATGCCCTTGTACTCCTTCTTGAGGTTTACGAACGGGTTGCTGGCCTTGCTGTGCCAGATGTAGGGCAGCCCGGTCTTGACGCCCAAACCCAGGTGATCGCAGATGACCTGCGTGATATGATGATGAGGTCGTTGCATTGGGGGCGTGAATGAATTATGAATATGCTCATGTCATGTGAAAAAAGAAAAAATGTTACTACCGTACCTTGACACACCAGCCGGCCCACATGTCGTCGTAGCGCCCGATGGGCTGCCCGTCGCCCATGAGGCCGAAGTACATGGCGGGGCCGATGAGGTCGCGGTCGAAGGCGAGGTTCATGCCGCACATGGGGAAGAGGGTGCCCTTGGGGATGGTCATCACGGCGTCGACGTACCTCTCGTTCCGCTCCCGGGGCTTCACCAGCTGCGTGGGCGCGTCGTAGTCGGGGATGTTGAGCCACAGCCCGTGCGACACGGCCGTCGGCACCCCTTCCCGGAGGCTGAACGGGTAGCCGCGCACGAAGTCGGCGCCCGGCGCGTAGGGGTCGTACAGGGTGTTGAAGAAGAGCGGCGTGGACGGGCACAGCAGGTTCTTGATGTGCTGCGCCAGCGCGTCGATGTCCTTGCCCGTGGGGTCCTTGGCCACCTGGATGCCCATCGCAGCTAGCGGAATCAGGAGCCGCCGGCCGAATGCACGCAGGAGCGAGCAGCAACACAGATTAATAAATAAAACTCTACTCACGAAGCAGTCGTCGTCGATTGTGTAGATGTACTTCTTCTTGGACACCATGTAGCCGAAGCAGCGGCACGCCGAGTCCTTGAAGGAGATGCACGACGCCCTGGGCCCGAGGATCTTGTTGATGTCGTTGCGGTTGTAGAGCTCGTAGTCGAACCCCTCGGGCACCTTGATCGTCTTGGCCGGGTCGCCGTCCTGCACGATGATGAGGTGGTACGGCTGGAAGAAGGGCCGCCACATCTCCAGGAAGTCCAGGTTGCGGATCGTCGGGATGACGATGTCCAGCTCGTCCTGAGCGGCGGCGCCATCGCGGACCGGCGGCCGGGTGGAGCCTTGCCTTGATCCGGGACGTGCGCGTGCAGCGGAGCAGAGGAGGGTGGCGCGCGGGCGCGACTCAGGGGCGAGCGAGGTGGACGCTGAGAATGAGGAACGGAGACGGGGCGCGCGGCTATATAGCGCACGCCGCGGCGGGGACGCTCCACGCGTCAGCCGGCCGCGGAAAGCGACCACACGAATCGACGAGGACCGTGGAGTGGCGCGCGCGAATGGCGGATCGGGAGCTTGACCTGTGGTTGAGTGCTTGCCGGGGAAAGGAACGGCTGCCTTTGCTGTGCTCAGCTGCCGAGTGAATCTGGCGAAGGGCCGTTGGATCGGCAGCCTACGGACACTACTATCTGCCTAATGCTTGCGTGTGGCTTTGCTTTGCTTTGCATTAACGGTAAATTTGTAACGTTGCCGTACGCACACTGTTCCAGTGTTACTTTTCTCTTATATATTACTACTAGAGATTCAAACGTTGCGTGCCATTGCGGATTCTGAATCTTGATGCGCTAGGACAACCATTTTAAATTTCAATCAACGCAGCTTCCAATTCCAAGCTTTGGAACATACTCCCTCCGTCCCTATTTAGATGTCGCCGTGTGATACGTGCTACAAGTTTGACTTAATTTATAGAAAATATGTACAATATTTATATCTCCAAATAATTTTGTTAAAAAACTAGACCCAAAGATCTTTCCAATGATACTAATTATGATACTAATCGATCATATTTATTATTTATTAAAATTGTCGGCATTTGTTTCTCGGGAAGCGAAGCGACAAGTATTTAGGGACGGAGGGAGTTCAGCAGGAGATGTGCAGCAATCTTACCACCACCAGACGGACATATGAAATCTGATACAGAGCGATAGACAGTATTTCCACAGCGTCACAGAGAAGACCGCAAAAGCATCATCTCCCTACACCAAGAAAGTATCTCTACAGCATAAAGCATTCCGAACTTAATCTTCCACAAAATCTCCAGCCTCTTCATCTGAGTCATCTTCTTGCTCTCTAGCTTGTTCGGCGTATTCATCAAGTGATGCAGCAGGAAAGATGTCACCTTCTCGACTTCTGTCAGCAATCTTTGGGACTGACGGCCCACTCTCCCCACCCTTGCCTTTGTTCATCTGCCGCGAATTAATAACCATAGTGAGTATCAGTGGAATCATCAGTGCAGAGAGTTTTCGCTGAAATAAATACATCACTGCTCAACATTGTTTAAAACAAGAGTAACAAAGGTCTTAGGGTCAAGTTGGCTGCCAGAATTGAAACTGGAACATTCAGCTGCAGTTTCACTTACAATAAGGCCAAAATCACATTCCACTTGCATTCCAATAACCTTGAGTAGAAAATGTCAGTGTATTGCACTAACATGTACTTCAGTATTTGTTTCAAAGGAAAAATTACCAGATCCCATGCTCTATGGTTGTTCAATACAACCACTGCCATTATTCTTTTATGTAGCTTGAAAGTTTGCTTATTAAGACACTTATATAATATAATACTACTTGTTAATGTTACATAAAGTAGAATTGAGTATCTAGGAAACACTACATAGGAAATACTGAATTCAGTACAGAACTTAGAATACAGATTAAATTGTCCAAACAATGGGAATATATTGTTAGCCCAAACTAATTAGAATGGGAAGGGAAATAAGATGAGAGGGAACCAATGGAGCTAGTAATGTTCCTTTATTCAAACTCACAAAGGTTACATGTACGAAGTAGTACCCTCATTATATAGGCATTTAGGTCGGTTTGCTACAGTAACCGACCTGTTACAGTGCTAGTGCATCTCAAACACAGCTAGGTTCTAGCTAATACATATACAAAACCAATTTTGCTCCTACTTCAGTATTCAAAACCAAGTTGAACTTCACTAGTTAAAACCAAATTGCCTTCTACTCAAGAAAACAAATTACTCATCAACAATCTCCCCCTTAATTTGTTTTCTTAGCATATCTGTATCTCCATCTCACACATCCTTGTCTTCTACTGCACCTGCAATTTTGGAGCAGCACTGAAACTTAGGAGCCATCTGAACTCACTTCATCTCGGACAGCTTGAACTTGTCTCAGGATGGAGAACACACCTAATCAACATCCTGGACTTCCTCTCTCTTGATGGAGAACAAACCTAATCGACACCAAGAGCTCCCTTTTTCAGGATGGAGAACACAAACTAATCGACACCCTGAATTTCTCAAGACGGAGAACACAACTAATCGACGTCTTGAACTTCCAGTCTTAGGATGGAGAACTCAGCTTATCGACATCCTAGACATATTCCCTCTCAGGATGGAGAACTCAACTAATCGACATCCTAGAGTTCTTTGGGATGGAGAACACAACTAATCAACACCCCAAATCAAACAAACTCAATTTAGGACAGTGAAACACCTTCTCAACGTCCTAAAGTTGAGTCCAACACTCAAACTGATGTCAAAGCAAGCAAGCCTCAGCCATCAGTAAAGCATCATCTTCTTGCTTTTCTGCAATACACGCCTTCCCTTCTTTCTTCTCCAAGGGACAATCATAGGAGTAATGGCCAAAGTTCTTGCATTTAAAGCATTTCACCTTTTTCTTGTCGAACTTCCTACTGCGCCCATTGGCCTTTGCTTCCTTGGCTCTCCATTCATCTCGAGTCAACAAGAGATGCTCCCCCTCACCATCAGCATATATGCTGATCCGTTCTTCATATGCCTTGAGGTGTCCGATGACCTTTTCCACGGTCATGATCTTGAAATCACCGAACTGCTCAATAGTGGAGACAACCTGCAAAAACTTCTTGGGAACAACTCGAAGAAGCTTCTTGACGACATAGGACTCTTCCATCTTCTCTCCCAAAGCACGAATCCTGCTGACGATTGATGTCAACTTCATAGCAAAAGCATCAATCGACTCACCATCTTTCATACGCAGGGCATCAAGTTCAGTCTTCAAGGTCTGCACCTTTGCCTCCATGACACGCTCAACACCCATGTGCATGGTTTTGAGCATCTTCCATGCTTCCTTTGCGGTCTCCTTCTCTGCGATCAGCAACAGAGTCTCCTCTGTGATGCCTTGATAGATGGCTGCAAGAGCCATCTGATCTTTGTGTTCATCGACATCCTTCTCCGAGTCAATTGCCTCCCAAACGCCTTGTGCCTTGAGGTAGGCCTTCATCTTGATAGCCCATGCAGTGTAGTTGCTTCCTGTGAGCAACGGGTATTGCAATATCACTGAACCCTCCTTCGAAGAAGAGCTCCCTTCCCCATATTTCGCCATGGCTCTGATACCAATTGTTAGCCCAAACTAATTAGAATGGGAAGGGAAATAAGATGAGAGGAGAGGAACCAATGGAGCTAGTAATGTTCCTTTATTCAAACTCACAAAGGTTACATGTACGAAGTAGTACCCTCATTATATAGGCATTTAGGTCGGTTCGCTACAGTAACCGACCTGCTACAGTGCTAGTACATCTCAAACACAGCTAGCAACACAGCTAGGTTCTAGCTAATACATATACAAAATCAATTTTGCTCCTACTTCAGTATTCAAAACTAAGTTGAACTTCACTAGTTAAAACCAAATTGCTTTCTACTCAAGAAAACAAATTACTCATCAACATATATTATGCATCACACTACACTTCAGGAAAATTGTTCAGTTGGCAATAGTGCGAAAAATACTGAAGTTTTAAACTAAGATATAGCAGCTCAGAGGTCAGATCAAACAGAACACTTGTTCATTCTCCAACAACAGTTCAGTATCAATATTCCATATGAATGATCCTAGATTGATTCTACAATTGTTGCATTGATTTTTCATTGTATCTTAAGGTTTCAATGGATGGAACCTTGCCAAAATGGGGCCCTAGCTCAAACTCAAGTGTAGCTCTGGAGCAAAGGTTGTATATAATTTGTACAACCAAGGGTGATATAAATGTTTGAACTTTTCTCAAGATATAAATGCCAGCAGAATTTGCAAAAAAAAAAAAAAGAAAGAAAAAAAAGAGAGGATAAAATATAGATGCAGAATTAGGAAACACAAATGCAAGTATCAGATATCCATGAAATATAAGACATAACTATAAGGACCCAGAGTTTATCAAACAGTAATAATAAAAAAAGCACATTTCCTTTTCAGATTCATGGCTCCATAGCCTTAATAAGGACTATAAGTAAAAGACCCAGAGTTTACCAAACAGTAACAATAAAAAACACAATTTCCTTCTTCAGATTCATGGATCTAGTCTTATGTTAATTCAGTTTCTGCATCATGGAGAATACTAATAACAGAGGCAAGTGCATAAGAACAAAAGTTTATTCAGTTTGATAGTTGAACAGAAGAACTCACAATACGAAGAAGTGTACGTCTTTTCCTCTCCCTAGCACCTCTGATAGCCTGAAAAACAACTTAAGTCATCAGCACAAAACATATAAATACAACTCTTTCCTTCTCAATTTATAGGCAGAGCTTCTCCCATTTGCGTAAAAAAAAACTCTTCTAATAGGTTCATTTAGCAATCTCCTATCTAGTTCCGACTTCCAATATATAACACAATCAAACCTCTTCCAGTTCCTTATGCTTCACTTTCCTCCTCATTTGCATCCCTAAATAGAATTACAAATTAATCAAACTACAGATATTATGCATATGTCGATACAGCAACAGTAATGCACAGCAGGAGTCACCTTCCAACAAGCTCGTTAACACGAGTGCAGCACTTAGCACATATGCCCAGGTCCTTGGAGCAATCTGCATTAAGCAGCGGCAACCCAAATCAGTAACAATCCAACATATCAATGTTTAACAATAACAACCAGACCTAGTGGCACGAGAGATTGAGCCGCAAAAATTCACCTCTGCACACGTTATGGTACGCTTGCCGGACGTTTCGCTTGTTACACTTCTGGCTGCAAAAATAAAATAAAAAATAAAAATGTGTCAACTCTGCTCACTACTCAGTATACATGCTAAACAGAGAAAGACATTTACCATTTTGCTGGCTCAACAATGGGCTTGTATTTTCCGTATCTACAAAAACCAAACAAAAGAATCGGTCGGACCTAGGAGCAATGAAAGCAATCAAAGCTGTACACTAACTAAATGAGCTTAGACAACCGATGAGGGATGAGAATTCCCCACCTGCGTTTCCAGTCGATTTGATCCCGGCAGCGCTGGCAGACGCCGGTGATCTCTGACAGAGGCCGGAACCTGCCCCCGGGCTCCTGCGGCGTCGAGGATTTGCATCGGTGAGATTTGAATGAACAATCTAGAACTATGGGGAAGGGGGGAGGGCGAGGGGAGGAGGAGAGCTTACGGTTTCGTTGATCTTCTGGCCGAGGTTCGGCTTCCACGCGTAGCGGTTCTGGTGTTTCGGCGGTCCCTGCCGCTTCGACATCGCCGAACTTTCGATGTTCTCACTCTCCTCCGCTTCGCGCCGCCGGAGTTGTTTCTCTTCTCCCGGTCACGCTCCGACGGCTTGCCCTTAAAACCTTTCACGCTGCGGCTGCACGACGTGGCTGCATCGTACTCGTCCGATCTCAAAATTCTATTTTATTGGGCCGTAGCCCACAAGGTCAATGGTCCAAGAAATTCCCTACGCAATCGGGCCCAGCTGAAGCAATAATGAGGGCCTAGCCCTGACCTTCTCTGAGGCCCTAGCAGGCCTAACTGTAGTCTGTAGCACTGCGCGCACACCAACACAGAGCGTCACAGACGCAGCTCAACAACGGCAAGGAATCCGGCGCTTGCCGATCGGGAGTAATTCGAAACCCCCTTCTCGGAGTTGGAAACGAAGCATCCACCGAGGAAGCCCCGCTTGAGCCGGCGGCGGCGGGAGGCGGCGGCCGGAGCAGCCTAACAGAGCTTTTCGACCTAGCCAGGCGGCGGATTCACCATGCGGAGGAAGCTGCTGCAGTTCCCGTCCCTCATCGCGCAGCACGCCCTCCGCGGGGCCCCAAAACCCAGACCCCAGCCCCAGCCCCACCACCACCGCTTCCTGCACTCCCCCTCAGCGCCCACACCCGCATCCCCTTCCCCTCCCCGTCGGCCCACCTGCTATGGAATCGCCTTTCCGGTGCCACCGGGGTCTCTCTCCCCCGAAGACCGCCGCGGACGTCGCAGCGGTCGCGCGGACCGCCGCGAGCCGGTGGCTGACCGCCGCGCGCGGCGCTGGCTCTCTCGATCTCTTCCGGCTGCCGCGGCGACGTAGGGCCTCGGGGTGGCAGTTCTCGTCTTCCAATTTCCTGCAAGGCGCGCCCTGGTGAGGTTCATAATTGGCGCGATCTTACTTGGGAATTGTTGTGGTCATTTCGTCATTTTGGGTTCTTGTGTCTGCGGAAGGGCGCACTGGATGGAGTCTGCCGACGGGGTGGTGTGGATGCTCATCGGTGCGAATGTAGCTGTCTTTATGCTGTGGCGTGTGGCCGATCCAGGGTTCATGAGGAGGCATTTCATGGTAAGTGAAGTGATCAGTTCTTAGATTATAGCAGTGGTTACTATATCATTGTTGTAATGAACAGTGGTTTCTTTATTAATGAGCAGATTTCACTAGACAATTTCAAGAGCGGAAGGTTGCACACCTTGCTCACTAGTGCTTTCAGCCATGCAGAGTCTGATCACCTCTTTGCCAATATGATTGGCCTCTACTTCTTTGGGAACGGTGTAAGTTGCACACAAACCTTTATGTTACTTGTAGATATAGCCCAATAGGGAATTGATGTGAAAAGATTTTGCAGTGAATGGGAAATCAATGTATCTTCCGATGTTCTTAAACCCAAGAAAGAATATGGAAAGTAGAGAACACGTTGCGGTTCTATAATCTCAGGATCTCTGCTTTGCTTGAGTGCACAATCAATGTCGTCAGCTATGGTTTTTGAAAATTTAGTGAAACTATGTGCAATGTACAGTTAAAAAAACAGACTATAACAATGCTTGATAACATTTTTTTATAACATGAATTTAGGGCCAATTGTAAAAATATATTTTTAAACGTTTTGCCCACCTATATTTCCAAAAGAAGTCATGGACTCACATCGTTAAAACATTTCGGCCTGTGGGGGTAAGACAGCCCCCGGGCATTTTGCTAAGAAGGCGGCGTTCTCACATAGGTCGAGGAAACCCCTAAACCCCTGTCCCACCATACACAGTGGCACATCGTTGTATGAATTTACAGCATAACATTACTTTTGGCAGTGTTGAATTCACTCTGGTTGTTTTCTTCAATTCCTATCTTTCTCTATCAATTCAAGAATCAACTTTCTTGAACCAAAATAATTTGCCTTTTAAAATGATGCGGGCTTCAATGATAGACTTTGCCAAGTTCAGCTGGATGACTGGATCCTTTATTCTGTTAGTGGGAGTAAGGACTAGCCTTCCATGAATTCAAAAAATAGGATTGAGATACTTGTGAGCCGTGAGGATACTTAACAACCAAGCTAGTGCTAGTGGTTCATTAACCAAAATAAGTGTTTGACTGGTTTGAATTGAGAATTTTCCCATCAAGTTTGTCATCTGGTTACACAGACGGCTTCAATATCTGAAGGAAATATATGTGCAAGCCACCCAATCTACGCTTATGTGTTTCCATTAGGGCTCCAAGCAGGAACCTGTGCAAATGCTGGCTGCAGGTTGTGAAGCAGCACACCCTGCATTGATTAAATCACTATTGAGAATCACAGCCATAACTCAACATATATATCAGATGGTATGTGTAGTAAACCAAACATATCATATTAGGGCCAACTGCAAATTTGCCATCTTGGTTTGTTTTCATACGGTGAGTTTGCTGCTTAAAGATGTCTAAATGCCTGTTTGTCATTATAATGGCATCTTATCAATCTAACATTGAAATAACGGAACATGCGCATTCCGTTTACCAGACACAATTGCTCTCCTCTTTTTCTCTTTCCTCCCCGTCAGCCCATAGCCGTAGCTGCTGCAGCTGTGTGAGGACTGGGGAGTGGGAGGCCGAAAATGTGGCGACGTGTCACAAGGTGTGGCCGTGACGAAGGGTTAGCAGGGTGTGGCAGCAACTGTTCAGGATGAGCAACTGTTCAGGATGAGTACCTGCCTGGGCAGGACAACCAAGCAGAGCGGCTGCAGTTGGGGATAGTGGTCTGGCTGCTGGTGGCGCAAGTTGCACGGGTCCCAGCCCTCCATCGCAGTTATGAAGTCTGCAGAACAAAGAGGTGTTGCTTGCAAGTGGGGAGGAGACAGAGAACTTTGCATGTTTTTGTTTCCTTTGCCTGAGGACAGTGATGTGGCTAGGTCTTCCTGACGCATGGAAAAAGGAAAGAAACAGAGATATGGCTGAGGGGTAGTTTGGTCAATCGGTCCTTTCCTGTTTATTATGTTTTTCTAAATCTATTATTTTAATTTTTTCGCATAAGTGTTGGGCACGCTAAATGATGTATAAATCGGTTGCAAACAGACATATCGGAGACATGTTCTGGTGACAATTTTGCAATCTGGACATTTTAATGGCAAAATTCTAATTGAGGGTCGAAAGCAGTGGCAAATATGCAATTCTCCCATCATATTAGAAACAGATGTGATGTGTAATGTGCAGTGAACTATGAATTCTCTAATTTTTTTTCCCCTCCAAATAGCATGGGATTGCCAATCACTTGATTTCTTACCTTTCTTTTTTGTAGTAATGATCTATCACCTTCTGCTGCTAATGTTGAATTGCCTTTTTGCTATATTTTTATTTCTGCATCAGATTGCAAATATGTTTGGTCCTGCCTTTCTATTGAAGTTGTACGTTGGTGGAGCACTTACTGGATCAGCATTCTTCTTGCTGGAGAAGGCTTTTCTAGCTCATCGGAAACAGGTAAGAGCGCATGGTGTATTAAATTCCACATCCTGGTGAGGCTGTCCATTTACAGTCAATGCCAAAATAAGTGATAAGTTCAGGTCCTCAGCCTTTGAAAACTCTAAACCAGTCGGTTTCTTGCTTGCTATTTGAAACTGGTTTAACGTATTGGTGACTTATTGGATTTGACCCACACCTAAGATATAGTGATGATGCTCCTCATCCTATGCATGGATTTTTTTTTTTCTGTTGTATCTTTGTGTTAATCTTCTGATATAGCAATGATGCTCCTGCAGGATTATGTAGGATGGGATACTTCAAGAGCTGCTGGACTTGTATGTGGTTTCCTGTTCCAATGACATAGTCTTAAGATTCCTGCTATATGTACAATCCATTTGCCAATTGTACAATTCAGACAATTCTTTTGCAACCAGCACATCAAATGGTTCATATCACTTGGGCAATTGGTTACTTTTGAATCAAAGGGTCTAGATAATCAGATCACCTGGTTGGTTTGAAATTGTTTAAATGGGTTGTATGTGAATCATTTCCTGGTCTTAATTTAGTTAAATGAAGCTACATTACCTTATAATTGTGCATGGATGGTAGAGTTTTGGCCCAATATACAACTAGTCATGGAGTCATTGTATATCTAGGAATAAAGTAGACATGAACCCATGTAAGGTGATATGGCAATTTAATCCAGTCTAATGTTTGATGACTGTATGAGCATTATTGATGGCATTGCGCATGTGTTACTTCATCCTAAATTTGATTTCTTCTGTCGTGTTCATGTCACTCAGGGTGCAAGTGCTGCAGTTAATGCAACTATCCTCCTTCAGATTTTTCTGTATCCCAAGGGACTAGTGTATCTTTATTTCCTCATTCCTGTTCCAGCTGCACTTATGGTGCGAATCTTTTCTCTCTGTTTTTTTTTTTTTTCTCGAGACTATCCATTGTTCATTTAGTTGCTCATCATAAATTTCTTTGTTTCTTCTCATTTCAGGGTGCAGTCATTATTGGTGCTGATTTACTTAGGTTGAAGGTATGTGTTTTTGCTCTATATCTTTTTATTTTTGATTTCTTATATAGTAAGTGAATAATTTGGTGTCACTCTGTTTCCCTTTTTTTAATTGCCCGCGAGTTTTGACGAATGTAACCTTTTTTTTTTGTTAATAAAGCATGTGAATGTTTTCGGTTTCTCTTTGTTTCTTGTATTTATGTATGTCGCTCAAGAGTTTTGCAAGGTCAGGGGTGTCAATTTAACTCGAGATGGCTGAGACCTGTTGTTTAACCCATAGTCACAAGGGTCGGTGTCGATTGCATGTTCTGCGACCCAGGGACATCGTCCTAGTTAGGGTTGGGGTCGAGCAGGTCAATGTCCCCTCTTCCTGGGTCACCACTCCACTGCAGCATGAGCACACCAAGGGT
The DNA here is from genome assembly GCA_015844335.1 of Chrysopogon serrulatus. Taxonomy (NCBI): domain Eukaryota; kingdom Viridiplantae; phylum Streptophyta; class Magnoliopsida; order Poales; family Poaceae; genus Chrysopogon; species Chrysopogon serrulatus. Next base: position 62,793 of record JADLZL010001588.1, on the reverse strand, counting down.
TGAAAGGGCTGAGTTGAGGAACCAGGGAGAGAGGAGAAGGGGGGAGATGATCTGGGTTTCTGTTGCTGGGACGTAATGACACTGACAGACATTGTTGAAGAGGACTACTAACAGCAGTTGACAGAACCGACTGCATGTCTTTAGGAGCAGCAACAGCCAACACAAAATTAGTTAAGTCTTCTCAAACGAAATTGGGGACACAAAAGAGAAGAAGACAGTACAGGCAATCATTTTTTACTACTGCCTGGTACAAGATAGATGTTGGCTATCAGTGTGTTGATTTGTGGCTGGCGGCTTCGCCGCAATGGGTCTCTGAGCAGAGTGAAAGCGAGGAACAAGGCAGGACGAAAAAGGCAGGTGTGCGTGTTACCATGATTCCTATATGTGGCCGGGTAGTGGATGGGCTGGATAGTCTAGCATATGTGTCCAATTTATTGTCTTTTTTTGTTGTTGCTTTTTTTTTCACGAACGGGCTGTGCCCGTATTTCATTAAGAGGGAAAGCAAAGTACACAGTCGACCGCGAAGGCGAGAGGCCTCACAGCCCACCGGAGGGGAACCTAGACTACTGGATACATGAGTGAGAGTTTACATTGGAACTGCATTTTGCGACCAGAAAAGGTCGAGGGCTGCCAAGGGCGTGTAGCCCGCCGCCGCCCACTCGGCACCCTCCCTGAGTATTGCTGCCTTGCTTGTTGTTGACGGCTTATTCGCGAAGGTCCTCGCATTTCTTTCTTTCCAGAGACACCACGCCACCAGGAGCAGGAGTGAGTCGAATAGTGGCCGAGAACTCATGTCAAGACGGCGATGTTGGTTGATCCACCATGGCGCAAGTGTTGTTGCTTTTATTACTTTATATTGCATTGATCTTCTACATCAACCCGATTATCCACCTCGGTTGATTGGGGTCTCTTGTTCCCAGGTTCCCAGCTACCCCCTTCCCCTTTGACCCAAGTTTTTAGACATCCCTGAGGCAGTTGACCCAGATTTCTTGCGATTATGGGTTAATCTCCACCAGGATGGGGGCAGTGACTCAGAATACCACGCAGGCCTTGGTGGGTGGGTTGGGGGGTTAAATTCAGAGTTTTTTATAGTACTATTTATATGTTAATTGTATCCACACATTACAATTGAGCCAGTATCTTGAGAAAAATATATGTGCAGCACTTTGAAGATTAGTGAAAAATATATGGTTTTATGAATATTTTATTTCCTGGCTGTAATGTTTCTTTTTTGACTTACATCCTCTGCACCTATCAGCTCAACTAGATACTGGAATGAATTTCTACAACTTTTTTAGTCTATATATATGCTTTGATTTTCACTTTGGTGATCTGCTATGCAATCAATACATGTCTGTCTGGTATATTGGTTGTCAACTTACAGAATCTGTCGGGCCAATACTGTTCGTGTACAATGGTTGATCTAACATCCATGAATTATATGTTTGTCGCCCTGTTCAAAGGTGGAGCTAACCGATTTTTCCCCTCCATTTTCTAGAGGCATGGCGATGTATCAGGCTCAGCTCATTTAGGGGGTGCTCTGGTTGCTGCTCTTGTGTGGGCTCGAATCAGGAAAGGCTGGATCTGATCTTCTAGCGTCATGTTTCCTCATGTTTATGTGGATGGAAAAGAAAGTGCAAAGGCAACCATGTCCCTAATTGTGGCCCATCGGGTTGAAATTTGCATTTGTTATCAGATAATTGCTTAGAGTTGAGTGGATGCCTTCTAAAACATGCTACTTTCTGTCCTGGAATCTGGATAATGTTGTGGGCTAATGGAGGTTCAGTGGTTCACTGCCTTTACTGTTGTAATTGAAGTTTCCCTGCTTTTCTAGCCTTGTGCGGAAGACGTTAATTCTTTATTTTCATTAACCAAATCGCGATGGGCCTGAATTTCATCCCTCCCAGGTTCCAGCAGCCTTCACCGACTGGGGATCCAAACATGGCCACGGATTCTGCCAATTGGCCCCATCGCCTTCTTGAAATACATGTGCTCGCGAGACTCGTAGTACTATGTGCTCATGACACTAGCCGTCTCGTCACAATCACCTGACGATCGGCCTTGTTTAGATGGGGGGAAGAGAGAGATTGAAAAGTCCTGTAGCAGTTCGTTTGTATTTGGTAAATATTGTCCAATTATGGCCTAACTAGGCTCAAAAAGATTCGCCTCGTGATTTACAACCAAACCATGCAATTAGTTATTTTTTTTTACTAACATTTAATGCTCTATATATAGGGTAGAAATTGATGTGATGGAGAGAGATTGAAAAGTCCTATAGCATTTCGTTTGTATGTGGCAAATATTGTCTAATCATGGACCAACTAGGCTCAAAAAAGATTCGCCTCGTGATGTACAACTAAACTGTGTAATTAGTTATTTTTTTTTACTTATATTTAATACTCTTTTTACATGCGGTATAAATTGATGTGATGGAGAGAGAGTGAAAAAAACTTTGAAAGTTGGGAGGTAATCTAAACAAGCCCGATATGACGCATCCGCGTGCGTACGGCGCCCGCCGTGCCTGGGCGACACATTGGCCGGCCGTACGCATGCTGAACTTCTAGGCTCTCGATCTAGCCTTCCTTGCAGCATGTAGCTCCCTTGCAGCAACAAAGCTCTAGGGGTGACCACTACTAGGACAGTCCCAAGTGAAGCTATTCTCCCTCCATCTTTGCATCTCGCTTTTTCAGTAAGATAAACCTTTTTAAACTTAATTAGTTTACAGAAAATATTGTCAAACATTTTGTACTGTATCTCCTAATATGTTTATTATAAAAATACATTCTAGTTTTA
>JADLZL010001588.1:0-55000 GCA_015844335.1 Chrysopogon serrulatus | reverse complement strand
CGAGCTCGGTGACAACCGCCGCCGGCCGTTTCAAATCGGGAGAAAGAAGAGGAGAAGGAGGAGCTGACGTCCGGGACCCGCTCGTCAGCGAGAGGAAGAGAGGAGAGCCGCTGCGCGCTGCCTCGCAAGACGTAAAGCGGGCCGCGCGCGTGGAACAGGCCGAGTTGGGCCGGGCCGCGTGTGGCAAGCGCCTGCGCGCGGACGGACGGCGGGCCGTGGCGAGCCGTGGGCCGCACGTTGAGCTCCAGCAGAGAAAAAAAGATGTTTTCTTTTTTTTTTTATGTTTTTAAATATTAGTTTTCATCTTTTTGTTGTAATTTATTTTGGGCAAATAAAATTGTGAGAAAAATATGTGTGTGCTCCTTGTAATATGCTCTGTCAATGAAAAATGCTAACTTATGATTTTCAGTAAGTTTTAGTTATAATTAAAATTGCTCCTTTAATTAATAAATGCAACTTCCATGATTTTTAATAATTAAAATATAACTCCAAAAATTATGAAAATGGTTTTATATGCTAATTAGAGTATGATGATCTTAATTATGAAGTTTGGTTAAGTTTTGATTAAGTTTTGTATTATGCTTAATTAATCCCTTTATTAATTAATGTTTAAGTAATTAATCCTTTAGTTAATTAGGGTTTAATTAATCTTCCATTTAGCAAAGTAATTAGTGGCTTTCAACGACTGTAAAAATGGTCAATAAATTAGTAATCACCTTTAATCACTAATAAGGTTGCTTGATTTTGGGATTGAGTGATGACCCTAGGTCATTAACCCTGATGACCTTCGGCATTTCATGTTGATTGCGTATCGCTAGTCCGTCGTCGTCGACGCTAGTTATACCTTCTTAGTATAAGGGTACCGTGAAGGAAAGTTGTACTCAAGATCGATTAAGAGTCGTTGCATCGTTATTGCATGATCATTCATTCACCGCATTGTAATCATGCATTCTCTATCGTAGTCAGTCGAATCTGAGAGGAGGGAGTCGAGCCGTCTCCTGTTCCCGAAGAGGTTGGATCTGCTCCTGGTGATTGGGTATCTGAACTTCACTTCGTCGAGCCCCAAGGCAAGCCCCGGATGCATTCAAACCTATCCTTGTATTTCGAAAGTTTTTATGATTTCATGTGATGATATGATGCATTAAGTATAGGAGTTGTGTGATATCCTATTTGATGCATTTACCGTACCTTGCTACATTATCCTGGATACCTGTTTTGATTTCGAAATGCTTAGTCACGCTTAGCCTTGCTACTAGAATAGGTTTTGATAAATTGTTTCTAAAGTTGTGATAACATTACTCCCTGAAGGGAATTTATGAAAACTTGATGTTGCTTGTCGCCTACCTCTCACCTTGGCCGGGTCGGGGTACGCCCAAGAACATGATGATGAGTAAATCGAGACGCCGGTGGAGTGACTTGCATCGGGAGGGGCTACTCGCCTGGTGTAGTGTCGTCCACTTGTGTCGGTTAAACACCGCTTCGTTGCTTGGCCCTTGGATCATGAGGTTATTGGATAGTACTAGTCGCATGCTAATGGCGGTAAACTCCACTTGGACTATCTTTTACTAGAACGGACAAGTAGCGTGTGCCCATCCTACGATGCGCACCGCCGAAGTGACCGAGCGGCCGTAGTGAGGTGGTGTACTTTGTACCTCCGTTGGGAGCCGGTAGGGAGAAATCCGGGCGTGAGTTGATGTATGTAAGATGTTGGTCCTGCATACATCGTGGCGGCTAGAAGCCCCCTACTTGGTATATAAAGCGGTTCGAATCGTCGTGTGCTCCACGATATGGGAGCCGTGATCCTCGCACCAAAGATCGTAGTAATAATGGAAGTTGAGTATGGAAAGTTTTGAATTCGGTATATGTTTGACGAAAATGATTGATACATTAAGGACTGGCTTAGTCATTTTTCCCTTGCTTCCAAAAAAAAATTAAAGAAACACTAATGGCAACCCTTCGAGTCGACGAAATTAATAAAATTCTCCGCGAACGTATTGAACAATATAATAGGAAAGTAGGGATTGAGAATATCGGTCGCGTAGTGCAAGTGGGGGATGGGATTGCTCGTATTATAGGTCTTGGTGAAATAATGTCAGGTGAATTGGTCGAATTTGCAGAAGGGACGAGAGGTATTGCTCTGAATTTGGAATCCAAAAATGTTGGGATTGTATTAATGGGCGATGGGTTGATGATACAAGAGGGAAGTTTTGTAAAAGCAACAGGAAGAATTGCTCAGATACCCGTGAGCGAGGCTTACTTGGGTCGTGTTATAAATGCTCTCGCTAAACCTATTGATGGGAGAGGCGAAATTGTCGCTTCAGAATCTCGCTTAATTGAATCTCCTGCTCCGGGTATAATTTCTAGGCGTTCCGTATATGAACCCCTTCAAACAGGGCTTATTGCTATCGATTCGATGATCCCCATAGGGCGCGGTCAGCGAGAGTTAATTATTGGGGACAGACAGACTGGCAAAACAGCAGTAGCCACAGATACAATTCTCAATCAAAAAGGGCAAGATGTAATATGTGTTTATGTAGCTATCGGTCAAAGAGCATCCTCCGTGGCTCAAGTAGTAACTACTTTCCACGAAGAGGGGGCCATGGAATACACTATTGTAGTAGCTGAAATGGCGGATTCACCCGCTACATTACAATATCTCGCTCCTTATACGGGAGCAGCCCTGGCTGAGTATTTTATGTACACTGATCAAGCGAACTTTTAATTCATAGAAAGAAATATTATCTTATTCGTGGTCCTTGGTTCAGTATTTGGTTGGCTTTGGATTTTAGTTGCTCAATCAGATTAGATGTTATGTCGTGAAACTATTTGTTTTACACTGCATTATTATTTTTTTTTCTGCTTATTTTTATTAGATTTACAGTCACCATAAACATACTGTTACAGACTGAGTAGTTTGGATTATCAAAAAATAGTAGAAGAGAGTTTTTTTTTCTTACTAGATCATTGCACATATCAGTTATAGTCCATACACGATATGTACGATTGATGTATCAAGAATCCCATTAATACCACAAAGCATGAAATGTGTTCAATAAACACGTGTGTGCCGCGACGTGCATAGCTACTAGTTTTTATAAAAAAATACTCATCATAAAGTGATATATTTATATTTTATAAAAACATTTTTCAAGACAAATCTATTCATATAGTTTTCATATATTCAATCATATTTTCAATCTCAACAACTTAAAAGTTATTCATGATTTAAGTTCCTAATATTTACCTAAATCTTGTCGAAAATAAATTTCTTTTTCCTATACGGAGGAAGTATTTATTACACATAGATAGTAGTAATTAGTATTTTTATGTTTACTTCTCGAAAAGTGAGTCGCTCCTTTAAAACCCACGGACATGTTTTGCTACTAGTACACATACTGTAGTACCTAGCGAGCGACCGAGTGTAACATATGACGCCTACGTATGGGGTCGCTGACCGTGCAACATGCATGCGTTACAAACGTCGCTTCTGGTGGCCTGCAAACTTTTGGAGTGGTTAGATCTGACCATGATGAAAGACCAGGGAAAATAATTTTCAGATCAGTCTTTTCTTATTTTTTTAATAACAAAAAAGACACTAGAAAGAAGATGTTCCTCAATTCAGCCTATTGGGATGTTGGTCACCATTCATTGGATATTTATTCCCAGACCATTTGCCGAGTGTTTGGCTATACGGTCATCCACACTGCAAAGTATTTAACAAGTTAGGTTTTAATTTGTTATATTCACAGTGTGAATATTTTTTGTATTCCAGAGTGTTTGTAATGTGTTGATATACCTAGCTATCATATAATAACTAGAATCACGTGCTGGTGGGAAATAGAGTGTAGCAAATCGGGCAACCAAGTATCAGATCTTACAAATCTCAGGTAGTCGTATAATCCGTCATGGTCGTGAGGTGGGTGAGAGTGGCCAGCCGCTGCCGCCAGCTGTAGGGCGGCGCTAGGAGGCAGAAGCGGCACCAGTTGCGATATGGCACACGTGGACGGCTGACCGGCGTGGGGGTCGGAGGTGCCTCAAATCGAGAGGAACGGGCACTATGTCTGTGAGGCTGCTTCCGCGATGGGGGGCGTGAGAGGGCAACCGAGAGGACTGTGGGCGGCGGAGAGGATCACGGGGCGGTCGCGCGCGGAGGATAGGCCAGGGGCGACTCCTTATCCTTTTTTTTCCTCTCCCCACGTGCGATGGGATCCTGGAGGGGGGCCCTGCAACGCGGTTTGTGAGGATGGAGGGGAGGCGTGCTATTTTTTGGGCCCAGGCAAAGAGGATTCTGGAAGTAGTAGATGTGGGGAGGTTGTGGCCACTGATGCCAGATCTAAGGGGCAGGAAAAGAGGACTACGTGGCTTAACAGGAGGAGAAAAATTTGGGTACAAAAATAGAGTAAAGTATAGGAGGGACGGAGCTGTAGCATCGACGCTAGGCGGCAGAGGCGACACCAGTTGCGATATGGCGCACGTGGATGGCTGACCGGCGTGGGGGTCGGAGGTGCCTCAAATCGAGAGGAACGGGCACTATGTCTATGAGGCTGCTGCGATGGGGGCAAGAGAGGGCAACTGAGAGGACTGTGGCGGCGGAGAGGACTGCGGCGGTCGCGACGCGGAGGATAGGCCATGGGCGACTCCTTATCCTTTTTTTTTCTCTCCCCACGTGCCATGGGATCCTGGAGGGGGGCCCTGCAACGCGGTTTGTGAGGATGGAGGGGAGGCGTGCTATTTTTTGGGCCCAGGCAAAGAGGATTCTGGAAGTAATAGATGTGGGGAGGTTGTGGCCACTGATGCCAGATCTAAGGGGCAGAAAAAGAGGACTACGTGGCTTAACAGGAGGAGAAAAATTTGTGTACAAAAATAAGAGTAAAGTATAGATTCTTCTTTTATCGTAACACGATGATGAGGACCGGCCGGTCTTGCTCTTTGTCTTTGCATGTAGAGAGTACCGAGACTAGTACAAGGTATATAGAGGATGGCCTGACGTGCATACTACCTAAATATCTATCGGTTCCTCATCAGAATCGACTGCTGACAATTTTTATAAATAATAAATTTTATTAATTAAGCATTATTAAAATATTTTTAAATTAATTTTTAAAAAATATTAAAGATATAAATATTATATATAACTTTTATAAATTAAATCAAATTTATAATATAAAATTTGAAAACGATAAATAATTTAGGACGAAGGAAGTATGTAGGAGTATGTACATGCATGAGGCGCAAAAAAAAAATGTATGCACATGCATGGAGACAAAAGCACAACAGCATAGTCAGGGCAAACACGGCCAACGGCTTCTTCGATTCCCCTGCGTGCCGGCGGATGTGAGTGCAGAATAACGTTGTATTGTACTATACGTCGTCAGTAGCTACTCGTACCTGCCTACCCTCGTGCCTGCTTTCGCCATCCCAAGGCCGAGATATACAGAGCCAGTATATACTATACTATGTACTGCGTACAGTCATCGTCGGTAGATCATGACGTACGACTGGCCCAAGCTACACAGACAGCCGCCTAGAAGTTGTCATGTACGGTATACTACTACACAGTAGTACTCCGTAGGATGCAGCAAATTAAACGTACAACGAGTGATGATCCAGCGATGCAAAACTAAAGAAAAAACTATTCCTCCCATGCCGAAACAGTACAGTGCAACCTACCGAACTATGCACCTGCATGGCTGCATGCAGGCGGGTAGGCCACTACCCTACACTGATCCCTGCTCAAAAGAAATCCAGTGTGACATTAGATAGCATGTGGCCAAAGCAGTTTGTTCCATTCTCTTCTCATCTTATATACTCCCTCCGTTCCAAAATGTCCGTCGCTTTCGTTTCCTCGAGAAAACAACTACCGACAATTTTTATAAATATTAAATATCATCAATTAGTATCATAATTAGTATCATTAAAAAGATCTTTGAATCTAATTTTTAATAAATTTATTTAGAGATATAAATATTGCACGTATTTTCTACAAACCGAGTCAAACTTGTGGCACGAAAACCAACGGCGACAGTCAATTTGAAACAGAGGGAGTACTAGCTAGCCGCCCAAGGACAGGAACCAAACGACACACTGTTTCATCGACTGTACCAGCATAAACAACCTAACCTAGATACTACAATGCCTCATCGATTATCTTTTATCTTATATATATACTAACCATCTAAGCTAGTAGGACTGTAGGAGCAGCATGCAATGCAATTATCCAGCCACCAGCTAGCTAGCTGCTAGGCTCTGATGCTGATCAAAGATTCAAAGCATAGCGGACCAGAAAATATTTTTATAGACGGTGCTAGAAGCATCTTCACAGGCGGCATAGCCCACCGCCTGTACCAGAGGTCAGTACAAATCGACCATAGTACAGGCGGTGGATTGTGAGCCGCCTGTGAAAACTCGGTTTTCACATGCGGTTCACTTAGTCGGCCGCCTATGTAAATATACATTTACATAGGCGGTCGACTAAGTTAACTGCCTATAAAAATCGTTGCCCAGAAAACACGAAAAAATAGCAAAACAATATTTTTTAAAAGGCAAAAAATATTTTTGAAACCGGGAGAGGCACACACCCCGTCTCCATTGAAGTCGCTCATTTTTTTCGCGTAAAAATGGCGTGGTATGCGGCCGGTGCGATTTGAACCCATGAGCTCGGCCTCGCGCGATCCCTCCCTTTACCACTGCACCACACACTCACTTGTGTCTAAATATCATTTTTGTTCCCCACATATTATACAAACCCGACAGAAAAATTGAATATTTGAGGGTCTAAACGAACTCAAATGAAAAAGTGGTGAACTATAAAGTTTCATAACTTTTCGAGATCTACAACTTTCATTTTGAGTATTTCTCCATCCGAGATCATTTGCAAAATTTGAATTTCAAATTTGAAAATTTCGGTCGTAGTTTTCCATAAAAAGATGACTTCAAATGAAAAGGTTGTCAACTACAAAGTTTCATAACTTTTCGAGATCTACAACTTTTATTTTGGGAGTTTTTCCATCCGAGGAAGTTTGAAAAACTCAAAAAATCAATTTCAAACTATTTACACAAAGCGGTTTACAATGAGGACCGCCTGTGTAAATACAATTAACACAAAGCGGTTCTTTCTGACAAACCGCCTGTGTAAAGAGTGCAATTTTCACAGACGGTTCTCTATACAAACCGCCTGTGTAAATGCTATTTACACAGACGGTTGTTATTGTAAGCCGCCTGTTTAAATGGACAGTTTACACAGACGGTTAAGTTAAGAGAACCGCCTGTGTAAATATATTTACACAGACGGTTTTCTTGATGGACCCACAGAATTTTTTCTACTGGCGTCATAAAATTGTGAACCGCCTGTTAAAAAAAATAAGATGCCAAGAAAAATGATTTTTTTGTACTAGTGGCGACCTCATGCAGCATGAGCTTAGGTACACCTTTTCGCAGCACGGGCAAGCAAGAGGTCGCCGGGCCCCTGATGACAACTTGTTGCTACTCGTTAGCAGCTAGTCTCTACTCCAAGTTTTTAAGCTAATAACTTAAGCAAAAGTAAAGAGCTGGAATGATGGTGATGCATGCATGCACAGGATCATATACATAGCTTGATTGGGGGCATACAGCAGCAGCAAAGTAGCTAGTAGCTAGTAGCAGCTAAGCTATAGCATAGCATCTTCTTTCTCCTGTACTCCCTCCGTCCCTTTTTATTTGTCGCCGTGGGATACGTGCTACAAGTTTGATTTAATTTATAGAAAATACGTACAATATTTATATCTCCAAATAATTTTGTTAAAAAACTAGATCCAAAGATCTTTCCGATGATATTAATTATGATACTAATCGATAATATTTATTATTTATTAAAATTACCGACATTTGTGTCTCGGGAAGCGAAGTGACAAATAAAAAGGGACGGAGGGAGTATGTGTGTGTATGCAGTGCAGTGCAGGGGACCATATTCATTCATGTGAATAAGGGTATATATTGGTCCATAGCGAGCGAAAGATATGGGCGGGTACATATGATCGATCCGTTGCATGCATGCAGCAAACCCTAGCCGGCCAGCCAGCTACAGGCGCAGCATGCATGGGTCTCGCTAGCTTTTTACTGGGCAAAAGCGGGCTTCCCGGCCGCCGGCCGGCCCAGCAGCAGCCCCGCCGCCGCCCGGCCCGATCGATCCGAGCTGGTCGTTTACTACTCATCAACCCCACCACCAGCACCGTAGTCGTCCACCCTCGATCGGGGGCCTCGGATCTCCTGTTGGCTGCTGTACCAGACTACCCGTGGCCTTGGTTAATTTCAATGCAAATGCAATGGTCCAATATCTCCAGTACGCCTCCCCGCCTCCAAATGCTCTGTGCCTCTGTCCCTCCTCCATGTGCATGGCTCTCCCACGCGCCGATGCGCGCGTACGGAGTACATGCTTTGTTCTTTGCAGATCAGATCAGATGTGCTGTGTGCCTGCTGACTGTCTTGTCCATGGAGACATTGTGTTTGGAAGGTTTCTTGGAATTGTTTTCCTCCTCCATCTCGATCTTGTAAGCATCTATCTAGGAGTATCTCTTTTGATCCTGCTACAGCTAATCTGCTGGTAGCAGACACTAGCACTAGCAGTGAAGCATGCATGCAGCATGATCGATCAGCTGTATATGCTGAAGAAGCACGGGTATAGAGATCGTCGATAATAGATACTCCCTCCGTCCCATGGAGTTTGTCGTTGGAAAACCGTGCCCCTCTCACAAACACGTTTCTCGGGCGACGTTCTCAATGGGACGGAGGGAGTATGCCAGATCGGTCGATCTTTGCCAGTGCAGAAAAAGAAAGGCTGCTAGCTTTGAGATTTAGGTCCAGCTTTAGCAAAAGGGTGCTGGAAAAAGACGAGAGATAGCGACTCTCGTTAGGCTTTTGCTTCTTTCTCTTGGTCAGAACACAACAGAGACAGGACGGCACACGCGCAGTACCTGATCTGAGCACTGATTTGAGCAGTTTATGATGATGTGATTTGGGTTCAGCTACGATCATTAACTGTTCGTTTCAGTGATTAAGCCGTACGGACATGACTTAAATCACATACTCAGATCTCCTACATATCTCATGTGGGAGCACGGAGTAGTCTCGAGTATGAATGTACCGTGCATTTTGCAAAAGTGATACTATGCATGAAAATGAATGCATGTTGTCGAGCTAGCTAGAGCTAGCTAGGACTATAGGAGTGTAGCTAGCTGCTAGCTAGGTAGGAGTAGCTAGTCGTGCATTAGTTGGTGGGTCTGCACCAGCAAATGATCGAGTCACATCATGTCGCCTTCTCTTCGTTTTATTTGGCGGTGCCAGACTGCCAGTAGTGCTGGTGTGGGGTGACGACGGCTGATGATACACTCCTTGCTATCCTACGAGAGGGAGACAGAGATTGTGTGTGTGTTTGTGTGTCTGCGCGGATTGTGTGTGTGTGTGTGTTTGTGTGTCTGCGCGGATCTTTCAGACTTCAGAGTTACCATTCTGGGACGTAATTCAGTTGGCATAAACTCAGGATTTGGATGTGTATCTCTTTCCCAAACCCTACTGAAACATATTCTGATCTCATAATAGCTTTTTCTGCAATTCATGCGACGTCTTTTACCTTCTCTGAACATGCGCCAGCTGAATGTACATATTTTTTTTTACCTTATTACATAAATATACTATTTATTAAGAAATTATTTTGCTAAATATAATCCAATAATTGGCTCGATACATCCTATATATTTCTGACAAGAATGGTGGTCTTTGTTCCTATCTAGTAATTCTTAAGTGCAAAGAAAGAATTCCCTGCCTCTCGCCCTCTTGAAGACCAATTAATCTTGCACTATCAGTCATTCAGTAGCAAACAATGACTTAAAAAAATTGTTACAAAATTAAGGGGCTTGTTATAACCTAGGCACCTGATTTTTGCCAACTTCTCAGGCTACGTCATCTTCCTGCCTCACACTCCCCCACTCCTACCCCATTCCGCCTAGCTCCAGCAGCCTCCACGCCGCTTCCGCCGCAGCAGCCACGGCCACCCTAAACTGAACCCGATGCTTCAAATTCAACGTGAGCGCCCCGCCACCAGCCCTCCTCCACCTCCCAGGCTCCGGCAGTGTTCACACTGCCTTCGCCACCACCATCGACCAAGACCAGCCCTACATCGAGCTTCTCCTGCGTTAGCGCCCCCGCATCCACCACCTCAATATGTCACCTTTTCTTCTTCGGTTGTTGCCCCAGCCATTTGCCAGCTTGCCAACCGGATATCTTGCACCATCCGCTTGGTGGTGGCGCCCCCGTCACCGAGCTCGCAGTATATATGCAAGTCAACCCACTGACATCGCCAGTCCAGCCAGCCTCCCCGTGCTCTTCCTTCTAAGCGAGGAAACAACAAATCCCCTCCCCCCTAAAGCCATAACCCCGAACCTTGAATTAATCATAGGAGGAAACAGAAAGTGTCACAAAAAATTAGTCGACTAGAGTGTAGGAAATGTGCAAAATTAACGAAGATTGTTAGGTTGAACAATGATTGATTTCTTTTGCGAGGCAGGAGACTAATATATGTTGTATATTGTTCGAGTGGATCATCATCATATATATATGCATGCAACAAACTTCCCTCCAGAATCACACGTATAATTAAGGCTGAATTTTTTCTGCTGGGCTAACACTACTTCAGTAGTTTAGTTACTAATGTGCGATATAATAAAATACTAAAAATCTTTAATTTCATGGACTTTGACACAAACACATATATATTAAAACGAAATTAAGAAATGCACATTAAGGATTTTAAATCAAGTACACATTATCTACATAGGCTAATATAATTAATATCATCACACTTGATATAGATTAATATAATATCATCACTCTATTTGCTCAGTGCCAATCCCTTAATATAATCAATTTCCCTAGAATTTGTAAAAATTTTGCAATCTGGTAAATCCCTTAATATAATCAGTGACATGGGGGTACACATATATATGGGATTTTTTTAGATAAAGGATGGATGTAGTACGTGATGGAACAGCTTTTAGATTTCAGCCTGGTAAGGTTGAATCCTGTGGGAAGCTCTATTTTCAGATTTATTAATTTGGGGAAAAATAAATCTTATCTAAGTGTATTCGATGGTTAAAATATATAAATTTTGATGTGAGTATATTATATAGAAAACTGAAGTGTATTTTTTTGAACGAGAACTAAAGTTTATTTTTAGTCACCTAAAAAAAGTATTTTAGTTGCATCTAGTTTAAATCGAAATCACACACACATGAGTTACAAAGACTTTTTAAGTGTATTTTTAGTCACTAAAAAGTAAATTTTAGTAAATATAGTGTGATAAAATTTAGGGTGCTAGAACCTTCGTTCTCATAACAGCTGATTTTTTTTTTGTTAGCACATACGAAGTATATGTTAGATCGATCTAATCTGAGACATTGATCTTAAAGTTGGATGGCTTGACTAATCAGGTGCTGTCTAAACCACTTGGTTGCAGTAAGTAGTACTCCCTCCATTCCAAACTGAAAGATATTTTGTTTTTTAATACAGTATAAACTTTATTATGTATATAGACATAACGTATATAACAAAGTGGATAGCAAAGTTTGTATACCTACCTGAAAAAGTCATAATGTCTTACACAATTTGGAGGAGGGAGTACTAAGATTTCAAGAGGGGGTTTAATTTGGGTGGGGCTCCTCTTTTTTCCCAGATATGTCCTTATATAAATACTAAGCCCGCGCTATATGCGCTATATGCTGGCATAGATCCAACTACTCGATATGAAGTATATGCCATGCACATATAATTCCTCGACATGAAACAAAGGAGAGGGGTATATCAAGAAACTCAACATGAGAGCCAAAAAAATGTTATAACTAATAAATACCATAATATTGAAAAAATTAGATTGTTATATATTCTACAAGCCAGCACACATTAATATATATTACTCCTTTGTGTATTGAAAGAAGTAACAGATTCGTATGGCACACACATAACGCTGCAAGCCCCGCAGATTTTATTCTGTTTCAGGTCTAGCATACTAATTATGATATCATCACAATCTTAACTGCCTTCTCTCCTTAAAAGGCACTTGCAAACTCTGTCACACTTGCACATCTAGATACTAGATATATTGTGTACTCTTGGGGAATTTTTGGGATCAGTGAGCATTATTCCTACCTTAATCTCGATCGAAGAGTTCCAGTACGTAGTCCTCTGATCTAGCTAGCCTGATCATGGTAAGCCCTCGCCGAGCTCAAGGACAGGCTTTGCGAGCCATGCTGGTTCTCCACCTGAAACTGCTGATCGGCTTCCGAGGAGTAGAACGCCAGCTGATGATGCGCACGTGGAGCCAAGGAGAGCAACGACGGGAACGGCGAGTGGTGAGCGGCTGCCACGACCTGCGGCGAGCCGCTGGCGCCGCTATCATGCACGCCGCCGCCGTTATTCCATGCCTCTCCGGTGTAGTTGCTGTACGGCGCCATTGCGCTACTGACCATGCCCAACGCGCTGTTCAGCTCCATGAACCGGTGGTAGCCGCCGCCGGGGAACCTCCCGGCCAAGTGGTGGGCTCCGGCTGCTGCGCTCCCATCGACATCGGCGTCGGCGTGGCCGCCGACGACCTTGGCGCCATCGCTCGCGAGCGCCGCGGCCGCGGCGATGTGTCCGAACTTCTCCTCGTGCACCATCGGCATGTGGGGCGCCGTCATCAGGTGGCCGACCATGAGGTGGTCCTGCGGCGGGAACTGCAGCGGCGGCAGCTTGTCGATCTCGTGGCGCGCGGCGTTGAGCAGCCAGTCGACGACCTTGCTAGGCTGGTTGAGGCCGAGGCGGTCCTGCAGGTCGTAGAGCTGGATCGCCGTCGGCACGGAGAGGCGCACCCGGCGGTCGCGCAGCCCCTTGACGGTCTTCACCTTGCTGTGGCGGTCCTTGCCGCCGAAGACGCGGGAGACGCGCACGATGCGCGACTCCGTCTGCGCCGACCATTGCCGCGACGTCGCCACGGCGGCGTGGTTGTTGTTCCGGGCTAGCTCCTCGCCGACGTCCGCCGCCAGCTCCTGGTTGCTGCCCCTTATCATCGTCGTCGTCTTATTAGCCCAACGCCGGCGCTCCTCATCGCGCGATGATACGATTCCCTGCTAGCTGCGCCGCCTGCGCGCGTGTCGGTGTATGTATCGTCCACTGCAACTGGTCAGGATCAGCCTCTCAGATTAACAGCATGCTATGCTAATTGTAGCATCGTATGCAATAATGCAAGCATGTTATATAACAGATTCGCATGAAATGGCGCGCCATGATTGAGCACTGTGCATGCAAGCACGGCAGAGATCGAGAGGGTCTACCGGCCCGGTCGGTTAATGTGTGCTACTGTTCCATTGGGGAATGGGGAAAGCGCTGCAGCTTTATTCGCTCCATGGAACAGCAAGATAGCGGTATGAAACAGCGAGCGGCGCCAGCAGGCAGTGGATCGGTGCGCGGCAGTGGCAGCGCACTATACTATGCACATACACATGATGCATCGCTGTACATGCCGCTGTGCAAGGGATGATTCCATGATTGAGCGGCCTCTGCTAGCTAGCCGCTTTTGCAGGCAAAACCATCGTTTTCTTCTGCTCTTTGAAATGAGAAGAATATTGAGGCCGGAAAAAAACTAATATATATACTTATGAATTGGAGCAATTATACAAACAAATACAGTATGTTTCGAAAACAAGAGGAAACGTTTTCCGACATGCATGATTATAGTATTATGATCTGGATATTTTTCCAACTGTGGTTAGCAAAAGAAGCGTTCAGTGGCCCTTCTGGATCGAAATCATGAGGTTCAGATCCAGACCGTCGCAGGTTGTTCCACAAAGCAGAAGAGAAAAGAGAGCAGAAAGAGGAACAACGATGATCATCTGCAACTTTGTTTTATTAGGGAAAGCTTTTTTTGGCTGTGGGAAAAAGAAAGAATTAATATATCAAGCATATCAAGAAAGATGAGCGAACAAATAAATCTCTGTGAGATCTGGGATATTCTAATTAATAAGCGACCATCAAAAGTTTTGAAAAACTAATAAACCAAGAGAAAGGCCTAAAACCTTTTTTTACCATCTTCAAATCCGCAGAAGAAACCGTCCAAAATTAACAAATCAAGCAACCGAATAATTAATAAACCGACTGTTAAGGAGGACTTACAAGATCTCTTGAAATGGGCAGCAACGAACCCCTGCAAATCAATTGACTTTCTCCGTGCGCCGGGGCTGCCACCGACGGCCGGCGACCACCACCGAGCAAGCAGATCTCGCCGCCGCTGAACTCTGATGCCCGCTTCCGCCGGCCACCAGCGACCGGACCCCGATCGGTGTAAACCCTAGCTAGCTAGCCGCCAGCTAGCTTGAGAGCTGCAGCAGCTAGCAGTGGGCGGAGACGAGAATGAGAGAGATGGGGAGGAAGCCGACCTGCGAAGCTAGCCTGCTTCTCTGCTTGTGGTGGGTATTTACACGGCCGCATAAATGATCAGCGTCGCTGTCCAATCCCTGTCCTTTTACCACCACCACACCATGCACTGCTCCTGCTACCCCGTCTCGCTTCACTCCCCTCCGTCGCCGTATCGTATAGTGGTGACGCTGACCTGGAACTGGCCTGCTGCAGCTGATGAGCAGATACACTAAGCTAAGCTCCAAGGCATAAATTAAAGCCATGCAAATAAGTAGCTGGTACACCGGCACAGAGACAAAATATAGTACACAGTACATATGTAGGGTGTAGGGATTAGGCAGTACGTAAAGGATTTCTTGCAAGCTGCACACATGGCATAAAATATGGTGATTCATATCTATCGCTTCCTCCATTATTCCAAATTATGATGTTTTTTAATATATAACTTTTACTATACACTTAAATATATACTGTTTTTGAATATTTAGTAAAAGTAATTAATACATCTAGATCGAAGCCAAAATGTCTTGCAATTTGGAGCATAGTGATTAGTAGCTTTTGCATGTGACAAAACTAACGAAAAACATTAACCATGCATAAATGTATGGCATACATATCAATATATTGAACTGTTTATAAAAATATATAATATGTCTTATTTTCAAACTATACTTATATATTTGTATGTGCATGCATGCTTCTTTCATAAATTCTCGAAAAAATGATACTGCTTTCTAATTTGCTCATGTGGTTTTTTGAAATTCAACTGATTTTTTTGTAATAAGTTTAAAGTTTTGGTTAAGCTTCACCTCATAAATAAAATTTAACTTTTTGGATAAAACATAATTTAACTGAAGTCAGCTACTTGTTTTCAAAAGGATTTTTGCAAAGAGGCCGGACTCTAAGTTGTCTCCTTAATTATTTGTACGAACCATGAGAAGAAGAAAACTGTTGGCGATGTTGATGATGAGTCGCCTGCATGACTGCATAACGTGCTCATTCCATATTGGACCAAAATACAAAGCCTTTTCAAATATTTCAACATCAAAATCTAGGAGGCTAGTTTAGTCTCGGGACCAACCTTCTTTTGAGCACCAACTTGCAGGACCACTCTAAACTTTTACCCGGCCCTTAGCTCTCTGTAAAAGACATAAAATTGGATAGGAAGAAGCCGTTTTCATCGAAAAGTGATACAATTTGGATCATATCTATCCCATATCATTTCTGGAAGCTATAAACTTTCATAATATTCGAAATATGCATTTTTCATCAATAAACATATTTAATCAACTTTCTGTGTCCGCAAGGAAAATAAGAAATAGTATAGCTGAAAACAATATAATAATTCACTTACCGCACTCAACTGTTCCTCTGTTCCGGCGCCCTATCATTTTCGTTTAGTTCTGTATTTTTTACACCGATGCGAATCAGAATGAATGTTAAATGAAGTGCAAGGTACGCATAGGGATCAACCTATATTGGTCTAGTATACCAAGCATGCATCCGATCTAGTGTGCCATTCATATGCCTGCATCAGATCAGAATATAATGACACTGCAGCACTGCTGCTTAGTTCATTGGCCTGGCTGGCCACATAATGGTCTATGCAGTCAGCTAGCACCCACTGATACCGCTCACTTGTTGAATCAGCGCAGAAATCAAAGATGACTATGATTAATCATATATAAAATTTACATAAACTACTAGTTCTTCCATGTATCAGCAGTTCAGCACACGCACCATACATTTCAGTTCAGCAGCTAGCTAGCTAGGTGGCCCCACATTTTGCATTGCAATGTCTCTCTCGCCGCGTTCTGCCCAAGAGGATTAATGGAAACACTGCAGGTTGTGATTTGGCGTTTCCTTCTCCTTCCAACTTCCAAACAAGGAGCTAGACGGCCAAGAGTACTCTGCAGCAATCTTTATCTTTTTCACTGCGGCTACGTTCAGGCTGCATCACTGGCTCACTGCTGTTCCACTGCAACATAGAGTAATACCCAGATCGAAGCGATGCATCGATCTCACTCTCTGACATCGCACTTATAAATAAAGCTTTACATGCGTGCGTCATATAATAAATTTTTTCCCCCTACAAAGTAAATGCTCATATCTTGATGACTAGCTTTCAGGAGGCTGTCTGTGTAGCACTCTCCCCCTGACTGTATTCATGGAATCATGTTGTCTAAGCGCTCTCGCCTTTTTATACAAAGATGATGGATATGGATAATATGGATGTGTATATATAGTGCTCGATCAGCTCTTAGAGTTAGCAAGACACACCAAGCAGTGACACAACTCTTACTGGCCATCAGAGCTGCGTGATAGGCTGGTTTCCTTGGGACAACTCATCAGAGGAGGTCCCCTATAGCCAGCAGCAGCAGAAGCAGCAGTAATACAGAAGAGGAGGGACACATTGCATGTATGTACACCTGTTGTAAATGTAGGGAAAAACCATCGATTGGGCGTGGATTCACCTGCAGTAAATTAAACCGGTCGGAAATATAATACTCTGCCTGCAGGATCGGAGACCACGCATCAACTGGGCATGGAGTACACAAGCTTGCCTGCATGTGGATAGTTGGATGTGGTTGCAGTCTGGTCCAAAACAAGGTAGACATGTTGGAGACTTGGAGCGCTAGCTGGTCGGTTGGTCGTTGATGCATGTTCTGTTCCATCCATTTGTAGGTCCTTTCTCTTATGAACAAAGCTAAGCTACCCCTCACCACAAGACCCCTCACCGGCCGGCCAGAAATAAGAGTCATGCATGAGAACAGAGACTCAGCAGCTGCTGCTGCCGCGCTTGCATGTGGTCTCTTGCATTGCGCGCATGCAATGCACTGCAGTCTGCAGTCAGATCCAGCCGGTAGTGCATGGAAGTCCCCGCTCGCAGTTTCATGATTTCACGCAGCCCAGCTGGATGGCCCTTTCCTTTTGAGGCTGAGGCTGAGGCTGCTGTCCAAGCTAGCAGTAGTGTCCGCTCAGTCCCGGTAATAACTGCCTGCGTGCTCCACGCCTTCTTGACCGCCCTGCAATGCCGTATGGTAGCCACCACACTGCAAGTCTGCGAGCTGGAAAAAGGAGAGAAGGCTGGTGGTCCGGTGTTTAGAGAGAAGGATGATCATGGTTCATATGGAATTATGGATGGAGGAGGCTGGCAAGGCAACGAGCTGGCTAGCTCTGGGGACGACAGAACAGACACTGGCCACTAGCGTCTAGCAACTTACGGAGTAATCAGCAAGCAGACAAGCAGGGACAATTGAATGGATGAAAAGTAGGAGAGAGACCAATAAGTTCGTGGCCAATAAGTTCGTGTGCGGCAGGCGGCAGCGAGCTGTCCTGCTGCCTGCATCCTGCGTGCCCGAGCAGCAGGCCGGCCAGCAGCTGCAACGAGGCGCAGCAGGCAGGACTCCCCAAACCCCATGATGGATAGATCCAGGACGGCCGCCGGCGCCGAGATGCAAGACGATCGAACAAGTCGCGTACGAATTGAAAGAGGGATCGATGGCGGCAGATTGGCGGGTCCAGCGGCTCATGCATGCATCGCCAGCTAGCGGAAGCGTGGTATATCAATAATATGCCCGGTTCGTCCACACAATGAGCGACTGACACCGTGTGGCCTGCATGCGCATGTCTATCTGTTCAGATTCAGTGATGCATGCTCCATGAATTGCATTGGTGGAGTATCTATGAAAAGTAGTTGTGCTTGTTGTTCTTCTTTCACCTCGTTTATACTAATCTTAGTTCTTAGCAAGTTCATATCTCCCCCCGACCGTGGTCTCGCTTCCTCGATCAGTCACGCTGCTCTGATGGCGCCCCCGCCGCCGCTTGCTGTTTCTAGTTGCAGTCTAAGCTAAATATCTAGCAGTCGTAGTTACCTTGTTTTGCATTGCTGCATATGTTGTTGTTAGCTTGTTACTGTAAAATCTCAGAATGGCTCGGCTCTGCATTGCTGCACGTTTTGCATTCCATTCCTCGATGTTAGTTGATGGAATGCTATTTCTAGTTCATGAGCCAGGATGATCTTTTTGCACCAAATTCTACCGAGGATCTGAAATGATACACCATCTCACATGGCTCGCTCTATTCTTGTGTAGGGCATGATTATTGGTTGCTCCGGTGATGGAGAGCCAAGATAGAGAGCCGGTCTAGGCTAGTGCAAAATGTGCACGTTCTGAGTCATGTTTGATTGTCTTTTTGGTTGGTCCGGTACGAGACGAGGGATATCTTGTTTGGTTGCATATACATGAGTTTGTGGGTATCTGACATATGGGCCCCACACCATGTGTGCATCGTGTATGTAAGGAGAAAGGTATGAAGAGGAGCAGATAAATAGAGCATCTCCAACAACTCTCTAAACCCACTTATAATCCTTAGT
The DNA here is from genome assembly GCA_015844335.1 of Chrysopogon serrulatus. Taxonomy (NCBI): domain Eukaryota; kingdom Viridiplantae; phylum Streptophyta; class Magnoliopsida; order Poales; family Poaceae; genus Chrysopogon; species Chrysopogon serrulatus. The sequence continues at coordinate 36,207 of JADLZL010001588.1, read as the reverse complement.
TTTTTAGAAAAATAAAAAAGAAACCCTCTCTAACAACTTCTAATATTTACTCCTAAAATTTAGGCACTTCGGATTATCTGATCAATTCCGCTTAACTTTAAGCGTTCGTTCTCTCCGCGCATCCGTGTCTCTGCGCCATTTTTTTCCCTCGCGCCGCGATTTGCCGCGCCCTCATCCGTCGCGCGCGCGAGAGCACCACAGCAGAGAAATCGCCCTTCGCCGCTGCAGGAAGATCGGTCGTCCATCGCCGTTCCAGGGAGATCGATCTTCGCCGCGGACGAGGAACGTAGTCGGATCAAACTGTTTTTTCCATCGGGGTGCCGCGCCGCCGCCGGCGGTATGGCTTCGTGCCGCAATCTGCTGCCACCGTGCTAGGTCGTGGGCGATATGGTGAGGGCACGGGCCGTCAGGAAAGATCGTCTTCACTTGCTTATCACAGTTCGTAAACACCATTCAGTCCCTTTTCTTCGTTCTTCCTCCTCCGATTCTAAGGCTGCAACAGGCCAGCACTTCGGCACTTCCTGCTCCTTACTGTATATCGGCCACATGTTAACGCCTAAATCCTGAACCTCTTTTTTTCCCGCTTGCCTACTTGTGGATGGTCGCAGCCTGCTGATCCATGGTGGCTTGCCTGCAGATGATATATAGCCTGTGTTGATTGCTAGCTGCTGCGTTCGTATATCGGTAAATGAAAGGCTGCATGGTACTGTATGTACCTGCATTTTATTGCTGCTGGCCGGGCCACTGCTGGTGCCTGTCTCTGCCTGAGCTGATTACGATCGAGATGGTAGGAACTAAATGCAGGTACATACAGTACGTGCATGTACTGATATGCCTATCTGCCTGAGCTGGTACAAAGCCCGGCAACTACTGTCTTGGAGGACCTCACGGCCGGCTGCAAGAGGAGGCCGACGTTTGTTGGGAGGTGGTAGGTAGGGCTAGGTGGTGGCGGCGGCGTGAAAAGGGACCAAAGAAAAAAAAAACGTGGTGGGACCAATATTTGATTTTTTTAAAGGCAAATATTAGAAACTATTGAAGACTATTTTTTTCTCTCTTAAAAAGAGAAATTGGTAAATATGGATATTTTAGAAGTAATATTAAGGAAACTCTTGAAGATGCTCAGACCATGCTACACCAAACCAAGTATACCTGATGGCCTTTAGGACGGCTCCGTGGGGCAACCAATGACCACACCGTACCCACACACCTCCCCCCCCCCCCCCCCACCGCCTAAATCCTCCTCGACCTTGATGCCAACGTATGGCACGGGGGGAAGTCAGTGACGGAATCGACATTTTGGTGCCCGTGAAAATTTTGTACCTAGGCCTTGTTTAGTTTGGTGTAAGTTTTTCCACTCTCTCTCTCCTCACATCAATTGTTTCCCGCATGTAAATAGTATTAAATATAAATAAAAAAAAAGAACTAATTACACGGTTGGGTTGTAAATCACGAGACGAATCTTTTGAGCCTAGTTGGGCCACGATTGGACAATATTTACCACAAACAAACGAGGTCTTCTGAGGACTTTCCAATCTCTCTCCTCTCACAAATTGTTTCCCACATGTAAATAGCATTAAATATAAATAAAAAAAAATAACTAATTACATAGTTGGGTTGTAAATCACGACACGAATCTTTTGAGCCTAGTTGGACCATAATTGGACAATATTTACCACAAACAAACGAGGTCTTCTGAGGACTTTACACTCTCTTTCTAACCTTTGCATCTAAACAAGGCCCTACCAAAGTAATTTGCAGTTCCACACCGTAGCGTGTCCCTAGCATAATCAGGTCCACATGCAAATCACTCAACTACAGAGTACTACAGAGGAACTACTGTCGTCTACTTGTCACTTGTCAGCCAAGTTTGTGTTCAGTAAGTTCGAGGAGCAATAATGTTTATGCATAACAATCTTCATCTATTGCGGCTCCTCTGAAAGCCTCTGTGCGATGGGGTTCCTTCTGCTCCAAGGTCGAATCTGCGTCTTCCCCAGCGACGGTGACCGGCGGGTTCACGGCGGCGTTCGACGTTGGCGATTTCGGGATTCTGTGGATTGCACAAGGTCTAGGGTCTTTCTTGTAATTTTTGGTTTTGCTAAGGGCCTTTGTGCAAAGCGGTTGGGGCAGCTGCCCATGTATCCTACTCGTATGTATCTGTATTTCTATGTGTCCATGTACGTTTTCCTTATCTAGAAATACAGATATGTTTTATCAAAAAAAAAATCGTAAAGAACTGTAAAGGATGTAAGCTCGAGGAACAATAATGTTTGCACGTCAAAGCATAGAGAACTTTAATCGTTCGTGAATTTGACCTATAATATGAATGAATGCGTAGCGTAGTCGTATGTCATCAGTATCACGACCAAAATCAGCGTACTGCTCCATCATATCCATGAGACCATGATCAATGATCAATCAACACACGAGCACGTCATATATATAATAATTGACCTCACATGCCAAGGCTCGCTACATACAAGTATGAGATCACAAGTCACACACATAACGGAAGTATTTTTGCTCTTTTGTCAAATCAGCATAAGCTACTAACTAATTGGAGATAATGTGCACATTGGAATAGAAACCATAAATTTGTGTATTGAACAGTAACATTGGTATCAGGTAGACAGTCTTAGAATACAAGTTACAAGATATGTGCATCCTGTGACCTCCACAAGTGCCATATTATTGCCACCATCATCTTTTACAACCAGAAAACTTCCACTAGGAACAAAAGAAAAAGGGATATGTAATAGCTGAAATGAAAATAGTGCAGCTTCTGATGGAGTCCAAGCAAACGATGCCTGACAAATTAACCAGCATCAAATCAGCAAGCTTTCCTGCAATGTAACCACATACATGGGTGACAATAATTAGATATGACTTCCACTTCAAGTCTGGAGCTAGTTATAGTTGAAGGCTCAAATCTAAAATAACGAGCACTGAAAAAATCACAATATATTTCATGAAAGCAAATGAGATAATGCAGTGGCATCAAAAGCAAGGCGAGCACCAGAGACCTGAACATTTTGAAAGTGAGGCAGCAAAATCACCAAACAACAGACTTAAACATAAAGGCAAAATGCAAAATCCACCCATATGTTACTTGGATTTTGAGATACCACCACATAAAAAACATTTGTTATAAATGCCCACCCTACTACTCTACTCCATTTGAAACCACCCCACTGCCCGCTTACTCATTCTGCCTGTTTCTGCCTACATGGAGCAACTATCAAGTCATGCATCAAGTTAAGTTTGTTCCAATACTTGGATTAATGATATTGCTGCGGAGATATTTTGCATATAGCAAACATCAGTTTGGCCAGGAATCGGCATAGAGCATGTGTGGTGGGCTGAGTTTTGCAGCAAAACATAGAGGTTTCAGTGGGATCCCAAAACCAAATTGATTTATGGGGTGTTTTTTTAATAAAATAATCTGTTAGCTAATGTGAAATGTACAATTTCCACACAGCTATTCACCTAAGCTTCATTGATCTCACTAAACATCATAAATTTGGTAGCTTGCTTGCAAGCAGCAGGACTCAGATGCGGGGATTGTGTGAAGTTCATACCCATTTCTGTCATGTCCACTTTTTGTGCCCATATTCCACATGGATTCCAAATCCACTTTACTTAATTTGAAAGATAAATTGCTAAAGTTCTAACATTTGAAACCTGTTATCTAGCTTGTCTGTATCCATCTAGAAGAACATTAACCAGTCTCAAATCTCAAACCCAAATATAATAGAGGTTTCTTAGAGAATGACACAATAAAGTGAAACATTTATGAACAAAATGCCTACTCTATAGTGAAACCCTACACCTGCAGAAATTACATTTTAGCCATTAACCAACTGTCATAAGAGCATCTCCAATAGTTTCTAAAAAAATACTTGGTAAATTAATGAGTTTTCCAAGTGACTAAAAAAAAGTTGGGAGCATATTTGTTGGTTTCCTCCAACAGTTTCCATAATCTATCTCCTAGATAGAAGATAGAAGGTAATTTTACATACCTGAAATATTTCTAAATCACCCCAAGTCCCCAACCACTTGTATACTTTCTTTCTCTCTTATACATTTGCATCAGGTACCCTGTCCTACTTATTCTTCCCCACAGACTTCCACTTTCAGATTGGCACGATGGATAAACGCGCTGAGGTCGATTTTTCCATGTGCAGAAAGATTGGGAGTTGTTGGAGAGGAGTTTATTTCAATCTTGCCAAAAAATCTAGATTGGGAGTGGGTACTGAAAACTCTCGGAGATGCTCTAAAGTTGTCACCAAGGCGTCCAGTAGAGTTTCCAGGCTGGCGTAGGCCTCACCATGACCAATCGGGGTATGGCCTCCGCCTTGCGACAAAAGCCATCGCCTAGGCACAATCTGGCGCTGTTTAAGGCACAAGCAGCATGATGTGGACACTGCACAAGCTTGGGCGCAGGGGATTAGATGCCGGCACAAGAGAGGAGCTGCGTGCACGGAAAAATGGACGCTGATGTGGGAGATTTGCGTGCGAAGGAGAGTAGCGCGCCCACAGGTTCCAAAAGGCCATAACCCATCTCTTCCGCACGCCAACGGGGAAATGGAAGAGGGCGCACACCTGGTTCTTGGCAGTGTGGCACTAGAATCTTGCCACTCCAACTCTTCTGCTCCATCAATTAACGACTCCCTTCCCTTCACTGATTTGCGACCCTCCCTCCCTCCCTCCCTCCCTCCCTCCCTCCCTCCCTCCTCCTCTCATGATTGGTTGCCGAGTCCTTCCCCTTCTCTGCTTATTATTCCATTCTTCTTCACGCCAGCATTGCAAGGTCGGGACAGGTACGTAAGCATCTCTTCCTTTACCTTTGGGCTTCCCTCCCCTTGGATGTATATTGCCTCTGCTCTTTACTTGGATACGCTCAGCAGTCTGCACTGCTGCATTTGTTTCAGGGTGGATCCAAACTGCTCTGCCTTCGTGTGTTTGACTGCTAGATGCTCAGAGCTTGTGACTGGTCTGTTTTGCACTAGTAGCACTAATCATTAAGTTATATTATGTTCTTTAGAGACCAATCTATTGCTACTGAGAGACTCACATTTCAGATTTGCTACTTTATGTTGTGCGCTAGCACTCTGGTTCTGTATGGAGTCGCCTCATCGTGCGCCCTAAACGCCTAGTGGACTCAAATGGGCAAGTTGCCGTGGCTTGACTCCGCCTTAATAAACATGGACACACCAAATTACAAACAAAAACACAGAAACATCCCTCCATGAGACAATACTGCAGACTATAAAGATATGAGCATCTAATTACTAATGCATGGTTATCAGACCTTTGAATGCTTTCTATAAAAGCAGGGTATTATTACCTCTGTTAAAAAAAAAACGACTGCCTTGGTCATGTAATATTATGTGGTGTGTTTGATTCTGATGAAATGATATCTTGTTTTACATTGCAGGCCTACTCAATTAGCTAATGCCCGTAACATACACGACATAGGCATCAAGCACAATCAAGTTCAAACATGTCCTGGTAAGTGATAACTGCTTCAAGTTTTCTGGCAAACCAGCAATACCTCGTTTTGCAGCCCAAATATATCAATCAAATCGCAAAGTATGAAACCCTAGCTGCCACCTCAGATCTAAGAGGAAACACCACCTCACCTGAGTCACTTCTGGTAGCCACCGCCGACCGTGTTGTCGTCCTCCTCGACGACGGTGTTGACGTACGGCACGGGGAAGTCCTTGGTGGGGTCGAACTGCTTGGTGGCCATGTAGCGCTCGAGTTCGGGCTTGCGGAGCAGGGTGCGCCGCACGGGCGGGCGGTTCCGGCGGCAGTCGCGGGTGAAGTACTTGATGTCGTAGACCGTCTCCGGATCGGACGTGGGCACGATGGCCATGTCGCGGTCGTCGCGCACGGTGGCCGGGCACTTGACGCGGTACTCGAGCGCGTCAGGCAGCGCGCTGCGGTACTCGGGCGAGGCGCAGGGGCCCGTGATCTCCCACGGCTTCTTGAGAAACCTGCGGAGCCCCTGGAACAGCGACTTGCCGGCGCCGGCGGCCGATGAGGCGGCGGAGGCCATCGTGGTCGGTGGCGCGGTGGTGGTGGGATCGACGAAGAGGGGGGAGGAATGAGGAGATCGGCCGATACAGCGATGAGACGCTGGAAGCCTGGATGGAACTGGAACGGAAATGGCGTTGGTTGGGCTCGGGTGTCTGTTGGGCGAGAACGTGGGCCGCACCAAACGGTACAAGGGCCGTGTCGAGCTGGCCCAGCCCATGCCGGTAAGGAGGATCCAATCCAATTCCGGCACGGAATGCCAGCACAGTAGCCCCAGGAGCAGGAGCCGTCGCCGGAAAAAAAAAAAGGAAAAAACGGAGCCGGCTGTGGTCCCCACCCTCGGCAGCGATCGAGTGTTCCCAGAATATTCCGTCAACGGCGGGGAAAACGTCACGCGTGGATGGGCCCTATTGGCTATCGCCTATGGTGGTTGTACTAGCTCGTAACTGTACGGGGATCTCATTGGTTGGATGGATCGGTGTCTTCCGTTCCGTCACGGTAATGACGATGAAGCCGATAGCGTAACCGAAAGAAAAAGGGAAGCGGGGTCGTGGCCTCGTGAGGGCGAGAAGAGAGCAGAGGTGCGCTCAGCACGGAGCGAGGTGCCGCGCGCCGGTTCCTCCTCTTCTGCGCCGCTGAAACCGGAGCACAGCAAGCTCGCTCGCTCCCATATAGAGCGGGGAGACGGGAGGGACTTCAGGGAAGTGGAGCAAGGAGAGTGTGGGCGACAGGGGGAGTCTAAGACCGAGCGAGCACCGCTGCAACCATGCGCCCTTCTTCTCTCTGTAAGTGTCCCCTCTCCCCCTCGATTCGTCGGCCCATCCTGATTTCTGAATGCTCGGCGCTCCGCGCAGTGCCCACCGATCTGATAAACCTAGCGTGTGTGTGTGCAAATTTCAGAAGTTCATTCATTGCGCGTCCCTCTTTTTAGCCTTGCGCGATCGTCTTATTTATATAACTGTAAGGTGGGGTGCTGCATTTGCGCTGAGCTAACTGGGGTTTGCTAATGATCTGGCATGGTTTTTTGTTGGATCGTGATACGGAAATAGGGCAGTGAGTGTACTTTTGCAGGGTGCAATATTGAGTGTGGTGCGGAATGAGCTTTCTCTGAATTGCCTATCTGTTGCTATTCCTGTCTGTATCTGGTAAGCCTTTCTGAGGTGGATATGTCTGGACGAAAGGGTATAGCGTGAATTTAGCATATACTGATTAACAACCAACCCAGCAATTGCCTTATGAGACAACATTGAGTACCTTCTAGGTTGTTTAATAAGGAAATTGTTGGGTTGGTTGAGCTAATTAGATCATGATACTACCTAGTTTCACTCTACTGATGAACATATACTCTGATGGATTAAGACTTGTTCTGATTTCATATCCTGCCTATGTAGAAATCCAAGAGATGAATTGGCATGTTCCATTTTGAATCAACAGTGTATAGAGAAGCATGCCAGATATCAAAAAGAAAGAAAACTCCAAAGTTGTTGGAGAGGAGAGGATTTTTTTCTTTCTTTTTGAACTGCAAAGGAATCTTACATTGACAAAGGTTCCAAAGCACAAACATGTGTATTCTTACATCCACGTGCAGAAGTAGAAAACAAAAGCAGTGGCGGCTAGATTTATTATTTCTTCTGCATTTTATCTTGTGGTTAGCCATGTCCTCTCAATATAATTGACATTCTTGCATATTCTATCCATGCAGCTGCAATATAAATCTCTTAAAAGATCTCCATGATAGAATGTTAATGTGCACCTGATGCCACATTTGTCTGAATGTATCTTCATTTGACAGCCTTGATCATATGTTGTAGGGTGGAAATCCTACAAAGAAAAAAAATAACCCCAAGGATGGAGATGGCATGTAATTGGACTGTTTTACCTATTAATACAATGACGTGCAGTTCTGTGTGTTTGAGAAAAGAAAAAATTGACATCACTGATGTAATGTGTATTCGAACCATGACTAATATTTTCTGGATTGCATATCGCCTTAATCTATGTTGCAGCTAATAGTATACTTATCACTTTTCAAATTTGAAGCATTCTGTTCTAGCTCATGTCTTGAAAGGAGAAATTCTAGTAGAAAGTTAACATGTACCCTGTCTATACACTAGGAATACAAGTATTACAAGTTTTCCTCCATCGATGTTACAATCAAATACTACTCTTCCAATTGTGCACAAGGAAAACTAATATGCTAAAAGAATGGTTTAAATTTTCTCTCTAGCTGTATTTGAATTATGCACATTGGCGTATCTCTAATTTATCTGCATCAATGTCCCTGGCAGGTTGTGCACCTCTTTTTCTTCTCCTACTATTACATTTGGCATTTGCTAGGCCTCTCTTTCCTCTACCGAGTAAGACGGAGAATGAAGAGAAGAAGCCCATACAGACGTTTCGACCATATAACATTGCTCATCGTGGCTCAAATGGGGAAATTCCTGAGGAAACAGCTGCTGCATACCTGGTACTGCTCAGAAAATTATAAACACTACTGATGTGTAGCAGAATTCTATATTTCTATCTTGCCAAGGGAATAAGATGTTTTTTGTTAAATGCTAGCTTTTACATTACCAGATATCGATTAACTGCAAAGGACTATTGAATTCACATATGACAAGTTTATAATTTTTCTAGCACGTGGACAATAAGGTATTCTAAATTGGAAAATGACATTTAACCAAAAGAAATCCTATTGCAGAGAGCTATTGAAGAAGGGGCAGATTTTATAGAGTCTGACATCCTTGCTAGCAAAGATGGGGCCTTGATTTGTTTTCATGATGTAACACTTGACGATACAACTGATATTGCCAAGCGTAAGGAATTTGCCAATCGAAGAAGAACCTATGAAGTGGAGTGGTCTAATGTTACTGGATGGTTTGTAGGTTTGCATCTTACAATGAACCCTGATTCCTTCACTCCTTTTGTTATTACCATTTTAATTTACATATCTGCTACATGAAATGTAATTAAGCAACAAGTAAATAACAATGCATCCCTGCTGTGTTTTCTTGACTCTAATTCCGGAATTTATTACATGCTCATCTGTAGTGGACCACTATGCACATCTAATATATTGACAGTTTCAACTTCATGTTACTTGTTTTTTTAACGCAATCAACTTCGACTTCATGTCACTTGGAGGCGTGGAATGAGAATGACAAACAGGCTTTTGGAAAGGGAAAAAAAAATAGACCTCCGGGGAAAGACCACCCAACAGCTTTGATGTTAGATACATAGCAAAATGGATGTACCGAAAAAGTCAAAGCGACTTATAATTTGAAACGGAGGGAGTAGATGCAAACCACTCCTGTGTCTAGAAAAGATCCTGAAGGCTGCCTGCCCAGGAGGCACTCCCTGTGCCTCCTGCTAAAAAAAATAGTTTGCACAACCAGGGACCTTTTTTAATGCAGAACCACAGGGAGCACCCATGGGGGCTCAAACCCAGATCTGTGTGTCCCAAGGGATGCCCCCAGGCACCACTCTAAGCTTATGTGTTCCTGATTATTTAAACTAATGTCGACATGTTGGTTTGCAGTGGACTTCACACTGGAGGAACTTAAAACACTTAAAGTGAAGCAGAGATACTCATTCAGAGATCAACAATACAATGGTATGGATATCCTTCGCATGGATTTTGTTATCAACTTGTCATAATTGTTTCATGCCATGCTTCCTCTTCTATGACCATGCCAATGTTCTCCAATTCCAAAGAGCCTTGGGGTAATTCTTGTCATATGCATGTGCATATATGCTGAAATGATCTGCTGCTGCTAGTTCATTTGCTTCTTACTGTAACTGCCATAAACTTGGCAATTACCTGGAAATAATTCGTTTCATCACTTTCGCCAGCCAAAATATTCTCTCCTGAGGGAATATTCTGATATATCTCTATGCACTGTAAACAACATACCCTTTGCAGTTACTTATGAGTGCAGCAATATGCTAGGAAATCATAGGAATTTCGTTGTTTAAATTACTCAGAAATGTATAGGATGTGGTTCATTGGTTCTTTTGTCGATAACGTTTCTTCCCATTATCTGATACAATCTAGTCTAGGATTCTTATTTGTTGATCTAGCATAGTTATTACTCTTCACCAAAGCAGGTATTCCATTTCCTTTATGAAACCCTTGTTTATTTAGAACTAGTATAGCTATAATACTTTGTGTTTGACTTTACCTGGCCTAAGAACATATTTGCATTAATTCGCATGGAAGTTTGTGATCGGGGATTAATGATAGCAATCTATTATTTTCTTGTGATCTTGTCCTTCAGGTATGTTTTCAATCATCACGTTTGAGGAATTCATTTCAATTGCCCTAGATGCAGACAGAACTGTCGGCATATATCCAGAGATTAAAGATCCAGTTTTTATCAACAAGCATGTAGGTGCCCCAGTTCTCAAGAGGAAATATGCACTTTATTATGATTCGTGGTATTCTATATTTATGTCACTGCCACACTAAAAATTCTACTTAGATTGTATATATGAACTTTCTGTAGAATGATGATATCGGCAGTGGCTGCTGAGGTTATGAAAGTAACTGTTGTCTGTCACAAATGTAATTAAACTGCTATTATGTTTCCTTCTTCTGGCACATGAGTTGTGACGACAATGCGGCAGATGATGTGCTTTTCCTAAAAGTAGTTAGCCTTGATGCTGTTGACTACGATGAGCTGGATAGTGCCAAACTCCATCAGTGTTTTTTTTTTTTTTGACAATGTAAGGGCCTAATTTCTCATTTTATGATGTGTCAGGTCAAGTGGGCTGATGGAAAAAAGTTTGAGGACAAATTTGTGGATACCTTGCTTAAATATGGATACAAAGGTCAATATATGTCAGAGAATTGGCTGAAGCAACCATTGTTTATACAATCCTTTGCTCCCACCTCCATTGTACATGTATCAGATTTGATTGACTCTCCAAAGGTATTTTTGATTGATGATATATCAGTGAGAACACAAGACACGAACCAGGTACTTCTGTTTTGTAACAATCTGTCACCCATTTGTTCTAATGCTCTGAAAGAAAAACAGTTGGGATAACAGAAACTCAGTGGAACATGCCTTTGGATATTACTTATTTCATTTCTCATTTGCAGTCATACTGGGAAATCACTTCAGATGACTATCTTGCATACATTAAGAAATATGTTGTCGGGCTTGGTCCATGGAAAGATACTGTTGTTCCAGTTTCAGGAAACTACTTGATGCCACCTAGTGATCTTGTCGCACGGGCACATGCTCATAATCTCCAGGTATGACATTTGTTCGTATTCACTGTAATTATCTAAAGTTCAGAGTTTACATGGATTATTGTAAAGTAACATATACTAATTGGACCACCTTCCATATGTTAACTTCCAGCTTCTATGTTTTTTTTTTGTGTGTCTAAATGCATCTGGTCAGTTCAGATCATAGTCATATAAAACAGGTTCGAAAAAGGGCATCAACCCTCGACCTGGGTTCGTCGATCCCGAACCAAGTTCACGGGTTCATTTTCGGATTACCCGAAGGATCCTATAAAACATCATGGCTCTCTTGTAGTTTTGGTCTCACGTGCATATGTGCATTGACTAAAATTATGGCCAATCACTGACACTGAGTGCATTGGGTTGGAAGTACCACCTGCATTGACAACTCACGTCTCTCTACTTTCTTTTGGGAAGGCTACTTACAGCTGTGTGTACTGAACTCCTGAGCCTCACCGTGTCCTATGTGTTGAACTGGGAGGATTTGCCTTCCTTTCTTCAAAAAATGGATGAGAGCTCCCTAATAAAACAAGTCATCTGCTTCAGTAAAACTTTGGTTGAATTACTCAAATTGGCTCATTAAGCTTGTGTTTAGTTATTATGCACTATGGTGCAAACTTTCTGCTGCAAAAAGAACATGTGGATCAAATTGTCACACTGCTACAGGCCACTTGTTTTACGCTTGTTTTATCCCACTGCATGCTTGTTTCATCGAAGCATGTTAAACTGCATTCTGTTGTTGTGCAGGTACATCCGTACACGTACAGGAATGAGAACAAGTTCCTGCACCTCAACTTCCATCAAGATCCCTACACTGAATACGATTTTTGGATAAACACTGTGGGGGTTGATGGGCTGTTCACAGATTTCACTGGAACCCTTCACCGGTACCAAGAATTGACATCCCCGCACCCGAAGGATGAAACTGCAAATAGCCTCCTTGTAAAAATTAGTCAAATGATCTCAGCATATGAAGGTCTCTGATCACTAAAATGTTGCTGAAAATGGTTGTACCTTTGTTAATGGGTCTGTAAGACTACACGATCGGTGCATCACGGTGCACCATGACTGTCCTTGCAAGTTAAATAAAGAGTTGTTTTTGGTAGGGGGACTTGTTAGCACGAGTCATACTCTCTCCATTAAAGCCTTTAAACCCTGGGACAAATTTTCAGGAAGGTATTGTATGGCTAGACTCACGTTGGAAACCGTAACATGGTTCAGCGTCACAGGATGGACAAGGTGGTGTGTGCTCGTATCATATCATTATATATTAAATTTAATACCAGTTGAATTGGTCTCAGAACTGGATATTAGTGATTACACAGTTGACCTACAATGGTACTGTACTTGCCATTGTCAGAGTGTTGAAGTGCGACTGGAAATTAATGGTTCGGCCTTCAGCGGTACCGTGGCAATTGGGCAATGTGGCATGTCCCTGTCTTCTCACTGAGAAGCAACCAGAAGTCTTCCCTCTAGATAAACGCTGTTGTCACCAATCGCAGTGCAGAGGAGGATAACCCACAAGAGGGCTCTGAAAAGCGTCAGGTGTGGGAGCCATGCATTGAAGGGATAACGAAGATTTTTTGTAAGGCCACACAACGCCATTGAAGGGATAAAGAAGATTTTAAAGCCACACAACCTAGAGAAGGCAGAATGGAAACAACGGCGGCGGCGGCGGCAGCTGCTGTAGCCCGGCTGCCGGAGTGCGGCTCCGCCGGTGGACTGCTCATCAGTGGTAACGTCAGTTCCCCCATCACTCTTTATCCTTTGTTATGTTGCACAAGTAGCACGCTGCACACCATGGCTCTCTTTGTGTTGAAGCATCATCAGTCACTGCCTACCAGCACATTATTTTAACAACTAAACTAACAAAATGGAGATAGGAATGAAAGGGTTCTCAAAGGAATTTTAGAGGAATGAGATTCGGGCTTTTTGATGACATCACTCATCGTTTGGATCAAAGGAACGAAAAGGGTAGCGTTGCTTCACAAAATGCAGCAACCGAAAACTGATGGGGGTGAGGTCAAGGCACCATATGCTGGAAGATACGGTTGGAACGAACCCGTCGGCACTCAAGCCCCATGCTCTTGATAAACACCGCCGCTAGCTGCTGAGACGACTCACCCTCTCGTCGCCTTCTGATGGCCGAAGACGTAGCTGTGGTCTGTGTAGGAGAGCATGATGCTGTGCAGTGCAGCAACTTGATGGAGAAAGAAGAACATGTGCTGAAGGAAGCCACGGGCCACGATGGAGTCCTCTCCAAGAACGGCGGAGACGGTGTGTGCCGCGATGGAGTTTTGGAAGAACGAGATATCGAGAGGGGTGATCAGTGAATGGATAACGATAGGACAGAAGGTGCAGATAAGAACAAACGGATAAGTAGTGAATAAATTGAATTCGTTTTTTGTTTGATTGATACTGGTAACCATATATGTTTTTCTAATTCTTCGATTTTCTATCCCTATACGTTCCGAACACCAGTTTATTCATGTCGTTCACATCGTTCCCTTGTTTTCAAAGATTCCTTCGTTCTAAATACGGCCAACTCTAGATTGTGACTGCTTTGGTAAGAGATTTTGCAGAGTTTTTCTAATCGGCATGTTGAACAAAGTCATATAGTCAGCCTGATCATAGTTATTCATATGTGTAACTAAACAGCGCTGCTGGAAGTCTTAGATGTCTTTCTAAGGGATATGCATATTGTAGCATAGCAAGAGAGTCGGCTATGATTTCGTCATGGGATTGGGATGGTTTCTTTCGAATTTGACTGATTGCGTGCGCAACCTTTTTGACAAGGACTTACAAGCTTGGCAAGAGAAAGAACGAACCCCAGTCTCGCCCTGCAGTTGTTAGCCGGAGTAGGTAATTCATGACTTGCATTCTCTAGACGTGGACTGCGCATGCAGCTTCCCATGATCCCATCATGGAAAAAGGATTGCCATGATCCCCATTCCCCACAACGAAATCTACACCTGGCACTCCTCCACCTTTGAATCGGACAACCTTTTTGATGAAAAAAAGAGAGAGCAGAGCAACTTTCTAGATTACATGGTGGAAAAGTCCTGCATATGGAAGAAACGCTTTTCCTGTTTTCCATCATCAGTAGTCAAACAGTGCTACCACTTCAACGTTTTCTCTTGGCAGTTTTTCATGCACCCACCACACTGCCTGCCACTTCTCATTTCGTTCAACGAAAACAAAAAATCTGCTATTTCTCAGTCACAGCGCACAACGGCACAAATGCACTGCACCTGACTGACTTGTCTCCTCAAACGCAGGCAGAAGTGCGTCACTGCTGGTGCCCTGCCGGCGCTCGCAGAAGTCGGCGGCGTTCGTGGTCGTGGGTGGTGCCGCGAGCTTTTGCACGGCCTCGTTGAAGCGACCACCGAGAATTCAAGGCCACAGAAACCAGGTCCAAGTCTTTGTTGCCAGCAAAAGCACTAGAAAGGAAATATTACCTTATTATTACTCTGTATGTTCTCCTTCCGTTCTAAAAAACATGTAATTATAGAAAATGTGCCAGTAAAACCATACCAACTTCGATCAAATTTATAGCAAAAAAGTATTAACATTTATGTCTCAAAATAAATTTATTATAAAAATATATTTTATAACCAATCTAATGATATTTATTTTTTTATAAGTTTAAGTAGTTTTTCATATAATTTTAGTTAAAGTTTTTTATGTTTGACTTCTTGATATATGAGAATTATGTCTTTTGGAACGGAGGGAGTTTTGGAACAGAGGGAGTATATATTTATTGTACTACCTAATAATAACCAACCGGTCACGATCATGATTTTGTCGGGCAGATTTGTGCTGCACGGAGGAGGCGAGCGGACATCCAGTCGGACACGTACGCGCTGATGGAGCCCGGCATGGACGAGGAGTTCGTGTCCAGGGAGGAGCTGGAGGAGAGGCTCAAGGGCTGGCTGGAGAAGTGGCCTGGGGACGCCCTGCCCCGGACCTTGCCAAGTTCGACACGGTCGACGCCGCCGTCTCGTACCTCGTTAGGTCGGTGTGCGTGCTCGAGATCGACGGAGACGTTGGATCCATCGAGTGGTGTACCAGGTCGAGCTGGAATAGTTTAGTTGGTGTGCCTGGATGTATGGCTTATCATCGAAAATTTCACGGAACAACATAATTAACCTTGAAAATTTAACAGAGATACGATTTTGTGTTTTAAAAAAAACACAGTAGAAGCAGTTTGAAAGTTTCAGCTTATTAGCCAATAGTATTTTTTTGTTTTACGAAATATTAGTTATTTTGGCTTATCGTGCATTTTTAGTCTCTTATCAGTCCTACCGAACAACTTCAAACTTATGATCATCTTCTCCCATAAGCACTCCTGTCCATTCAACATCAAATCTGAGAAGCCAAGAAATCTAAGTTAGTTAGACTTCCAAAATTTTTTCTTTGATTTGTAAAATTATTATCGATACTTTTATTTCAAAATGAGGTTATTATAAAATATGTATATTATGATTTTTTCTATACATTATAAATTTGACTATATTTTAATATGTATTTGAGATTCATTGACATCTAAAAACAATAATGATATATTTTTAACGGAAAGGTGGTGGCCGGTAGGAGAGTTGACTAGTCAGTCGTCCGTACGGTCAGGCCGCAGCGCAAGCCGAACTCCCTTCGCTAGCTCGTCACACTCCGTTTTTCCGCAACAAGCCAACGAGCCAAGTGCGAAAGCTCGCCCTTCACTGCGTTTCCGCGGAACGGTCGCGTTTCCCGTTGGAACGGAACGCCGCGGCCTGTCGTCCTTGACTCCTTCGGGGAGGGTGACGGCCGGACAGCAACAGGGACGAGCGAGCGAGAGACCCGGCGGCACCACGGCATCCCGTCGTTCCACTTCCGTCCACTGACCATCCCCATCCCCATCCCCTCACCGGTGTCTCTACTCCTCCGCAGAGGTCCCCCCTCCCCTCCCGTCGCCGTCGCTTCCCTCGGGTTGACTTGACTTGTACTGTTCCACACACCTCCACTGACCTGACCACCACACCCCAATAATCGTACTCCGTTCTCGCTCTCTTTCTCTCTCTCTTTTGTACTTTGCGCCTCTCTCTCTCTCTCTCTCTCTCTCTTCCGCCGCGAGCCTCTCTTCCTTGCTCTTGCCTCCTGGGCGAGTTCTGAATCTGGGATTGCGGCGGTCCCTGGGCGGCCGCCGGAGTGGGCGAAGAGCAGCAGCAGCTCTTCGGTGCAAGCGGTGAGTCTCTTCTTCTTGCTCTGTAAAGGTTTCTTGCATAGTTTCTTGATGTGTCTATGTGCTTTTGAGTGCCAGTTAGTTTTTGCTCCAGTTTGGTCTCGCTTTAATAGAGATATTTATGGTCAAATCATTTGAGCTTTTTTTCCCCCCTTGTTCGTGGGGACCTTTGCCCCAACAAGTGTTCTTAGACTCTAGCTACTATGGCAATTTTCGCCAATTTACTAATACAAGAACCAATAAGCTTGTCTGCTAAACAATAATACCACATATTGAGATCATCAGCTGTTTTTAGAAATAAGAGGACCTGCCCTGTTTCTGCTGCTCAACAAGAGCAAATTAGATTGTTGAATCTTATATGATCAAATTTCTCCTCTGTTTTTCAATTTCTGTTTACCTTGCTATTTATATGGCTGTGCTTGCAAGTTTCAAAGTTTGCTGCTTGAGCATCATATGTTTGATTTTGGCTAATCAATGCTTAATTTTCTATTTCAATCTATTTGGCATGCTAGGATTTTCATTATCTTTACTTCTTTGCGTAACTAGCTTTCCTGAATTCGAGTTTCAACTTTAAAATATTGGAGTTAGACCTGATCTTTTTGTTAAACATATGAAGCAGGGAGGAAGGCCCATAATATGATGGCTGCAGAGTTAGTTAAGCAGTTTTCAAACATTACTCTGGGAGAAGATAATGAGATATGTGATATTAAACAAGCGCTTAAGGCCTTGAGAAAGAAGATTCTTAGTTTGGATTTTGACAACATGCATGTCCATGATCCACAGGACTCATTTGAGTACTTGGAAGTGCTGTGTAAAATCAAACAACTATCTGAAAAGTTAAGGACCTTAGACCCTGGTGGAGAAGCCAAACAGCTAGATGAACTCACTGTGTATGCATATGACCTTTCTGAAATGGCAATGGCAAGACTTGAAGAGGAATTAGTTTATCTTCTTACACATTACAAACAGCCATTAGAACAGGAGGTTCTCTCTTTTCGCTCTACAGAGGATGGTAGTGTGGAGGACTTTTCAAGTGGCTCATTTAGCGAGGAACAATCAGACGGGAAGGCAACACCAAATGATATCAGTGGAGGACCAGAATATTTTGTGCCTGATTTAATTCAACCTGGTGCACTCTCTGCTGTCAGGTCCATTGCTAAATTCATGTTCCTGAATGGCTATGATAAGGAGTGTTTACAGGCTTATATAAATTCACGGCAGAGTGCAATAGATGAGTACTTTGGGTCTCTTCGTCTGGAAAAGCTCAGTATCGAGGAGCTTATGAACACAAGTTGGAACAAGTTGAATTCATTAATAAAGAGATGGAACCGGGCAATGAGGGCTTTTATTCGAGTATATCTTGTAAGTGAGAAACGCCTTAGCAAACATGTCTTTGGTGAACTTACAGATTCAACTGCAGACTTGTGCTTCTCTGAGATTTCATTTAACTCAGTTATACAACTTCTGAGCTTTTATGTATCTGTAGCAATTGGTCCCCCCAAAACAGAAAAGCTTTTTCGATTGCTTGATATGTATGAGGTCCTGAATGATCTTCTCCCTGAGGCTGAATCCTTGTTCGAATCAGGATATGATGATATGATCCTGAATGAGTATCATGAAGCACTACTGCAACTAGGAGAATCAGCAAGGAAGACATTTGCAGAATTCAAGTATGCCATCCAGTCATACACTTCATCCAATGCAGTAGCCCGTGGAGAAGTGCATCCACTTACAAAGTATGTTATGAACTACATAAAGGCTCTCACAGCATACAGCAAAACTCTTGATTCACTTCTCAAGGACACGGATCGAAGATGCCTGGCTTCTGACATTCAGTTGATGGCAAACTATCCTAATTTCACAGCAACAGCTTTGCATCTACAGTCTGTTACTGCAGTTCTGGAGGCAAATCTTGAAGCTGGGTCTAGATTGTACAGAGATGATCGATTGCAGAACATCTTCATGATGAACAACATCCACTACATGGTTCAGAAGGTGAAGAACTCGGATCTCAAAAGCTTTCTTGGTGATGATTGGATCCGGGTTCATAACAGGAAATTTCAGCAGCAGGCTATGAGATATGAGAGGGCGTCATGGAATAATGTTCTCTCTTACCTCAGTGATGATGGCTTGTGTGCTGCTGGTGATACTGCTTCTCGCAAAACCATCAGGGAGAAGATAAAAAATTTCAATCTGTCCTTTGAAGAGGTTTACCGAGTTCAGACAGCATGGTCTGTCCCAGATGACCAACTTCGTGATGATGTCCGGATTTCAATATCACTGAAAGTTATACAGGCCTATAGGACGTTCGTGGGAAGATATTCAAGCGTTCTTGAAGGCACAAAGCATCGAGATCGTTACATAAAGTACAGGTCAGAGGATTTGGAGACACTTTTGCTAGATCTTTTTGAAGGAACTCAAAAGACACTGCAGCATTCTTGTCGAGTGTAAAGCTGAAACCAATTCTTGAAGAAGAGATGCCTCAGTCCCCTCCACCTGATTTTTGGGTTCCTTCTTTGGTTTGTAATGGTACTGTTGACTGGGTATAGTGATGCCCTGTTCTGCGAAACTAGCATGATTTTGCCCTTTCTTGTGGCCTGTCTTACTGCCTAGCATTCATTCCTTTCCTCATGGATTGTAGAAGTGTATATGATATTAGAGATAGCATTCTTAGTGTTCACGAAACTTTGGTAACAGAGTGTATAGTTTCCAAATGTTTTGGTAGTGATACAGTAATTAATTTTCCTTCATTAAAATGAAGGATATGTGTTGGTCAGCCGAGCTCTTCACACCTGAAGGGTTCAGTGAAGAATGAAACCGATTCGTCAGACTATAGATGTTTGATAGGAAGTGCCAACGAAAAAATTAAAGAACTTTTTAATTAATCAAGCTACCCACTCCCCATATCTATTGTACTCTGTACATGATTTAACCATGTAGTCCCCTGCAACTGCAATTTAAATGAATCAGGAAAAAAAGAAGAGAGAAAAATGAAAGAGCACATAGAAAAGAACTACCGCGCCACCCCTACAAAAAATGAATTCTCTGGACGAATGAATCTCTATGTCCTCCAATTAAATTAAAAAGTGATGACGAAATCAAACGCTAGCCCATCATCACTTATTATTCTGATCCTCGACGTCCTTCTTGAGGTCGGCCGGCGGCAGGAAGTAGTCCGTGGTGAGGCCGTGCACATTGAAGTCTGCCTCCTCCACCGTCCACGTCTCCTCCAGCTTCCGCTTGTGGTTGACGGAGCCCTCGCCGTAGCGGAAGAGCGTGACGTTGGTGTGGCCGCCATGCGCGATGTTGATGCCGTCGATGCAGCGGTAGTCGGAGATGACGGACTCCATGCTGGTCTCCCAGAAGATGTTCTCGCTGCGGCGCGCGCCCTTGCCGGCCTTCATGCGGAGCAGGTGCGAGTCCTCGAGCTGGATGAGCAGCCCCGTGCGCTGGCTGAAGTAGCCCCACACCGTGTGGTGGATGATGTCGAACGCCGGCGCGCTCCGCGCCCGCAGCGTCGCGGCGCCCGCCTCCAGCTTCAGGATGAAGCACTCCTCGTTGTTGAGGATCTTCTCGCCGATGCACACCGCGTCCGAGAAGAGGTTGGCGATGGAGCGTGGATCCAGGCCCTGTTGCAAATAATGCATCTGGCTGAGAACGCTATCATCTGCATGCCGCCATTGCCTGTCTGCACGTGCATGCCGCGCTTTGGTCAGGTAGGTACCTGGAGAGAGCGGCGGAGGGGCCGGGGCGGGCCGCGCGAGACGTGGGAGTGCTCGGCGGCGGACTGGCGCCACGCGATCTTGCCGTCGCTGCCGGCGCTCATCTTGTGGCCGGCCATGATGAGCTCGAAGAACCAGACCTCGGGCGTCTTCTGCCAGAGCACGAAGCCGCCGACCTCGGCGCGGCCCTGCGCGGCGCTGACCGTCTGGTCGCCGAGGTGGAACTCGGACGCGCACATCCGCACCTTCCCCACGGCGTACATGCTCCGCACCCCTGCAGCGCCGCCTGCCCGCCCGTCGCCGCGATGTACTGCTGGATGATGTACTTGGCCGTCGACGCTTGCTTCATTTCAATCATTCAATCGACCATTCATTCATTCAAGCCACCGAGTCACATACGATTTCTACTGCTAGCATGCAATGCAATGCGCTGCGCGCATGGCTTACGATCGAGGAGTCGCGGATGGAGCGGCTGAAAGCGCGGTCGTGCGGGACGGGGCAGGGGATGAGCGGCGACCCGACGACGTTGAGGAACAGCTGGAGCTCCGCGGTGGCGGCGGGCCCGTCGACGGTGGCGCGGTCGAAGGCCTGGTTCTTGAGCCAGGCGCGCATGTTGGCGCCCCCCGGCGCCGCGGCGCTTGTCGGCGCCGGGGGCGTTGATGAGCATCTCATCGGGGATGGGCACCTCCAGCACGGTGTCCAGGAGTCGTCGCGGTCCAGGTTCGGGCACAGCTTCCTCATGACACGCCCGCTGCGTCGTCGTCGTCGCGCCGCGCATCAATGCCGCGCGCGTGCTTGCCGGAGACACGGACACGGGATATATTGAATCAAGTTGGAGAAGGAAGGAAGGCCAGGACCCGGCCGGAACATGTAGATGGTGGCGAGGCGAGGCATGCATTGGAAGCGAGGAATAAGTGGATCGCGCAAACGACGGGGACGGCATTGAGGAGCTAGTGCTCGAGCCTAGAGGTGCGCGGGAGCGGGAACTACAGGTAGAGAGAGCTTTGGTGCTGGAAGCGTTGACACTTGACAGCATCCGCCGCGCCATGGGGCATGACCATGCATGGAAGTTTGTCCTCCACCTCATTTTCAAATTTCAACAGCAGGAAGGAGCGTGTTTGGTCACATGTACCATACTGACACGAAATGATGAAATTCTATGGGACCTGTTGGTTTAGACAAAAATAGTTAATAAATCCGCAAGATTAGCATGGTTGGATCCTAATCAGAAAGAAGGCCTAAAAGCTCTCCCCATCCAACACTTTTCGTTAGAGGAAACTAGTCCACCAACCCGTACTCTCGCACGGGTTAGAATTTTAAAAGATATACTATATAATGCATTTGACTAAAAAATTACTTCTTATTTGATAATCATAAACTTATTTTTTTACTTTTTGCAAGGGACAGATTCATATTTTTGCTTTACATGAAACCTCTGTTTATATTAATATTTGATTAGTTTAAAAACTTAACATTAACTATGGCGGCCTTCATTGCAGTGCATGTCTTAACAAATCATAAATCTCAATTTTTATTTTTCTAAATGAATTTATTGATGGCTACATTTTTCCCTGAAGTTAAACCTCTCATTTTGCACTGTTTTAAAATTAGGATTTTATTTCATAGAGTACATTATTAAATACTACAATAGCATATACAGTCATTTGAACTTACACCATATCACCTAAGTAAAGTGATAGAGTTTGAGATCTCGGGTGGAGTAAAGTGATAGAGTTTGAGATCTCGGGTGGGGGTAGCAATGCTATGATCAAAAATTTAAATCTTATGCCTTATAATGATTGAATTACTCTAGGGTAATGTTAAACCTAGCCACCAGTAGTCCACCAATAGTCTCCCATTATAATTGTCTAGATGATTGATTTTTTTTTTTTTTATCGATAAATTATATGTGCAATTATGGTTATACTATCACTATAGACATGTTAAAAATTTTGTTAAAATGTATATAAATACAGATAAAGTAAAATCTATATAAATTATGTCATGGTTACCAATATAGCTTTTAAAAATTATTAGCATTAATAGTCTATGAGTTGTTGAGGCAATATATTTTTTTTTTTTTTGAAACATAACACAATATTTATCGCTCATGCATGCTGACAGAAGGTATATGCTTAGATTAGTCAAATCTAGTATATTAGTATTGATAAAAGTGGGTAATGTAGAAACATATACACATGGTTTATGGTTATTTAAACTATTTTTAATAGAATATACTGATTGGAGAGGATATTTCATTTTTTTAATATCGAGATATGGGTTACATAAATTATCTATTGTAATAGGAGTATCTGGGTAATTAGATGAAAATTTAGGTCTACTTTAGATCATGTTTGTTAATGGTATATCTAGGTAGTTTAAATATATAGTCATGAATTCTTTTATGTTGTTTTACACAACAGAGAGGTGATATTAAGAAAATATAATAAATCCAATAGCTATTATTATCAATAGTGATTAGGTTATATTGAATTGATGGTAAAATGTTTAATTTTTGTGAGAACTTCTAGAATCTATCTTTTGTTGTGTATTGTGTCTCGTGAGGAGTTATGGGGAGGCTCCATTAAGTATTTTATAAATGTGGTGCCTCTGATGGGGCCTCTCATTAGTATTAGTAATTAAATTCTATGTTGTAATGAGAGAGGTGCATAATTTATTTATGAATTTAGTATTTTTATAAATTATCTTTCATAATGGCATAAGTGGATAATTTAGATGCAAAATTAAGAAAAAACTTTATGTATTTTTTTGTAATGGTATTATGAGTAAACTTTTATAGAACAAAATTAAGAAAAACTTTATGTATTTTTTATTATTTCTAGAATCTATTTTTCCCTAGCTTGTTTGATGAGAATAAACGTGGAGGTAAGTTAAAAAAGAGGACAAAAGCCGAACATATGGACTCCCTATTTCTTCCTCGTTCACAAAAATTGAGCGTGGCAAGATTTTTTACACACTGTTAGTATATCTAGCTTCTTTTGTTCGTAATAGATTGACCTGAACCCCCATAAACGTGATAGGCACTTTTTTAAAGATTTTCTACATAGTATTAGTATATCTAGCTTTTTTTGTTAGCATAGGTAGTAGATTGACCCAGCCCCAAAAACGTGATGAATACGTTTTTTAATCTCAAACGTGATGTGTCTTTGCCATTGGAGATTTTCTACGTGCAAATGGTGTCTTTTCCCTTCCTAACAATAAAATTAAAGACTATTTTTAATCTATAATGGCAAAGGTGGGTAATTTTGAGGCAAAATTAGGGGGTTATTTTATATATATTTTATAATAGCAGAGGTGGGTAATTTTTTTACAATTTATAATACATCCAATGGCTATTATCGAAGATGATGATTAGAGTCTACCAAATTAATGGCCAGATGTTTCTGATTATTGTGAGAATTTTTAGAATTTATCTTTTTTTAGCGCATCTGGTGAGAGTTAACGTGGTGTCTCCGTTGGGGCCTTTAATTAGTAATAGTAAGATGTAAGAAGAGAAAAATGAGAAATTGATGAGTGGTGCATGGTTTTGGGGCACCATGTGCCAAGCCAAAATTTTGGTCATGCCTAGTAGCAACTTACACCATCGAATTCCTTTGAAACATGAGTGTTCAGGTAACGTAATCAAAATCGATCCATTTTCATGTGCGGAAGCAACGAGAACCGCAAGAAACATGAGGGCAGAAGAACAAACAATTGTCAAATATTCACCATGACAGCATAATAACACCAGAAAAGCCCTGCCTTGTGCGGCCACCGATTCACACAGAGGCCGGGTGACGCTGCTTTCGGATTCCTTCTGATCGAGCAAGTCAGCGCACCAAGAAAGACATGACGGAGACGACGGCGAGGAGGAGGGCACGGCGACCAGCAAACGCGGCGGTGGCGGCGCTGATGGTGCTAGGCGCGGGGCCAAACGCGCCGATAGGCGTGACGCTCCCTCCCGTGCTGGGCGTCGTAGTCGGGTTGCTCGCCGAGCCTGGAGACGACGTGCCCGTGCCCGTGCCCGTGCCGGTTGTGTTGCCGCTTGTCCCTGCTTCGCTGCACACGCACGCACGCACGCAATACGGGTTCGAAAGCAAAAGAGAAGAGAACGTCAGTCCCGTGTTGGTTTCACCAGCGAACATTGTTTGGCCGCTACGAATCCTGCTACGTACCTTGGTGTCGCGGGGTATTTGCAAGTTCCAGAGCCTGCAACAGGCAATAGACGTGTCAGTAGAAAGACAGAAACGATCCTGAGAGATGCAGATGGGTGCGTGCTGTATGTATATATGTATGTACTCGGGTCTGTGTCGGTGAGGTTGGCCGTGCCGCCGAAGTCGCAGGTAGCGCCGTTGGCCTGGCTGTTCCGCTGGAAGTAGCTGTTGACGGCGTAGGAGCAGTGCGCGCGCACCGTGGTGGGGCTATAGCACGGCCCCGTCGGGAGCACGGCGGCGCAGTCGGCGCCGTGCCCGCACGCGTAGTCCAGCGTCTTCTGCAGCGCCGCGTCGGCAACGTCCGAGCGGCACACGCACCACGCGCCGTCTGCATTCATTCATTCATGCGCCACACACGCGGGACACAGCAAGAAGCAAGCAAATTGATAAGTGTCTCAAATTCTCAGTACACTAAACGATCGAGCTTCAATTCATCTCTATCAATACGGCATGGAAGCAAATGTATTGGTTGTAGAGGGATAGCAAGCAAGGATGAACGTCGTCCAGCGTTTCTGAGAGCTGAGCGATCGAGATGTCTCACCTGATCCTCTGAGTGACGACATGACCAGCAAGAGCAGCAAGAACGCCAGAGGTTCCATCAGTGCGTGCGGAGCGCTCTGTTTCTCTAGCTCGGCGACGCTGGTTTCACCCTTGCTTGTGCTAGTAGAGCGCGGCGTGGCGTGGGAGTTCATTTATTGGTAGCCACCGACGGCCGCGTCCATTTTTCTGCCCATTTCGGCCATCCTGCAGGCTGTCGCGCCTTTGGATGGAGCTGCAGCTGCTCGGTCGGCGACAGCGAACGGCTGTTTTCTTTCGGCAGTTGTGGGCGGATATGACGAGCCGTCGTGCTCCAAAGTAAAAGCGGGCAAAGTTGCTTGTGCTTGTGCGCTCTGATGTGCTCTGCTCTGCTTTGAAGTTGGCAGCCTGCTAGTGCTAGACAGACGGCTTGAGATAATTGGTTTGGAGCCTTTATCGTCTCTTTGGAGAGGCAAAGCTATATATGCATGTTGGCTTCTCCTTAGAGGGACAAAGTTACTTGTGCATACGACAGCTACCGTATTATTACGTAGAAAATGTTAAGGCAAATATGTATCTACTATTGTGCGGATGATGTGGCTATCGTTCCACACGCCTCGTATTTGTTCCTGACACTGAACATTTGATAGCTTTTTGGAAAGGCCTCATGTTTGGAAACGGACATTTAAAAAGAGCATTAGTGCTAACAGGAGTAAATCCAGAAATTATACATGGAGGAAGTCGGTTAGAGAGGTTCAGCATATGCCAATTGAGCGTTTTTTTTATACAGGTGAAAAATCTGATCGCACGAAGCATCCTCGCTGGCAATCGTTCACGCTGCGGACCCATTCCGGCCCAAGCATCCTCACGTTGAGACGTCTGGGTCTTGGCCCAAGCGAGGTTGGCGGCCCCTCAGTTGTAGGGCCGGCTGCCCCCGAGTTCCCACCGAGGTCTTTCGAGCAAAATCGTTTCTAGCCGTTCCGCGCTCGAATGAATCCCGTTTTGTCATGGTGATCTGACCGTTTCCGGGTAGAATCAGAATCGATTCATATTTTTTCCATTTTGGCGACGAATCAGAATCGATTCAATGTGCCAAATGAACATCGTGTCCGGGAATTTTTTTTAAAAGAAAAACTACCAAAAAATCTACAGTTATGCTAATCTGGCAACACCCACAGGCCATATGTGAGTTGTGTCATCTCTTCAACTTCCGGAATAAACACTCAATTCGTAAGGAAGCCTACCGTCCATTATTTTCAGTTTTCAGATGTAGAAATAAGACATCTCTCTCTCTCCCGGTACATCCATGTCGCTCCATATAACAACTCGACCTTTCTTAAGGGCATTTCGATCGTTACATCCAGGCATGTTGTCCATTGGACTATGCACACGCATTTGCCATGACCATGATTCGTAACATCAAACCTCAAGACTGCAGAAGCAAACATACCATCAAATGAGAACCCATCAAGATCCTGAGGAACCTACATCGCAAAGTTTATTCTCAAGACGAGCACAGGAACGCTCGTTTCAGAACAATTCAAGACCTGATTACAAGCACGAGCACAGGAATGCTCGTTTCAGAACAATGCAAGACCTGATTACAAGCATGCTCACACACAAGCACTGAACTTTCAACATAGAAAACACATCACTGAGCAAATACCCAGAACATACTTGGCTTATTCCATTCACGATCGATAGGGCAACTGCTTCAAGCAGATGGCTTCATCATGGCAGCGACCTTCTGGACAGATGGCCTCTCCATCAGGCTAGACCACCAAGCCTTCACATGCGGGTAACCATCGAGCACAGAAGCGTAGGGCGTAGCAAACAGGCAGAGAGTGACAGATACATGGTTAAGGTCAGCGAGGCTGAGGAAGTCTCCAGCAAGGTACTTGCACTTGGTCAGACGTGCCTCGTACACCTCTAACACCTTCTTCAGCTTCTCAAGGTTCTCATCGATAACTTTCTGGTCAGTGGTTCCCCCAAGCATCGGACTGATTAAGACCTGGAAGAGGATGGGCTGCAGTGCAGAGGTGTACTGATTAGCCTCCACCTCCATCCAAACATCCACCATTGCTGACTCCTCAAGGTTTCCTTCCCTCAACAGCTCTGGTTTGTTTTTGCGAGCAGCATACTTGCAGATTGCACGTGATTCTAGCACAAAGAAGAAAATTATTTAGATAAGAATAAAATTAGGAAATCAACATCATTAGTAGATGCAAAATGATTCTACAAGACGAGCATATGACTGTCTTGTTTTTTTGGCGAGACCAAGTACAGATGCAGACCCTCATGCACATGAGCACACACTCTCCCCTATGGCCCTATGAAGGCACACACGCACACCTTCTCAGAAAGCAGAGAGTAAAAACAAAAGGCATCCCATCTCTTGCAATCGATTAGATTTCACATGGAAGCAACATGCCCTGATGAGAGAGTGAAATAATGTGTTTGCTTCAATAAGCATATTTGCCAAGTAATTCACTCATATGGAACAATACAGACTCACCAAGTGACAGCACAAGATCAAACAGAACAAGATATCAAAAGTCAAAATGTTAGGTCCCTTTCAGCTTTGGCTTTTATACACGATGTAATAAAAAAACTTCAGTATTGAACTATTGTGAGGAAAAAAACGAAGCACATGGTAACAAAGTCAAATATGTAGCCACCCCATGGTGAAATGAGATTTCGCAATCAGATAACATTTTCTTCTAACATCATGGTGTATCAATAAATGTGGCTTCCTTTAGTCAAAATCTCCTAAAAACATGTGCTTGTAGCAAAATCTGAGATATCATTTAAGTGAACAGTGAAGCGCTAGCCATGTCAAATGTTATGAAATGGATAACAATACCAACAACAAGCGAATTCATCAGAGCAAACAATGTAATAAAAATAACTATCCTATTTCCATGGAAAAAAGGATCCCAAGAGATAGGATCATACCAAAGAGGTACAAGTCACCATCTTGCAAAGCTGGAACCTGACCAAACGGCTGCAGAGAAATAAACAACCATATCAAGAGTCAGGACAGGCGCATACGTACAAGAATCAAATATTCAAATGTTTCACATTTGTGCATGCTTTGCCAGTTAAAAATTTAATAGGCTTATCATTGTGCACACCAAATTTAATATTCAGGAAGGTGAAATATATGTAAATTGACAACGAGTATGAAGCCATTCCTGCAAAAAATTCTGCAAAAAATTTAATATTCAAAAAAAAAAGTTGCCATCAATTGCTCGACTATATTATTTCCCTACATCCATTTGCATCCCCGGTCCTTCTCTGTTTACCTGGTTTGCTTGCATTTGAACAGAAGAAAGCACATGAACAACCATGGATCATATACAGCAGGCCCAAGAGGGGCAAATCAGATCAGACCAATAAAGTAACACACAGTTCATCCCACCCAGATGGAGTTACAGGACTTGAGTCCAGGTCGCGCAGCCCAGATATTGGGTAGTCGAAGGGATTAGAGAAGACGCATGCAGGTGTGGACACTGTTTATTGTAGTGGAAGAGGAAGTGGGCGAAGTATTTCAGTTTTCATCAGGTTCTTAAGGTTAGCCCCCAGATCTGAAACAACCTACAAAAATTTCGCCCTTCCACTTCCCATAACCTTGGAATTTTACCATTTACAGTATGGGACTGTCAATTTTGGATTCCCTCCACGACGAAACCCCAGCCTCAAATCCTAAACCCCCGGTCCCCCGCGAAACGAAACCCGTACGGCCGGCTAAGCGCAAGAGGAAAGTGGGATCGACCGCCGACGATAGCGACTGCAGCGCCATCAGCACGCGAACGGGATGGACCGACGCTGCATTTCCACTGCGGGATATAGGGAAAAAGAAGAACAGCAACGGGATAGAGGGATCGGGAAGGTACGGTACGTTGCGGGCGAGGTGCTCGGGGCTCTTGTGCTCGGCGGTGGCGAAGTTGATGGGCACGACCTCGTAGTCGGAGCCGGCCTCCTCCAGCGCCGTCGCGCACCTCGTCACGTTCCACGACAGAATCGCGCCGTACAGCTTCATCGGAGCCATGGCCTCTCTCTCTCTCTCTCTCTCTCTCTCGGAACCGAACCTTCTCCTCTCCTCTATCCTGTTTGTTTGCCTGGGGGTTGGGGATTCTCCGCGTCCAAGTCGCTGCGCAAAGTGGCACACACCGGGGTGCTTTAATAGATGAGTGAGCTGGGGACCTGGGACTGGGAGGTGCGCGCGGCCCCACGGCCGCGGGTGTGGCTGATTTTTTAGCCATTTTTATTAGTTTTTATTTATTAATTAATTTTATTTTAGAAGGAGTACGGGTGTGGCTGTTGAGTGGAGTGGAGACGTGGAAGTGGGTGTCGGGTCGCGGTGCGGGTGGGGTAGGTGCGGCTGCGCTGTTGCCTGTTGGGTTGTTATAGTCAGCGAGGCCCCGAGCACCCGCGAGCGTCTAGATGTTTCTGTTTTTTCTTTCGGCACGAGTACGGGTGTGTGGTTTTTTTTTTTTTTTTTTTTTGGGACGACTCTCATCCTGATGCAAACGGTTTCTGTTCACTGCATAACTCACACCAACCCTACACACGCACACCACACTCACACCACGCGTACATAAAGGCTACAACTACACTCGGTAATAGACCGCGTCCTTTTGATCACCGGAATCCATCGACTCCGTGAGCGACGGGCACGCCGTTTCAAGCCACCACGTGTGAGAGGCATGCGCTTGAAAACGAGCCCAGCGGAGACTTATTCCTGCTGGGGGAAAATCCCGGTGAGACACCAACGTCGAACCCGTGGTTCGAACGCTGGCGGGCAGCAAGCCCAACCACCGGCTTCTGCCATCCGCACTACGTGCGGCTCTCGGGTGTGTGGTTGTTACTACTTTTATGACCCGGCAAGACCGCAAGAGATAGGCAAGGAGACTCGATGACGCCAGCGATTACGCTCGGAGTCGGTAGTGCGCCATGGGGTCCACATTACCAGGGGGCTGCTTGGGCTCCCCAGCATAGACGCACGCTCCTCGTGTTGCCTATAGCTGCTGGCTCAGAGTAATTCAGCTTAATTCAACTTATCAGCTAGTTTATTAATTATATAAATAATATTTTTTTTCTAAAAAATAGTAATTTTAATTTATCAACCGGCATATAAATCACTAAATAGGTTGATAATTTTAAAAGGGAGAAAGCATGACATAGTACAAGCTAAGCCTGGATACGTTCAACAAAGTAATGGCTGCTACAATCGCTTGTCACGATTTTCGTTATAATTCTTAAGGAGACTTGCAGCTGCAGCCGTTCCTCTAGCTACAGCAAACAGAGACAGAGTGTTTTTATGCCAACATTAGCGAGAGATATGACTAGCTTGGATGGGTCCTACGTTTTTTTCCTTGATTATCCTTTCTTATTTTCTCTCTTGGGCCACAACCTTTTTTTCTTAAACCACCCGGTATCTCTGCAAGCTACCACTTTTTCATACTCTCTGGTGCATGACAGCAACCTATCGACGTGGCAATGTAAAGTCGACGTTATCTCTTTTTTTTTTGTCACTTTTGGTTACTCTTCTCACTTCCTCCATTTTTTCACTCCATTTGTATCCTCCGGCTTGGACAGAAAGAATGCTATTCTCATACATCGAGAAGAAATTAACACACAACAAAAAAATACATATATATTTATATTTTTATCCTCCACTTGTGTTGATTGGACAGAAACAAATGATTGAACCTATAAGAACGACTACAAGAAACTCCCTATATACTTCCGAATTACTAGGAATAGAGATTTGGTGAAAAAATATCCTCCAACAACCTCTTTAATTGATTATCTAAATAAATTCATATTTTATTCTAGATTTCTCGCTAGCCAAAAATAGAAAACGATAATAACTCTCTAGTGTGCAAATCATAATACAACATAACAAACTGTTGGAGAATGAAAAAAAATATAGAAAGCGAATTTTATATAAACAGATCTCCAAATGATAATTTAAAGAGTAAACTTTATGCAAACGGCTCTCCAAATAATAATTTAGACAGTAAACTCTATACTTTATTGCATATAAGACATCTATATTGCATGTCTTTTTAGATACCACAAGTACTCACAAACTAGAAATATATTTTTTTGGATAACACATGAGTGTTAGAATTATATTTTTTTTAAGAACAAAGGGAGTAGTTCGTATGAAAAATAATGGGGTTGGTGCCTGTTTGATTTCCTCGTGTTGCCTATAGCTCACCGGCTCACCCCGAGTATGAAATAGCGAAAATCGAATACTGAACCGAAAATACTAAGAACTGAATCAAAAATACTAAAATTAAAATTTTCAGTACCATATTCGGTTCCTAATTCCCAGAAACCGAATTTACCAAGATAAATTCGGTTATTTGCCTCGGTTTACCGAATTTACTGAATTTACCGAAATAGGCTAATTATGAGTGTTATTATATTATTCATCGTACTATTGTGACTATTCTATTATGTATTTGTGATAGTTTATGTGGCGTAACCTTCTAAATTATATGGCCCATAAGCACCGACATTGTCCCTAAGACCTCTATCGGCTATGCTTGTGTACCATATAATTTAGAATGCTCTGTCGGGTGAAACCCCGATGACACCACGATCCACCAGGATCGACTTCTTACAGAGATATTGTAGTATTACAATTGTTTTTATTCAAATACAATAGAGTAGCGGAAGATTTATAAAAGATATGACTACACTTGATCAGAGTTTTAATTAAACAAAACTTAACTGAGTTTGCGGAAGTAAGAAGGAGATATAGAATACCTACAAGAGAACACCTCAGGTGGGAGATATTCGATCATGCCAAGCCCACTGGTATGACCGAACTTAGCAGCAACAGTTAGCACCTGTAACAGGGGTCAAACAAACCCTGAGTACAAAAGTACTCCGCAAGACTTACCCGACTAAAAATTAGGGAGAAGACTCAGGAATGCTGGCTAAAGGGAATTAAGGTGAGGCTTTAGCAAGATCAAAGGACAACTTTTGCGAAAAGAGACTAAGCCGGTCCTTACTATATCAATCACTTGTCAACCAAGTAACGAATTTAAAACTTTCCATCAGCTTCCATTATTACTACGATGCTGGTGCAAGGATCAAGTCTCCCATATCGTGGAGCAACGATGATTCGAATCGCTTATATACCCAGCTGGGGCTTCCTAGCCACATGATGTATGTAGGATCCAACATCTTACATACATCAACTCAACGCTCGGATTTCTCTATACCAGAACGGGTCCTATGGCACCCGAGAGTACAGTACTCTACCTCCCTACGCCGTCTGTCCTTCGACGGTGCGCTCGTAGGATGGGTACACGCTACTCCCGCCATTTCTCCACTCCCAGTCCACGGTTGTCCGCTCTGGTCATAGATAGTCCAAGTGGAGCTTACCGCCATTAGCATGCGACTAGTACTATCCAATAACCTCATGATCCAAGGGCTAAGACAACGAACGGTGCTTAAACGACACAAGTGGACGACACTACACCAGGGCACTAGCCCATCCTAGTGCAAGTCACTCCACCGATGTCTCGAGTTACTCGTCATGCTCTTATTGTGTACCCTTGACCCGATCAAAGTGAAGGATACCAATAAGAAGCATCGTTTTCATTACTTTCTCAAAAGAATGTTGTTATCAACTTTTAAAAATATTTTATTTGCAAAGTCTATGCTATCAGCAAGACTAAGCATATACTAAGTATTTTCGAAATCAAAACAGGTTTTCAGGGTAATATATCAAGGTACGGTAAATGCATCAAAGTAGGATATCACATAACTCCTAATACCTAATGCATCATATCATAAACATACAATGTAAAAACTTTTCGAAATACAAGGAGGTGGTTAAAGTCTACTCTTATAGTCTTGTGAATTTTTATATGTATATACTTGGCACTATAATTTTGTACAAAATTATGTTAAAATTGGCTTTTAAACATGCAATTATATGCCTTTGTGATCAGTTCGGTATTTTTCGGTAAATCTTTGAACCGAAAATACGAAACCAAATTTTCTCGATGCCGAATTTTTGAAAGAACCAATCAGTACCGAAGAACTGAATTTACCGAGAATGAAGTACCGAACCTATCGGTTCGGTAAATACTGAATGCCCAGTGACCTATAGCTGCGGGCTCTCATTTATCAACCGTCTGAATAATAGTATTTTTTAAAAGAAATCAGTCAAGTTTTAATTTATCGATCGACTTATAAATTAGCCAAATAGACTAGCTGCGGGCTCTCATTTATCAACCGTCTGAATAATAATATTTTTCTAAAAGAAATCAGTCAAGTTGTAATTTATCAATCGACTTATAAAAATTAGCCAAATAGACTGACAATTTCAAGAGAGAGAAAGCATGACATACAAGCTAAGCAAGTAGTAGAATATGTTCAACAAAGCAATGGCTGCTACAATCGCTTGTCACTATTTTGTTATAATTCTTAAGGAGGCTCGCAGCTGCAGCCGTTCCTCTAGCTACAGCAAACAGAGATAGAGT
Source organism: Chrysopogon serrulatus (assembly GCA_015844335.1). Lineage (NCBI taxonomy): Eukaryota > Viridiplantae > Streptophyta > Magnoliopsida > Poales > Poaceae > Chrysopogon > Chrysopogon serrulatus. The sequence continues at coordinate 2,734 of JADLZL010001588.1, read as the reverse complement.
ATTATACTCCCTCCATTCCCCTCCATTCCGAGAAAACATGCAATTCTAACACAAGTAGCATGTTTCAATGTATCAAGTTTAATTAATTATAGATAAAAACTATAAATATTTATAATGTCAAATAAACACTATTGAATTGATTACAAAATATATGTTTATAATAAATTAATTTGAAGCTATACATATGAATACTATTTACTAGAAACTTGATCAAATCTAGACTATTTTACTTAGAACACAACTCATAGTTGCATGTTTTTAAAAACAGGAGGGAATACCAACATTAGCGCGAGATATGACTAGCTTGGATGGGTCCTATGTTTTTCCCTTGATTATCTTTACATCCTGTTTATTTATCTTATCGACTAATTTATCATTTCGGCTAATTTATCACCTTGTTCGAACAAAAAGATTTTTCTCTCACACTAAACCAAATGACTTGTCTTATTAACCGATTTATTTCACCACCGGACACCCCGTTTCTCTCTTGGGCCACACCTTTTTTTCTTAAACCACCTGGTACCTCTGCAAGCTACGGCTTTTTCGTACTCAACTGTTTCAACCCAACTAAACTTAGTTAAAGTTTAATTGAGTCTATTAGGTAGAGGATCCAAAAATCATAGCTAAAGTTTATTAGCTAGAAAAACTTTTGGTTAGCTAAAGTTTAGCTTTGAAATTTTAACTAGATATAAATTTTAGATGGGTGGATCTAAACAGATTTGGGAACTCTAGTTTAGCTATTTGATTGGCCGCTTTATACGATGTTTAATGATAAAAAAATAATACGGCTGTTTTCAAAGGTGTGGGTATGGAGAGAGCTTGATGCTATCTTTTTAAAAAGAAATGTGTCTAATAATAATGATGAGTTGATGAATGTGTGGTTTGAGTTAGTCGGAATCGTAGAAAGTGACAAAGTGTAGAGAGTTGCATGTGCCATGATCGAGACTCCATTATTTGAAGTTTTAAGTCCTTTGGAAGTTATTGGATGCAATCCTTGTATATACCCAATCCTTGTATATACCCATCAAATTTTAGAGATGTGACCACAACTTGGGGTCTTTTTTGGGGGTGAAAATAAGGGATTACATGTGCAGAAAGCCTGCTTTCGTAGAGGTCAGCTCATCGTCGAGTGGTCACCGTGACACGTCAGCAGTTGAGAGGTGGTGACTACTGCGTTCTTTGAGTAGGCGTAGGCCTTTGGATGGTGAGCTAGACAAACGAAATGTCACTTTAAGTTGCTAATAGTACGTGTTAGCTTTACTACTTTTCTTCTTTTACTGCTTAGCTGTGTGTTTGGTCGTGAATAGTTTTCATGTACTTAGCTGATTATGAGCTTTGTTAATGATCATCGTGAGACTAAAAATCTTGTAAGGATTGAGTTTACCTTGGGAAACCTTATTAGGATTCTATACGATACTCCTTCCATTCCAAAATTTAAATCACTTTGACTTTTTGGTTTAATCCAAAAGTCAAAGCGACTTATAATTTAGAATGGAGGGAATATAACTTTTGTTTCTTTTAGTGAAAAATGTGCTTTAAGCTTAGAGATATTTTTTCTTGTTCAAAACCTTATCAGATATTTATATTAAAAAATAATTAAAAAGGATGAAATCACCTTCTATATATACTACTTCAAACTAGGGTAGGGAGTTTAAAGGTTTTGAGAGCTAGAGGTTAAAGATATCTGGTTTCACAGTTTGAGAAAAAAACCTGTTTTTTAGGATAGAGAAACAATTCAGATGATAGTTTGAGACCTAAATTTGATTCCCCTCAATTCCCTTGGTTTAAGGTGTAACCGAACAAGTGAGTAGGTTTGCAGACTGCCGCAGTCGCTGCTTTAGACACCTCAATTGTCACTTTTTTTATATAAAAGTCACATTTTTCAATTTGATTGAGATTTTTTTAAGCAAGTCTATTTATTCAGCTATAGGATGATTAGTAGTGTGACGTAATAGCCAAATTGGCCCTTGAACTTTCATCAAAAGATCAAATTAGCCCCTCAACTATCAAAAGGGTCAATTTGGCCCCTGAACTTTCAATTTCGGTTCAATCTCATCCTCCACCCGACGGCGTCAGCTCACTCCGTTAGCCGCATAACTTTTGACATTTTTCCATAGTACTGATATTTATTTATTTCATAACTAATTATTGGTGCATGCTAAATTCATGAAAATTTTGTGTAGCCTCTTCATGATGTACTCTACCTAGAAAAAATATGAAACCTAGAAAATGAATAGTTTTTGTATGTTTTAAAATTACCTTATTTAATTAATAAATGCAACTTCTATGATTTTTTTGAAGGTCAAAATAAATATCCAAAAATTATAAAAAATTGATTTGTAGCTGCTTTATAATGATATCAACCTATATAGAAGGGGATTAGGATAAAACTTAAAACTCAAAACTCAAAATTAATTAAAAAAGGGAATTTTAAGTTTTGAGTTTTGAGTTTTAAGTTTTATCCTAATCCCTTCTATATAGGTTGATATCATTATAAAGCAGCTACAAATCAATTTTTATAATTTTTGGATATTGATCTGCAAAAATCATAGAAGTTACATTTATTAATTAAATAAGGTAATTTTAAAACATAAAAATATTTATTTTCTAGGTTTCATATTTTTCTAGGTAGAGTACATCATGAAGAGGCTACACAAAAAATTTTATGAATTTAGCATGCAATAATAATTAGTTATGAAATAAACAAATATCAGTACTATAGAAAAAATGTCAA
>JADLZL010001587.1:0-150468 GCA_015844335.1 Chrysopogon serrulatus | reverse complement strand
ATCAGTCGCAGTTCCGCATGCAGCCATTCCTCCGCTGAGTCTGTGCCTTCCGCTTCTGTAAACCTCGGTTGGGCCTTGACCTTCCGCTTCTGTAAACCTCGGTTGGGCCTTGACTGACTTCGTATGCCCATCCAGTGATCCAATATCGGCTCTCGGCCTTATAAAACCTAAAACCTCGGTTGGTGACTGACTTCGGGCCCATCCAGGAACAAAACGTTGGCAGTTTTTTTTGTTTTTTTGGACAACATGACGTTGGCAGCTGGCACATCAAAATAGCGTGTCGATTTGCATTATAGTTTCTGTTTTCTGAATTTGTATCACATTTTTGCTTCAATGTACTGTCGCGTTCGCCCCCCGTATCTTCATCAACTTCTGACAGCATATCTAGGCCAATGAGAGAGATAATTGTTTGTACCAATTAATTCGGTGTTCATCTGACACAACTAGAGGAGCTATTGGCTTGCATAGTTCACGACGAAGATCTGCCGAGCGACGAGGGCACCATGCCACGCGGTAAACAGCTCGCTGAAGAGAACACGTCAAGGAAGTACAGTAAAATAACCACAATCCTTGGATTTCAAACTTGCCATTTTTTTTTAAGTGCTTCGGAACGATCTACTCTACTTATATATGCGCTCGCTGGAAATGCTGGTGTGTGCTACAGCCTACAGCACTAACCGACAGCTGTTATTCACAAGTGCGCGTGGACGGCGACAGTACCTGACAAAAGAGGAAGGAGTTCAAGTAAACAATTGGCTTTGTAACGAGGGTTACGTACGCTAATTAGCGGCACTGTCATGTCAAATCTATCGCGAGCTAGCTACAAGCTGGTAGGTAACCATAGCTAGCAGGGCTCCGGCCGCGGCCGCTTCGATGATCACCCAGAGCTTTATTTTACCCTCTGGAAGCAGTTGGGCTCCGCCAGCTTTTCGCCAAAAGGCCACCACCACTGCACCATTCAGGCACATGAGCTCCATCCAACTCGGCGGAGGGACGACGGGGAATTAATTGACACCAAAAGGTGACCCATCGAGGGAGACGAGACCTCGCTCACCTTCACCTAGCTAGGTAGCCTGTTGCCGTCGAGCTTGCATTGTGCGCCGTGGCCCGTGGATGATCGGCTGATCGCCATGATGGTGCCTGTGGTCCACGCTTCATTTGCGCACATTATATAAAAGATGGTTTTGGCCCACTCGGCGGAGCCGAGATAGATCAACACAGCTTTTGAACACTGCACGGCGTGCACGGCCCACCCACACACCATGCACATCATTCTTTATCTCCCTCAACGCGCACGAAAATCACTTGTGTGCTCCACACATGCGTGCACGCGACCTACTATGTATAAGCCATAAGCCATAAGTATATATAGCTATCTGAGTTGGCAATGGCAATGGCGGCCTCTAGATCACCCAAGGTCTCTTGGAACTTGAAAGGCTAGGGGGCCGGCCGGCGAGCGAGAGCCAGCTAGTTAGGTCGACAGCTTCACGTTTCCGGTACATGTCGTTGCAGGCACACGAGCTAAAAGCTAAGTCCAAACTAAGGGCCAAACCCTCTATACTATATATATATTGGGAGGGAGGGTATGATGGTATGGCTGTGCAACTAAAAAAAGGGTGCCTACACGGTTAGGCTACACAACACAGTTCAGTTAGCACGTATCCATCTGAAAAGAGCTCCGGCCGGGACACATGCAAGCGCCCCAATCAGTTCTCTTTTTTCTTTCTTTTTTATCATCAGCTTGGCAGTTGCTTAAAGGTCCACTTTATTAATCTCTGCATATCAAGCTACCACACCACTGCTCCGCCATGCATCCACTTGGGCATTACAAAACTAGACACAGCACAGCTTCATCACACCAAAGGGCTTGTTATTATTAATTTAGCTAGTTCTATCAGAACCTGTCAATCAGTTACTCTAATATTTGATTTATTATGAACATATGGAGTAGTAAGTAGTACTCCTAGTTTGTTAGTCACTAGTTGGTCCATGTGTGAATCTGCATTGGTACCGGTTTCTCTTGCTCGGTCTCATCAGTAATCATCAATGCAGTGAAAGAGAAAGAAAGGGGAAAAACCGAAAGAAATGACTTCCCATTCTTTCTACAGCAGATTGATTAAAGAGGTGGAACTGGATCGTACTAGCTTAATTTGTGATTATTGGTGAACTGGCGAGCTAGTGACGTACGGCCAATATGTTTATTTGACAATCATTATATTCCTCGAATTCCAGAGCAATGATCATGCAGAGATTTTTCCTGCATTTAATTGGTTTATGATGAGCCGGGCCGGGGGCCGGCCGGCGATCGAGCCGAGGCATGCAGCGCGGCGCTCGCCGGTCGACGGCGTCGTGCCTACGGCCGGGCAGGCCGGCCGGGTTTCTTTTCCGAAGCTAAGGCGCGAAACCACTGATTATGCACCCCATTAGGGCAACAAAGCGAGCTTCCAAATCCAATAGTAAATCCATCAAGTAGATTGCTAGCACTCGCCTGGGGGAAATTGAAGGATTAATAAACTAGGCGAGTGCGTGTGTGTGGGGATGGTTGAGTTGAGTTGCGAGAACGATAATCATGCATGCAGCTAGCGGTCGACAGCCCCACAGCAAAAGCAATCTCCATTTGAGCCTCGCGACATGTACTATATTCTAGCATGTGTATCCAATCCCTAATACTAGCTAGCATGTCATATCATATTCCTGCTATATACTATATGCTTATTAGCTACTTTTGGACTATACTTTAGCATGAATGAAGTAGCCAGTAGTAACTTATTAATTAAGCAGGATGATTCGAAGTCATGTAGGAGTATATATACTAGATGTGCCCTCTAACTAATCCATCCATATCATCTTAAAAAGACTAATGCATGGGCAATTGACGAGCTAAAGCTAGAGGAGCAGCAGATTCATAGCTGGTTAATTAGTTAGTTGCCCATAACAGTACTGTGATGGTATGTACGTGTACCTCGCTGATTCGTTCGTGGGGGAGGAACAAACCAGTGCAATGCAGCTTCTTCCCTCGGAGTTCAGATAAGGTAGTGCGTGCGTTGAGTGGTCTGGAGACGTTTGATTTGAGAGAAAGACGGAGCTGATCGGAACACATTGTACGTGCCCATCTTTACGTCAAATCCATATAAGTACTCCATTGCTATAGGTCATGCAAGGAGGAGCCTTTATACTTTGCCACTTTTCCCCCCAAGTGAAAACTGAAAACATCAGCACTAGCTATTATCTATCTGCTCCTCCTCTGGAGTACTACATACTAGTACATCTCTCTGTCTATAGAGATCGATCTAGGCTAGCCACCAGCAACAAACAACCCTAAAACCCTTGCGAAAATGAAATGAAATTCGTTATTGAAGGCAAAGCGCGCGATTATTAATTGGATTGGGGGCAAGCCAAGAGGATTTGGATGCAGAGATTCATATACTAGTACGCCCGCCGGCACGCAGCATCGATCGTGCAGTGGTTGCCATGCCAGCTCCGTTTAATTAAAGCAGATCGTCGGAGAGCCGGTCGGCCGGGCCCGGGCGAGAGGTTTATCCTTAATCCCCGGCCCTAAGAGTGCTGTTCATCAGTCTTGAGCTGCTGGTCGCTGCAACGAACGAATTGAACGACGGTTGTTGGGTGATGTGCGTCAATGGCCGGCGCCACTGACAGCACCGCACGACACCGGGCCTAGCTAAAGCCGAAGCTCCGTCAGTTCATCCATGCTCTCTGCAGGTGACTGGTGGTAGTGGAGGCCCTGGAGGGGGCGGATGCATGGGGGGCCTTGCCAGCAATGATTGGTCTACTCATTGATTGCTAGCGCCTCTCAGAACTTTCATATGCTCATCATGGTTGGATGGATGGCCAGGGCCACAGGGCAGTAGCAGCAGCTCTGCTCGGCGGCCCTCTCTTCTCCCCCCTCTTGCAGTTGCAGACGTGCAGCACAAAAGGGGAGAGAAATATGGAATGTAGAGTAGGCTGCCGCACGGAATCCTAAAATTTTGCAGACGAATTTACAAGTCAGAGTGCACACTTAAGTCTTTGTCACATTCGATATTTAATAGTACTGATTAAAAGTACTAAATATAGATTAATTGCAAAACTTATTTTTATAAATAAAGAATAATTCATGAGACAAATTTATTAAGTCTAATTAGTCTATAACTCATGTGACACTACTATGCTAATCAATACTGCGCACTATAGTACACAGTAAAGATGTGCTAATCAATGATACAGTAAACCTCCCCTGTTCCACTTTCTAGAAGAAATGGAGGAGGAAAAACAAAATATGGAGAGCTCCATCCCCTCCTCTTTGTGAAGAAATGGATGGGAGAAGATCCATGTATTGATGAGATTTACAGCACATACACCTCTTTTGCTAATAGAGATTAACTCGCACAATCCATCAACACATGATTGATAAAATATACACTTCATTACCTAAACCATGAATTGCTGTAAAGAGAAGGAACATTGCAAAAAATTGTATGTTTTTTCTTCACAGGGGACATGATTCATCTTGTAAAGGAGCCGAGAGCGGGGGGGAGATGGGGATGATGATGGTGGTGGTGGTGGTGGTGCTCTAAAGGAGACGGGCCGGAGAAAAGATGGCAAAAAATAAAGGCCAAAGGGCAAGGAGGAGGCAAAGCAGGAGGAATTAACAAAAGAGAAAGCCAGGAAACTACCACTACTACTACTCCAGTACGTACGTAGCAATGAAAAACCAAAAGAAATGGAGAGAGAAAAGATAGGGGAGGGAAAAAAAAGAAACAAGACACCTTGCTTGATTACAAGTCATCCTCGGTGATGCTCTCCAGGTGCGGCCGCCACACGGCGACGCGCCCCCGCCGCCGGTCCCTGGCCGTGGAGGCCTTCTCCTTCATGATCTCGGACAGATACCTCTCGTTGGCCAGCAGGCGCTCCTTCTCGCCCTCCGCCGGCCCGGCCGCGGCCACGGCCACGGCCCCGCCGCTGCTGCAGGCGGCGGCCGCTCCCACCCGTGCGGCGGTATGGTCCTTCCTCCGGCGCCGCCTCCTCGCCGCCGCCGCCGCGGTTTGGCCAGCGGGCGCCGCCGACGCCGACTGGGGCGGCGGATGTAGCTTGGCGGCGGGCTTCTCGGGCGCCGCGGTGGCGGTGGCCATGACCGGCATGAGGAAGTAGATCTTGCCCTTCTGCAGCTCGGCATTGGGCGGCAGGATGACGGGCTTCTGCACGACGATGCCGCCGCCGCCGCCGTCGGCGGGGCACGTGGACGGCGGCTTCCGGAGGACGTGCTTGGGGTAGGCCTTCATGATCTCGCCGGCCAGCACGGGGCCCCCGCTGATCTCCTCCACGCGGCCGTTGGAGTGCACGATCCGCACCACGTCCAGCGCCCCGCACGGCAGGATGCACGCGATGCAGCACTTGATGGTCTCCATCGATGATCCCTCCCTCCTAACCTGTTGCCGGCCACCGTCACCGGTGATCCCTCTCGCCCTTCTCCGCTCGTAGCCGTAGATAGGCCGGCCGGCAGCTGCTGCTGCTGCTGCGCGCGCTAGCTAGCAGTTCATATATGGCGGCGGCAGTGAGCAAGGGGAGGTCGATCGAGGAGGAGGAAGAAGGATCGAGCAGCTGGGCGATGCGCGGCGCGCGCACGAGCTATCTGGTTCGCGATCGGGGCTCAGCTGGCTGGCCTTTGTTGGGTCCTTTTGGTGCTGGTATGTCCGTGCTGCTCGCTTTTATATAGCTGCACCTTGCTGCTACGATACTAGTAGTACTAGCTCCTGAGCCCGAGCTAGCTGGAGAATGAATGAACCAAGGGGAGGATGCGGCTGCGCGCAGACACGGCACGGGGTATTATTTGTACCACCAGCCGAATTCGCCACCGGCATATGGAGAGGGTATTCATTCGATCACAGTCGGCAACTGCCGCTGCTCAGTGCTGTAGCAGCACTACTCGCACCAGTCCACTGTACAGTCAGCAGTGGCAGCAGCACGGCACACGTCCTCCCCTCTTTTATCTACTACTAGTACTTCCACTGCTCAATCTCGTGTTGTTGTTGGCTGGCCCCGTTCAAACGTCAGTGTGGTATGGATGGGAAGCCGAAGATGTGTACGTAGTAGTACATAATTAGTAGCAAATGAGTGGTGCCTGTGGCAAAGAACGGAGTAGCCGAGTAGGAACCGTGAAAAAAATTCAGTCCGGCGATCTCTGCTGTTCACTCTCTTTTTTGCCTTTCATGCATCTTATCCTCCTCCTCCTCCTTCGGCCCCTCTTGCTGGTGGACGGTGGTGGTGCCTGCTGGTGTGCAGTGGAAGTGGAACCCCTCTCCCTCCCTGGCCCAAATCATTGCCACTCCTCCTCGGCCTTGTACTTGCATCACGCAGGGGGGGGGCTGGTTGGCTCTCATGGCCGCATCATGCGTGCCATGTGTGCTTGCGGTGAACCGTGCATGGGATCGTCATCGTCTCGTCTGTAAAAACCTGGGCCTGGACCACACTACATACATACTCCGCAGGTTGTCGACGTGGAACCTGGCACGCAGCAAGCAGCATGTGCGTACGAGAGGAGGAGAGGCAGCCATGCAGGCACCTGGCCGAGACGGCGAGACGACGACGGGGGAACAGTGCGGGGAGCAGCAGTAATGTACGAGCCCGCATATGATTATGATGTGTGCTGGCTCGGGGCAGCATGCAAATGCATGCACCGCGCGCGGAGGGAGGAGGGAGGCGCAAGGCAATGCCATGCGAGCAGCATATCGGCTCGTGCCGTCGCTGTTGCGATGAATGAAAGGGCCGTTGATGGTGTTCCTGCTCCGGCGACCTGCAATGGGCCGGGCGGACAAGTACCCGCGCCGCTGGTTAGGGGGACAATTAGCATCAGCATCGCGCAAGAAAATGATTGTGCTTTTTCTCGCGATGTGAGTCTGAAATCTGAACGTACCGATCGAGATTATATATGCACGTCTTGGGTCACTCTACTGCAGATGCAGGTTGCAGGCAGGGGCCGAAGCTGGATCGTCCTGTGCGCTCCATTGCAAGCACGAACGGAAGAAGCCACCGCCGGGGACCAGCAGTTAGCCACCGGTCCTTACTCAAGGCTAAAGCAAGACGAACCACGGTAGTATATACGTGGCACATACATACATACGTGTGCCCCCGCAGTTTTTTAGTTTCTCATCAGTAAGTGTGGATCGATTTGCCTCAGAAGTAAACGATGGCACTACTACAGGCACCCGTATACGGCCGCGTTTGCTAGCTTAGTTACTAGTAGGCTAGGACACATAAATAAAGCTACTTACTTTGCTAACAACCAATACATCCATCCACGTACGGACAATATACTAGTAGCCATAGCAATCATATGATATTCCGATCGATACCGTTCCAATACATACGTCCGTGTAGTGTCAGGAGGGTCGGAAAGGCCGGCCGGCCTGGGGTTGGGGGCCATACGGGAGATAGGCGAGGCGGCCGCAGCACACGCAACACCATCAGCGTCCATACCATCCGTCTCAAAAAAAAAAAAAAAAAAAAAAAGAGTATATACCATACCATCCTGCTGGTTGGCCTGGCCCCGGGAACAGCAGCGGTCGTCGTCGATCTGCTGCTGCTGCTGCTCGTGGACGTGCGGACAACGCTCTGGGTTAGCGCGCGAGGCCGATCGGTCCGGCACAGCAGGGAGCGGGAGAAGCGGGAATGTGACGGGGAAACTGCTGAACGGACCAGAGAGAGCACGTGCCACGGATGGATCCGCTGCGCTCCTCCTATGCTTTGGACGGGACCGACCCAAACTCCCTGTAGGGCGGCCCACACGGCAGGCGGGTTCGACCGTACTCTAGTAGTAGTAAATATTTTTTGTTGGTGTTTGCACGACCAGGCTGTTCAGATTTTAGGGTGACTTTGACACCTGTTCGACAAGGATTAGGAAATGGGTGAACGAACAAAGCTAGCTCGATTCTCGTGCTGCCTTGGGCTAGGTCAGAGGATGTCGAGCCACACCGGCCAGATGCTGCTGTGCCGGGAGTAATTTGAAAAGGAGGGGGTCTCATGACACGTGGCGAGTTAATCGAGCCCCGTATAGTACCGAGAGACGTACTACTATAAGTACAGGAGGGGACGGTGTGCAGCGCGGCGCGGATTAGGAAAACCCATATAGTAATCTGCGCGCGCGTCGATCGCTGAGAGGGGGACGGTGTGGTGTGCAGGACACGACGAGCCGAGAGCCGCGCTTTGGCGTGGTCGGCAGGCAAGACAAGCCCCGCGTCGGGCGAGGCGCGCGTGGCGTGGATCCTCCTCTCCTCTTCTCCCTTCTCTCTCCGTGTTGGTACTCGCGCGCGAACGTGCAGCTGCTCCGCTGCTGCCGGCGCCTCCAGCCCTACTCTTTGGAACTGGTGGACGACGGGGGCCCAAGCTTGTTTAATCAGCGAGGACTAGGCTTCATTCTCAGTCTTTCAGCAGCAGCAGCCGGCGCGTACGTGACGGATCGGATCAGATCGCGCACTGGCACTGTGCGCGTTGCATGCCTATGCGGCTATGCATGCAAAATGCGCACTTGGGTGGGCTCTTTGGCATGTGCTTCAGGACAGCGACGTCATCAAACTCTGTTTTTCGTTTTATGTACGTGGCGACTGGCCGTGGTGTCAAAACTCAACAGTGCGCGGCAAAGGCTCTTGTCATTGCCCTCCTCATGGTTCATGACGCGACGAAGCATCTGCCCAGCTATAGCGAGACGTTGCACGCGCCCTTACTAATTCCAGGAGAATATTTTCTCGCTTTAGGGCCATGGCGACGCTCGTGTGAGACGAGGACACGTTCGTTTGGGGGCGGATATATAATTCGGCAGGTTGGTGGGGGGATTAATGAGCGCGGCATCGATCTATCACGTTCACGTCCTCCTCTGCTGGTGTGAAATAAAGGGGAGAGAAGGGGGGCTCCATCCATGTCAGAAACCACGAAAGTAACGCACATGTCATGTGTTGCCGATTTGAGAAAGTTAAAGACGTGCGTGCGCGGATAATTGAAGCGTTATCCGTCGTCCGTGATCGTGCAGTCAGTCATATGCGTACGTCGAGTCGCCACACCGAACATTTTGGTGGGGGTGCGAGTAGGGGGGGGGGGGGTGGGGTGTGTGGGTTGCGCTAGTTAATGAGAAAGAGCAACGAAAGTGATCCTCCTCCTCGGCCCTAGAAAGGCGACACGATAAGGCCGGCGGAGAGAGGCAACAGTAACAGTACAGTTTGTGACAAATGCCGTTCAGTGGCTGCACACTTGCATCTAGCTGTAAAATATTTCTCGGCACCGCCAAATCAACGAAGATCTATCACGATTCACGATCTTGACCAGGCAGCTGAAACTGCGGCGAAAGAACCCCCAAAAGACTAAATTATTAAAACTGCAGATCAGTCCAGATAATTAAACTGCACGTTGTAATTTGTAAATGTCGAGCTGATCAGCAATCGGTCACGCGGCAGCCGTGCTGAAAGGACCCGTCCACACAACACGTTCTTGCGCCGCCTCGCGTCATCAGGCTGAAACGACAGGGTCCGAACCGATAATCGGTGTCTCTTTTGGGCTCGCGATTCGCCATTTTTTCTCAAGATCTGCCTGCCGTGGCGAATCGCAACTCTGCATGCTAGAAGTTCCACGTAACGTACGCAAAAGGTTATTATATCGCCTGAAATCATTTTTTGTTTCGTCGTCCTGAGTCCTGATCCTGATCCTGCAAAAACAAAATTTCGCGGAAATGCATGGTGAATGCGAATAAAGCATCACGTAGTCTCTTGATTAGCTCATCTGTCGCTGAAGAACGACTACTACTATGCGAGTGTCCAGTCACCTGTAGCATGATCGATCACCGGTTAGCTAGTAGACCAATCGATTGGTTGGTGCGCTGTCGTCGATCAGCGAAAGCTGATGATAAGACGATCGATCTCTGCATGAGCTAGCTCCATTCTTCATCTTACAATATAACGCGACAAAATGGCTCAGATGAGAATATGAGATGATTGCGCGCGTCTGGTTTTTCTTTCATCCGTCTCTTTGTTTCGTCTTTTCTTTGGCAAGTTGCATTGTCTACTAAACGGTGTAGTACTACTTTGTTGCCAGCCCACTTTATTACTTGTTTATTTCTCTTTCGAAAGTGGTAAAACAGTGGTAGCGCAAACAGTTCACAGTAAGCCATTTGATGCTCTTGTCATGCATCCAATGTTTTGTCCATGTCGATAGAGCCCTTTTAGCCGGTGGATCGCTGAATCATCCATGCCATTGATTCTCAGCTCATCTATCGGCACCCTGATGCATTCAATGTGTTGTCCATGTCGATAGAACTCCTTTTAGCCAGTTGTGGATCGGTGCATCAAGCGGAGCCTTCAAGAAGGAGATGACGCCCTCGGGCGCCAATTCCGTGGCTGCGCCCTAGGGAGCTTGCTCCCGTGGCTCCCCAAACACAAACGGCGAAAGGAATCATCCAGCTCTGATCGGCACCCTGATGCGCTTTAATTTACCTTAGCGACGTTGTTTTTTTAGATTACGACCTTAATTAGACGCTGTTAGTAGTCACACCTAATGCGAATTGACAGGAATCAGTGTGACAATTACAAGTAATTATTAGTTAATCCGGCCGTGTGCCTACATGCATATGGCACAACAAGATAAGCCGGACCACCGCCTGTCTGTCGAGTGTCGTCTATCGGTTGGCGTATGTGCATGTAGTATGTACGCACGCACGTACTATACGAAAAAGCAATATATACGCACTGTGCTGGAGTCGTCGCGAACAGTGCAGTCTGTCTCTGGTCTCTGCCATTAGGAAGGGGACCGAAACGGGAGCTAGATAGGGGCGGTGGCTTAATCAGCCAGTTAGGTCTCTGTGGTCACGTACAGGTAAGGAGAGGAGAGGAGACCCAACTTGTGGCTAATGACAGATTGGACAAATCCATTCATTCCATCGGTGCGTCGTTCCGTCACTTCACCTTACGTCTGCCGTCTCGAATCGACTGGCCAGCCACTCAGTTTATCCATGCACTACCGGCAGTAGTACTATAGAACCAGGCATGCGCCAGATCTGGACTATTTCCCACGATGCGCGTCAGTTTGGGCCGTTCAAATACCTGGGCACCGTGGAACCCTACGGAGACGCCCAAACTTCGCTTTGAGTGCGTGGTTGATCGTCTCTCTTTGGGTCTTGGGCATGGACCCTAAACTTTTAGGTGAGAACGATCTCAACGACTGAACCTATAAATCTTCCCACCATGGATGTTACTTTGCCTCTTTTTTCACGACGTTGACAAAAGTTGGAGTACAATACCGTTTTCTGATAAATAAAGAAAAATATAAAAAAAACCTGATGATAATGAGAAGTGTGTATAGTAGGAAAACAAAAGAGAAAAACTGTAGACAACACCAAATATAATTGGCTTAAGACCGTAGAAGTACGTGAACGAATCTAGCCCCTTAGCCTCTTCGATCTCTGGACATGACGTTACAGTACCTACCAGCGCCAAATCGTTGAACAGTGGACCGGGATCACATCTGATACGGAAAACGCGCTGGTACTTTCATGTCCGCGTCATTGCACACAAACCTGAACAGAACATGTCGATTCTACCAGCAATACAAACGCTTGGCCACCGCCGATACGATCAACGAGCAATAAAATCGTACGCCGACGGCGGCCGCGACCTGATGAAACGTTAGTCACATCCGCGGCATGGGAGCCCGCCGAATGGCACGGGATCATCAGGTGGTGGTGGTGGGTGTCAGCGCACACGGCGCGCGCCGGGCTACAGCGAACTGACTCCCACTCGCAGGACTCGGTCTTCAGGCACGCACCGCGCGGACAGGCGGCCAATGATTCCTCGCCCGATCGATCTGATCCCCGGCTGTGCCGTCGCTGTCACCGGAAAGCTGGAGACCCATTACCGGTTGCGTCCGCCCAGCCGATCTCATCACCACCCAGCAGTATCGCTGCCGATGATTTGGTGCACGGATACACGGCCACTCGATCGATCACCCTCGTAAGGCGCCAATTATGGGTTCCATTCCGTTGGATCGTTAATCAGCTCAGAACCCACATGATGCACGCACGAAACGACCCAATCTTATCCGACCTGCGCCACGGTAGCTAGCTAGGCAGCCGTAGCTAGAATTCGCATCCAACTTTCTAGCGTCCTCGAAAGGGCATCGCCCGCGGCCTTCGCTTTCTTTTGTCCGCAGCTGCCTGCCAAGATACGCGGCGAGCGAGTGCATGGAGTGCGTGGGGGACCGATGGATCGAAATCCGTCGATCCACCCAGCGCGCGCGGCAAAAGTCAAATGGCCGGCCGAGCAACTACGTACGCCGGGACTAGCTTTGCAGTTGCAGTGCAGCAGAGCAGCGGAGTTCAGTGCTCCGCTGTCGCGGTCAATTGCCACTAGGCATGCAGCAGCAAAAGGGAGGGACGGATCGGAGGCCGAGCGGCTTTACATTACATCAATAATCAACCACTGGATGGATCGTCGAGCTGAGGTCCACTTGAGCACTCACCGAGCTGCATGCTGCTGCTATATGGGGCATGCCAATGTGGCCTACGACGAGTTAGCGCTGGCAGCATCTCCTTTTTACTAGTATGGCGGATTGGATTGAAGGGGTTGAATTGCATTGAATTTAACTTTTGGCTGGCGCAACTCACATCTGCTAGCTCGTTGCTTTTCGCCGAGAGTGATGGCACGGAATGGATCAATGGAATGGACCTGGACCGCTTGGGTTGGGTTCGGTTGAGTAGCTGATGATGATTCCTTCTTTTCTTTCACTTATCCACTGTCTCTGCTTGCCATGCCTTTTTTTTTTTTTTTCCTTTGCGGTATCCAGGTTTAGATAGGGCGGTCGGCTTTCTCCTCCGTTGCTCCAAGCCTCCAACCCGGTCCCGGCCCAGGAAAAGAGAAGCGGGGGCGCCTGTAAGTCCACTCGAGATCGTGGTGGGGCGCGTACGTGCATCCCCGCCTGCGCCGCGCGTGTGCGTGGCTGTGGCTGTGGCTACCCGCGCGCGCTCGTACGAGACGAGATAATAGACCTGCGCCTGCGCGCACGCCTCAGAAAGTGTTGGCTGATGAGGCGTACTGTGCCAAGTGCAGTTGGAAAATTGGCAGCGCGAGTTTCGGCTTTCGAGTTTCCACTGCCGTCGGCCTCTACCCAAAGTGGCCACTGTGCTTCCCTGCAGCATGTCCAGCAGTGCACTATGAGCAGCGTCTCACACTCACAGGCCTGGCACTTGTGCAATTCCCTGTATATCGTCACATCCCTGCACTAGGAGTAATATCGTCACATCCCTGCACTAGGAGTAAGAGTATATATGTATATGTAGACGTAGTACATCTTATGCTTACCAAATTGCGTTTTCCTTGTCCATTACGCATAGACAAGGATCTGATTTGGAGGGAGGAAAAAAAAACTACCGTGTCTTTATAAAAGCGTTAAACAGGGATCGACAGTGAGGCCCGGCCGCCTGGTCCTCTCGCGCCGAATAATTTCCCTAATGGGATGGGAAGAATATGTTCGTGGCTATACGTAATAAAGTCTTGACTGTGCATGCGCGTCACGACCTCCTTCATGAACATATTGTACTACTTCGATTTTCGGTGGACAGCGGGGGAGAAGGACCGCAATCTCTTGTATTTTCCTCCTTTTTTGTTCTCAGTGTGCTCCTGCTTCACACATCGGTGTCTACCAAAAGGCAAAGGCAACGCTGCCTGTACATCGTATTTGCTCGCTGCTCAGGCCCTTTTAGGATAGAATCTGGCGGGGCCTGCGCTTGGCTTGGGTCACCTGTCGTTTACCAATATGGGCCAGGCCTCTACTACCGTTGTTGGGAGTCGTTAGGCCACGCCACGGAGACATCTGAATTTGGAAAAAAGGCTACTTTTTGCTCCTCCAACTTTCGTGAAAGTCTGATTTTTCTCCCTGAACTTCAAAATCAGACAAACAACCTCCCTCAACTTTTCAAACCATGCGTTTTTTCCTCCTTGGAGTGGTTTTGATGGTGGTTTTTGCTACAGTGATGGTGGTTTTATCTTTTTATTTATTTTTGCTGAATTTTTGAAAAATCATAGTAAATCAAAAAAAAAAATTATAAAATAGAAAAATTAATTTTGTTGGACTCCACATGAGTAGATCTACAAAATATATAATATGGTATGCTTTAGTACAAAGTTTTTGCTAGTCTTTTTTTTAATTTATTTTGGCCAAATTTTAAAAAATCATAATAAATCACAGAAAAATCATAAAATAGAAAATTCAATTTTGTTAGGCTCTACATGAGTAGGTCTACACAGTGAATATATAATATTATATTCTTTAGTCCAACAAAATAGTTATATAAGTTTTATTTATGAATTATTTTACTAAAGAAGAATTTTGTATTAAATATACCATATTATATGTTCATTTGTAGATCTACTTATGTGGAGTCTAAAGAAATTAAAATTTTTATTTTATAATTTTTCTGTGATTTACTATGAGTTTTCAAAGATTCAGCCGAAATAAATAAAAAAGAAAAAGACTAGCAAAAACTTTAAACTAAAGCATACCATATTATATATTCACTGTGTAGATCTACTCATGTGGAGTCTAATAAATTTAGATTTTCATTTTATGATTTACTATGATTTTTCAAAAAATTCTGCCGAAATAAATTAAAAAAAAACCACCATCAACATAGCAAAACCACCATCAAAACCACTCAAGAGAGGAAAAGCGCATGGTTTGAAAAGTTGAGGAAGGTTGTTTATCCGGTTTTGAAGTTCGGGGAGGAAAAGTTGATTTTCGCGAAAGTTTTGGGGGAGGAAAAGTTGACTTTTTCCTCTGAATTTTCCTAGTAGTGCGCATGAGTCAGTTATGGGACCAGACTCAATCACACGACACTGCAACATCGCACCTCTGACGTAAAAAATGTTCGGTTCGACTAAACCGACTAGTCGCAAAAAAAAAAGACATATAAACCGACTAATAAGCTGAAATGGCCAATTTAAATTGATTTGATGTAGGAGAAAAATAATGTTGACATAGTTGATAAGCCAGCTCACAAGACAGAGGAGAGAGTGGAGCGCTCAGTTCTCTTGTTATTTGTTACACTGATCCAATGTCTGAGGACCAATCAGTCCCATGATTAATTTTATTTTCTTCTAGTGGAGCATGAATAAAATGGACAGACCAGACAGGGAAACCTATCCGAGCTGAAAGTCTAGGGCCCAGAGTAACTTCTGGGCCAATTTCGAGATTCAGCGTTGTTTGGCCCACTTATCGGGCCACGTCCGAAACCAGTTATTGGGCTTATCTCGAATGTACGGGCCGTCTTTTGCCCTTTTTGAGTTTTGCTTCCGTTGTGGAAGCATGGGCTTCACATACCATTGGGCCAAATGGCTGGCCTATGGAGCGGTGCAACTGGTACTAGAGAAAAAAGTCTACTTTTACTCACTCAACTTTCACAAAAGTCTACTTTTCCTCCCTAAACCCCAAAACCGGATAAACAACCTCCCTCAACTTTTCAAACCATGCATTTTTCCTCCCTGGAGTGGTTTTGATAGTGGTTTTGCTACAGTGACAGTGGTTTTGTCTTTTTCTTTTTTATTTATTTCAGCTAAACTTTTGAAAAATCATAGTAAATCAAAAAAATCATAAAATACAAAATCTAATTTTTTTGGACTTCATATGAGTATATCTACACAATGAATATATAATATGGTATGCTTTAGTACAAAATTTTTGCTAATCTTTTTCTTTTTTATTTATTTTGGCCAAATCTTTGAAAAATCATAGTAAATCACAGAAAAATCAAAAAATAGAAAATCTAATTTTCTTAGACTCCACATGAGTAGATCTACAAATAAACATATAATATGGTATATTTTAATATAAAGTTCTTGTTGTAGCTTTTGATCTATGCTTTTCTGTAATTAATTAAAATAATTCATAAATGTAGCTTCTATAACTATTTTGTTGCACTAAAGCATACCATATTATATATTCACTATGTAGACCTACTCATGTGGAGACAACAAAATTGAAATTTCTATTTTATGATTTACTATGATTTTTCAAAGATTCACCAAAAATAAATAAAAAAAAAAAAAAAGATTAGCAAAAAAAACTTTAAACTAACTGTGTAGATCTACTCACGTGGAGTCCAACAAAATTAGATTTTCTATTTTATGATTTTTTGTGATTTACTATAATTTTTCAAAAAATCAGCCACAATAAATAAAAAGAAAAAAAGACAAAACCACCGTCACTGTAGCAAAACCACCATCAAAACCACTTTAGGGAGGAAAAGCGCATGGTTTGAAAAATTGAGGGAGGTTGTTTGTCCGGTTTTAGGGTTTAAGGAGGAAAAGTAGACTTTCGCAAAATTTAAGGGAGCAAAAGTAGACTTTTTCCAGTACTAGAACACTTTTGAACACGGAATCGCCATAAATTTATGATTGCTTCTCTCTCTTCCAGTCTTTCTCATGATTTGTTCGGCACTTCGATACCGCATGCCCATCGGTAGACTTTAGAGCGAGGCCTCTAACAAATCTTAAAAACTTTAGGCGAAGAGATTCCAAATCAGCGAATCTTGTAGACTAATTTCGTGTGAAGGAAGAGTCCAAAGACCCTTTAATAATGCAGCTCACTCACAGACTGGAACACCAGCAGTATTAATACGCGCGGGCCTCCGATCCGCTTTGCTTCGACGTTACGCGACGACGGATGCGGTATTAATACACGACGACGGGCCTCCCCTTGCTGCAGAACAAGTACCCGATCGATGGGGATCGGACTGCCATGCCATGCAACCGATCGATCGAGGCTGACAAAGCAGGACTGGACTGAAGAAGCAAGTACATACCAACGTGCAGTTGAGACACGGTTTGCTGCTGGAATATTTGAACATGGGCGCCGTAACGCATGTCGGCATGACGCCTGGAATTTTTGTTGCCGGGCCGGATCGATCGGACTGCTGGCTCTGGATTTCCCTCAGTGTGAAGCGCGCATAGGATCCGTGCTCTTTTTAACACTTCGGTTAAGACTATTCACTTAATCAGCAGTGCGGTACCACGAAACAGAGTAGTAAACACTTCGTGCCAGTACGACATCATCAGCGCCCAGTGGGCACGCAGTGAGAGCGAGCTCGCTAGACACCAGGGCGCCTACCCTAGCCGGTACAAACGTAGTACTAGCTGAAAGTGATGGCCTCAACAACCGAACAACGGCCGGTGCCACACTCACCGTACGTACGGGCTCCAGCCAGCAGATGGGCGCATGCAGCTACTCGTGTCGCATACTAGTAAGATCGCCGTAGAAGAAACGGCCAGTTCAAAGATCGTCGGAAGCCGGCGGAAACCGTGGAATTGGAAGCCTGCAGGCTGCAGGAACGGCACGGCCGGACGGAAGCGGCCGCGCCCGCTCACGGGCGCACATGGCGTGGCCCGTCCTGCCGAGAGAGGCCGCGCACGGGACCGCCCTCGCGCCCAGCCGACAGGAGTAACGAGCGCTAGGGACGATCGGAGTCAGAGCCCCGCCATCGCTTTTCACACGGTCCCTGCGTTCGCCGCCGTCGATCTTGAATTCGTCCACACGCCACCTCGAGCATACGATCCTTTTGCCCGTGCATGATGCGCGCTCGATCCGCACCGCCCGGCAGGGCGGCAGGGCTCGTGCGGCCGTGCCCTCGTGCCTCCCCTACCTTCCCCTGGCTGCCGCACCGCACTGACGATCTGTCTGCGGCTCTGCCTGCGTGCGGCCGTGCCTGTGTCTATCTACCGAGCTGGTGGACGTCGTACGTGTTGTTCGTGACGCCGGCTATCAACAGTCGACATGATCTGCTGAACATTGCTATATAGTAGTACAGTATAGTGCAAGGATAAAGGACTGATTTCCGTGCTTGTACTGCTACGCACGTTGCCGTTTCCTTTGTGTTATGAGTTACTGTTACAGCCACTGCCATTTCTCTTCAGGCCTTTACAGAAGGCTAGCGTAATGTGGTACTGCACTGGTACTATTGGCAGCAACAACAACCATGAGAAGAGTGGCTTATAAAACATTGTTAGACAAGGGAACAACAGACCTTAAACTGCTACTGATACTGTACTACTAAGTCCGAAGTTACTTGTAGTAAGTGGGAATGAGCTGCATGTGATCGATTCTCTTCCTTTTCTTTTCTTGACCACTCTGTTTCAAGCCAAGAATGAATGCATGGTCAACACCTATTAAAGGCATCACGCCATCACCTCATGTGTCAGCTCTACCTAGGCTGGAAATGTTGAGTATGCAAGCAAAGCGATTGATGACTAGCACGGTTCGTCAAATGCTACCACTAGCATATAATCTAGCCAAATTAGCCTCTCCTTGAAAGGCATGCCGAATCTCAATTTCAGCACTGTATGAGTGTTGTGACCCACAAGCATTATTCGGGAACAGTTGTCTATGATATTCTGAGTACCTCTCTTTAGGCCAAGTTTTAATTTTTTGTGGCTGTAGTGGTTGAGCAATAAGAACAATGTGATAATTAATATTGTTAGCTCAGCGGTACTTTGGTGGTTGTCGAAAATACGAATGATGAGTTTTGTTTTGAGGGTGTGATGTGGTTAGGTGAGTAGAAGACTATAAGGGCACATACAACGCATACATATATTAGTATTAGCCCCGTGTTAAAGTTTGACTCCACATTTGCAAGAAGAAAAATCAAGGCTACACCTATCCGTATCTGCATGGTTTAGTGTCCTGCCCTAGCAAAGCAAAAGCATGCAAGCCTTTTTTACTCGGGCTAACACTTTCTTCTCCCAACGCATTCTTTATCATGTGTTTTTGTTGCGCGTCACAGTTGAAACCTGTCGGTGCTAAAACTGGCGGTCCTAGTACCGACTTGTGAATTTGTGGTGCGTGTTCCCAACCCCGGAAGGTGTGCAAGAAGAATACAGGTAAAACTAGTATTATCCTGCACCAAAGTGCTTGTAGGTAGGGGAGTACAAGCAGATGGAGAGAGGGAGCTGGTCCCAAGTCTCGTGAGTGAGCGAGTTGAGGCAAGTGTCCATATCGTGTGTGTGGAAGGGCTTAAGGTTGCTTGTGTTCGTCCGCCCGAGAAGGGGCCCGGTCCTCCCCTTTTATAGCCGCAAGGGGTGAACAGTGTTTACATAATGTGTCGTCGTGTGAGGGGAAGAGGCCGTGAGCGTCTCTCCCTCCTGATCCGAGGCCTCGGAGTCCGTCCGGGATGGGCACCGCACCGTGGAGCTTGTCCCCGCTGCAGCATGTGCGTGGCCGTCGAAGGGTCGCGCCCCCGGCCACGGCGGGAAGGAATGGCTGTCCCTGTAGAAGTTGACGGAGAGGCCAGGGGAGATGCATCTGAATCTTGCGGCGCGCTGTAGTTTTGACTTCCCCCGGTTCCGAGGCTCGGAGGGCCTCGGAGCCCACTGCCGACGCGGCGCAGTTGGCACAGGAAAGAGCCGTCATCGGGGCTATCGCCGCCCATCCCGGGTTCGTAAAACCCGGAAGTACTGTTGTTTGACCAGCGTCCGGCCGACCGACTCCGCGCACGGAGGATGATACTTGGATGACGGCCCCGGCGTGGCGGCCACCGTCCCCAAGCCTCGCCGACTTGACTCGGCAATAGGTTAGGATACCACAAGTGTCTCACGGCCGACAGGCCCGGCTTCCACTGTGAGGGTCAACGTAATCACGAGCGCGGGTGTGGGTTGTGACGGGACGGCTCTTATCCCCTGCCAAGGGATAACGTTAATCTAATGGGTACTGTGGGAAGGCGGGCGGCAGATATACGTCAAGTCAGAGGCCTGGTTTGACCGGGATGCGCGGCGCGCCCCGTCCGAGGCCTAGGCACGGGGGCTCTCAAGGGACGTAAAGTGGGTGCTCGTCCAAGGCGCTCGGGTGAAGGGCCGGGGCGAGGCGGAAGGTTAAGCGCCCGTCCGAGGCCTCATCGGGGGAAGGCTCCGGACGAGGTGGAGAGTTAAGCGCCCGTCCGAGGCCTCGGCGGGGAAGGCTCGAGCAGGCCGGAATGTTAGTGCCCGTCCGAGACCCCGGCGGAGGAGGCTCGGACGGGATGGTGAGCAGTGTGCTGGGCCTTGGCATGCCGTGTTTTGCTACTGTATGGCCTGGTTTTGCGTTCGTTGGGTCTAATAGTTTGGAGGGCCCTTATTTTGGTTCCCGACAAAACCAATGGCTCTTCTGCAAGCTACCAACACTACCTGCGAGACCACTGACCCATATGACATGGAATAAAGATGCAGATGTGGAAGATGCATGGGACATGCGTTGGAGAAGGCCTAAGTTACAAGAATGCTGAGGTAGGCACAATATGCTTTCGACGTTAAAATAGGAGGTGCAGGTGATCTGGGGGATGCACTGGCAAAATGACAAAGAAGACAAGCACAAGGCTTCCACTTCAAATTGGGTGTTTAACAACTCAAATTCTGGACAATCGGGATCGGTGCCGGCGCGGCCTCCATTGGTGCAGTTACATTCGCGAGTACTACTGATGTTGGGCTATCTAAAGGAGATGTCTATTTGGTTGTTGATACTCTTCTGAATTTGGGGCAGGGGCGGAGCCAGAGGGTGGTCCTGTTGGTCCGTGGACCACCCTATATGCTCAGCCTGACAAGCCATAAGTAGCAACCCAGCAAGTAATCTGAATTCAAGGATGAATACTCGAGCTGCTGACAGCGGTTAAGCCACAGCCAATTAGCATGCTGCCCAACTCTCTACTTTCTCTTTTCCTTTCAGGTTCTCTACTTTCTCCCCTAGCGATTAAGCTAAAATGGTCAAGACCTGTGGTGTGCAAACCTGATTTAGGTTCTAGACTTCTATAGCTTTAAATTATTAAAAAAATTTGTGCGCATCGTACAACTATTTTAAGTCCGTATGTCCTCTTTATCTTAGTCATATCTATAAAGATCTCTATTCTTGGTGAAAATCCCTGTAGTTTAACAGTGAATCCCGTTCCCTCAGACTCATTTCACTGGTCATCCACAGTGCTCCGCCACCGACCGTTCGATCCTGCCCCCGTGCGCTCGATGCCTGCCACGCTCGCTTCCACCCGCCGCGTCCTTATCCTTTCCCAGACCCCCTGCCCATCGACGCCATCGCCCACCAAACAGACCCCCGCCGCCGTGGGAGGCGCAAAGCGCCTCCGCCTCCGCGCGCTGCAGGCCGCGCCAGGCCGGCGCCACCGCAACTGTGCGGCGCAGCCCGCCGGTGCCCACGGCCGCGGCTGCCCCACCCAGTGCCACCCGTGTTTCGCCCCTGCCGAGGTCGCGACGCCGCTGCCGCGCGTGACGACGGCCGCGTCCCCGTTCTCTGCCCAGCGCTGACTCTCTGCCCGCAACCGGTGCCGTCCCTCCCTCTTCTCCCCTCTCTTCTTCTGGACACGGACCTACCGATTCCCCTCAATGAAACATTGGTTTTATCTTTGTCCACAGCAAGCACTGACAGATCCCATGTCGTCCCTTCGGTGCCGCGACGGAGGGGTCCAACGCGGGGTGCTGCACGGCAGCAAACGAGGGGCCTCAGGACTGCTCAGCGCCGGCTATGGAGGGGCCCCGAGCGCGATTGAGCCGGCCTGTGCGCCGCCGCGCTAGGGGTTTGACGCCGGCCTGCGCGCCGGCGATGGAGAGCTCCGACATTGCGTCCAGCTGCCCGCCGGCAACGGAGGGACTTCGTGCGGGGTGCTGACCATCAGCGATGTGCTTCTGCGTCCTGTGTTCTGTATTCACTTTGTGCGAACATCGGCATGCAGCAGGATTAAAGTACACTAACCTCAGCTGTTGCAGTTTGTTTCCAATTGGACTATTGAATGTTATCCCATACGACACAATTAAACCTGCAAATGCTGCCTGTGCACCAGGTACCTTGCTATACGAATTTCATTCAGGAGATTCAGGTTTTCCTACTTTGTCTTATTTCCTTCTTTCTTTTTACCTTGCATGCATAACAAGAAAGCTCAACATTGGCTACACTTCAGCAGGAGTGGGTTACGGTGATGACAAAACTGAGTACAGAGGATTAAAGAGTGCAGGAACTAAAGAAGGTTAGTGGACCTATCTCTATTCTTTCTGCTATATTGATTTTTGTTCTCTTCATCTTTTTTGAAGCACTTAATAGGGATGCTTAATATTTGTTTTGCAACTGTCATCATAGCAAACCGTGAATCCTGGTGCCATTTATAGCATAAAATTGGAAGTTTTTGCTGTCAAACATACTGTTTTGTTCAAAGATAGGCCTATGCTACTTCTGTGATGATTGGCATGAAAGCTTAAGTGTTTACACAGCTGCTCCTGCTCCATATATTCTAATGACAGTTGGTTTATTTGTTCACAGAAAAAAAAGGGTTTCCGTTGCCAGACTAAAAAGAAGAACATTTTGGCCTCCTAAGTAGTGGTCCTCGAAATTTCATCTGTACTACAGGTTTGCAACAGCTGATCTATTGCCGTTGTTTAACGTGTACTCATTCAGATCGTCACACATTCTTACTGTTCGGCCTCAGGTTTGGACCATGACATTATGGCCTAATAATGCAGCTCTGGACCCATATGATGTCTGAAATTCATCATGACATATTAAAACAAAGGTTTGTTCCTTCTCGCTTCTCAGGGTTGGTCTTCTACTTTTGAATTTGACCGTCTTATTTTTTAATATCAAGATTATTGTAATTTATCAATGAATTGCTTTGCCATGCAGTGTTTCTGACAAATTGTAGAATGCCAACACATTAGACCCAAAGACTAATTTGTTGAGGTTAAAAAACAAACTGCATTGCAATTATCATGTGATTTGCCCAGATACAAATATGACGATCAGTTATTTGCACTATCAAATAGTGACTATTTAAGCCTTTTCAATTTATTCAGATTCTAAGAAAGTGCCCAAGCCATGCAACATGAATACAAGAGTTCAGTTACTCATACCATTAAGCAACACATCTGTTTTCCTCCATGTTTTTACACATGAAAGACCATTCCTACTACCATGTTCCTTTTAGGTTACCATCTCAGGGCTATGGCGTACTTTTTATACCAATTTTCACATTCAACACCATTGCATCTACCTTGATTTTAGGCTTCGTAAATGTTATGACTCAATCAAATGGCACAACAAATCCATATAATTGTGTTGGTCACTGGGTTTCATGGTTCATGGTTCTGAATGTCTTACCGACTGCCACACCTACTGCACCATCAATGACAGATGATTGTTTAAGACTTTTCAATGTATTCAGATTTTTTTTACATGAAGCTGCCCAAGGTATGCACAATTATTAAGCAAGGCCTATATCCCTTCAAAGTTTTTACACATCAAAAGACATTTCCTACTAATATGTTCCTTTAACTTATGATTTTAGGGCTATGATGTATTTAATATACAAACCATGTTATTTTTCCATACATGAAACATTCATATTCAACACAGTTATATCTAGCTTGCCTAAACAATGTTTTTATGCATCTCTTATCACTTCGACGAAGGCTAAAATTTGCTGCTGCATGTCAACATGCTAAATCCAGTGCGTTGCTAGATCCACTGCTATATAGCTTTTGGTACCTAACCATGGTAATATATGACTACATGCCTTCGACGCATCGTCCTTAATGAATAACATTGTTGCCAAAATCGTTTCTTCATAGCCATTTGTATGTCGCTGCACATAACAACCAACTATCTAAGATTGCTTATCTGCTCTTAGTAACTACTGTATGTTTCACGAATTTGACGACATATGCAAACGATGTACTCAGGTTGGTCAGGTCTTCTCACTACCGTAAATTTTCTTTACCATGAATCACCTCTAATTTGTTATTCCCTAATTCAGGTCTTGCTCCGTCAAGTCGGTCCAGGATGTCTAATATCCGCATGGTCTTTGCCATCCTCACGTAACAATTCAGGTCTTTAGCCCATGGCAAAATGAGTCTCCACAGCCAACTGAACCATCAACGTACCATACTGACGTTATCTTACAGAGGGCTCAAATGACAAACCATCTATAGCTAATTTTACTATTTTTTTTTTTGGTTCTATGTATAATCATATGATGTACCTATAGTTCTGGCTTCTGACCCGTGCGAAGCACGGGGGAACCTGCTAGTTGTATTTTATAATTATACACTCCTGTGCCATTGTTTTACATTTATAGTGATAATTTTTTTAATAATGGACCACCTTAGCTAGAAATTCTGGCTACGCCACTGATTTGGGGTGGGCGCGCCTAGAATAATATATAGTTGGACTTTTAATCACTGTGCAACACACTTTGTTTGATAACAATAATAAAGTAGGCGAAATATTTTTCTTAACAATTCTTTTTAAACAAAGCCCCAGCTGTGTCGATGGTCGCCGCAGAGCTGCTCCATGGTCACTCATGTCGTCCTCGCGCTGGCTGTCGGAGATAACGACCTGGATTGATTCGACGTGATCTGCATGCGATGGCGGAAACGAGCGGTCGGTCGACGACGACACTGCATCTGCTGTTGTAACGAAGAGCGACAACGACGCACCTACCGAGCTGCTGGCTGCTGCAGTCTCCGCAGTAATGGCGCGAGACCACGAAAGAAACCGATCGCGCCATTGGCGGCGGATAATCGTACATGACACGGTGACACGGAAAGAGGAACGGATCCTTGACAGTCCAGTTGGCAGTGGACGCGCATGTCTCTGACCCTCTGTCGCATTCTCCCCAGGCCGTACAGTGCAGGTGCGGCTGAGTTCTGTCACTTGTTTGTTCCTCTGCAAGAGCACCTCAGCTGCCCCCGTTGTTCTTTACAGTACTCCGTATACTCCTAGACGAATAATAGTACGAATCGTGCATTAGGAATCCAAGGAGGGGGCAGTTGTTACTAATGCAGAATGGATCGATAGAAAATTAGTACTGGTACGTACGGAGTACTCTACAAACCGTGGAAATGATGATGATTTCTCGTATCCTAGGCGACCGAATGAATCCCTGCTTAACAAGACCAGACTTTGGTTGACGGAGACGCAGGCCTGCCAGCCTCTGCCTAACTCGGCCCCATTCCCCAGCGTGCGAGCGAACGGTGATGCGGTCCACGCCCCCGTCCGTCTGGACTCTGAACTCTGAACCACGGCGGCACTCGCCACCCAGAGGCCGTGCCGTGCCCGTGCATCGCCGCATCGGTGCGCGTGCCGGGTGGCCATAGAATACTACCGCGCGCACCACCTTTTTAGGCGGATCGCCCCCAGAAAGTCCCCCCCCCTTCTCCCCCGCACTCCCGAGTCTTGACGCGAGCACACACGCCCACGGCCCCCGCACCGCCGGGTGGCCACGCGCCTGCCCGAGAGTCACCATCCCCGCGCCGCACGCGCAGCAATAACCCCCGCGGGGCTGCGGCACCCGCACCGCACCGGGCGCCGCCCCACCGCACCGTGTCACTCCGCACTAGTGAAGTGGAGCCGCGGAGGCGGCCTCGCAGTCGCTGACTCGCAGCTCGCGGGGGAGGGAGCCCCTATTATTTCCATCGGCCGCGGCACGGCAAGGCGGCGCGCGGCCAGCGGAGCGGGACACAGACAGATCCTTGTTCCTCTCTCGCTCTCGCTTCCAACGCTCGCGACCGGTCACCCCGTTCCCGGCGGCCGAAGCGAGGCGCGAGCCCCTTTACGTGGCTCCTACTACGGGCGATGCGGGCGGACCGCGCGATGGGCGAGGGTGGCGGCAGCGGCAGCCAGCGGATCGACCTGGGCGCGCCGCTCCGCTCGGCGCGGCTGGCCGACGCGCCGCCGCGGCACAGGGCCGAGCTCGACTCCGGGCCGCTGCGGCACCCGGGCGCCGTGCCCTTCGTCTGGGAGCAGCGCCCGGGCCAGCCCAAGAGCGTCCGCACCCGCCGCGCGGCGCCGCCGACGCCCCCGCGGGAGGCTTCGTCGGCGCGGCCGGGCGAGGACGTAGGCGGTGGCGGCGGCGGCGGCCCCTTCCACGACGCCCTCGGGGAGCTCGACCTCCGCGCGCTTCGTGGCGTCGATGACCAAGGTTCCCGGACCGTCGCCGCGTCGCGCAAGGTGGTGGTGGCGGCGGAGGACGAGGCTGCGGTGGCGACGGCGGAGACGGCCAAGGTGGTGAAGAAGCACGAGGCGCTCTCGGTGGCTGCGGTGCTGCAGAAGCAGCATGACGACGTGGTACAAGATGAAGAGGAAGAGGAGAGGTTCTCCGACGCGCTCGACACGCTCTCCCGCACCGAGTCCTTCGCCATGAACTGCAGCGTCAGCGGCCTCAGCGGCGCTCTGGACCCCGGGCAGGGCGCCGAGGCAGGCTCGCGGGGATTCATGATGGACCGCTTCCTGCCGGCCGCGCAGGCTGTCGCCGTGGGCTCCCCGCTGCTGTACACACCTTTCGGAAGGCCGGAGCCGCGGGTGGCACCGGCAATTCTGGCCGCGACCACGCGCGCGCGGCTGCGGTCAAGGCGGGCGCCGGCAGTGGCGAGGATCGAATGAGGAGAGCGCCTGTCCAGCTCCCGTACCAGCACCTGCCGCCCAATTACGTGTCCTGCGCATATCCGAGACACGATGAGCATGAAGACGAGGATGAAGGGGATGACGATGACTATGATGTGCATAGTACCCGCGGGTTTTCAGCCAAGGGCTGTGGTTTGCTCCCTAGCCTTTGTGTGAAAACTTCCTTGCTGCTCT
Organism: Chrysopogon serrulatus; assembly: GCA_015844335.1. Taxonomy (NCBI): domain Eukaryota; kingdom Viridiplantae; phylum Streptophyta; class Magnoliopsida; order Poales; family Poaceae; genus Chrysopogon; species Chrysopogon serrulatus. The sequence continues at coordinate 123,852 of JADLZL010001587.1, read as the reverse complement.
TGAATCCGATGCCTGCAATGAAGCGCGGCAAGGCGCGAGGGCGAGATAGAGGCTGGCGGTTACCATGCAAAGGCAGGGGCCAAATGGCGCAGAGTCCGCTTGCCCGGAGCTCGCAGAACAAGCACCTGGGATGCGATTCCAACGGGGTACTAATGCCAGCGCACATTGCATGCTTGTTGGATCAGTTTTGTGCTTGTGTTTCTTGTGCTCATTCTTAGGAATGATTGTTCTAACCATCTGGATTTTTTTTGTGTAGCAGCAATCCTGGGAGGACGTGTATAAGCATAAGTTGGAGCAGAAGCATCTTGGTCAAGGAGAGGATGGTAGGAGCAAGCTGACAAGTGAATCGAATCAGCTTACGTTCTGGAGTGATTCACCGACGGCGGATGGATCTTCACCATATTACCATTCCGTAGCTGGTGGCATGTCTCCATATCGCAGCTATGCTGTGATGTCACCATCAAGTAAACCAAATGGATCGTTTGGAATTGGAAATAAGGATGCTAAGGCAAGTAGGAGTAATGGTTCTGGTTCGTTTGGGAAAGACCATGATCGAACCTCGTTGGTTGGATCAGATCATAGTAGCTTTAAGGGATCAAGTTCCATGAGCTCAGGACCAGATGGAGAAGTGCATGAAGATTCAATGGATCACCATGGAGATACTGATTCAGACGCATGCCACTTGGGTGTGTTTGTGGATACAAAAGCAGCTTTGAATGCAAACATATATGACTCTCAGACTGGAGGGCAAAAGATAGTTGGAAGTAACTCGATTGTGAAAGATCAAGTCAACGATCCATTGGCTGAAAAGATCTCTGAACTTCGAGAACCCACATTTCCATTGGATGATGCAAAAGATTTGCAGCGTAATGCTAGTCATGAGTTACCACAACATCTGGAAGACAATAATGTTGCCAAAAAAAAAATCATGCCATTGCAATCTCTGCTCCCTTTACCAGTCCCAAAATCACCTTCAGAGTCATGGCTTTCTCGCACTTTGCCATCCGTGACAAATAAGTCACCTCTGCCATCTTTTCTTGGAATTCAAGTACACTCGAAGAAACAGGCTCCCTGGCCTACGACACAACCAAAGGAGAATGATCATAAACCTTCCAGGCCACGGCAAATAAGATTTGCAGATGTAAGAGTTAACTTTCTTCTACCCTGCATATGTCTCTATGTTTTACTCTTTTGTTTTGTTTACATGCTCATACCTCATGGAGGCATTGCTTATATGTTTGTGTGAACTTCTTTGTTTAGGTGGTACAAAAACCAACTTCATTGGATTCAGAGATATGACATCATCTCGTAAAACCAGTGTTGATGCCTTGAAGGCTATCAGGGTCATATACCTCACCGTTTTACAGATGTGGTCACTTGATGCAGCTGCTCCGCGTTTTACAGATGTGGTCACTTGATGCAGCTGCTGGTCACCAATTACCATGTTGGCAATTGGAGTTCACATGTCATGTTTGATGGACTATGGTCAGTATGTTTTGGATGGTAATCTGGTAGGTTGTGGTTTAGGTTTGGTGTAAATCTTATATTCATACAGGATGACTTCCGCTTCCTTCCTTACTGTCCATAGTGAAATAATGTAATAGTACTTAAAACCAAAAAAACGCTGAGTTATTGCAAAATGTAATGCATCCCAAAGAATAAACTGTCAAAACAGATTAGGCTTCCATTCCTGATACATTTTCTGTTCATAACTGTATCATAGAACTGTCAGTACTTTTGCTTGATAGAATCATAGAACTGTATCTAGTGCCATGTCTTGTGTGTAATCAGTTGTATCTGACAGTTTATTCAGCATAGTTCATATTTAGTAATTTTATTTCCTACATTGTTCTCATTGGTTGGCACCGAGATGGAAGATTATGTAGCAGCAGCAGCAGCAAACGTTCCAACTGTAAAAGCTTTAGAGGTTCTCCAGAAAGTGTTGCCATGTGATGAGCAGAAGAACTTATGAATTGACGCATGACCTCAACACTTGACTATCAGATGAGGATCAACTGCTGAATGGATTGTACTGCTGTTCAAAGGACACTCCTGGGCGTTTTTTATTTGTGGCCTCACACGGATATTTTCTTGTGCTGTGTAAACATCATATGAATTCTGTGGACAACTTACAAAATAAATGTGCAGACAAGTGCTATACTGATGGAGTTGGATGTGGTATATGTTTTAGGTCTTCTGTGTTGTGTTGAAGTTCCTGGTTGGTTGTTTCAACTTTTCATTCTTTGACAGTGCTTTGCATCTATAAAATTGAGTAATTTGCATGGCCGGAGTATTGAGCAGGTTTCATCTGGTCCCCAAACTATGAAATCACACGTTTGGCTCCAGATCCAAAACAGACACGAGGAGGGTTAGAAGCTAATATGGTCATCTGTGATCACTTTGGATAGGTAATAGGTGCTACTGATTTTTTTATGAATGCCATCATGCAGAAACGGTGGCCTGAAGGACATTGAGTGGAGCATATTATTGTCGAAACAGATGTTGTAAATGTGGCTACCGCACTGGGGAATACCATCTTTGATAGATCAGTTCTCAGAGATTAGAACAAAAATTATGTACGATTTATGTTTGATTTCCCATTGTCAGGGCTAGTAATTCTGTAGCTCACACTAGCAGGTAGCAGCTATGGGCTTGAGCTGTACAAACGGTCCCTGGCAGGATAGTGTACCCGATATTGTAGTACTAATGTCCAGGGATTTACAGTCCAGGATATAGGTTTTGATGGATTTTTTTTTATATATAAAAATAAGCGTTCTTCCATTGCAATGCATGGTACTCAGAAGTCTCGCTAGAGGATGTAGAAATCAATGTATCATTGCAGAGAACTTATTGCTCAACATGTGATCCCGCATCGTCAAGCTCATCCTCTACACAGATCCCCTTGTTCTTGAGGAATTTAGAATACCAGCCAGCAGATAGCCGTGCTTGCCTCGGTAGCGCCTCGTCCTCGAAATCAACACGGTACAGGCCGTACTGCGATCTGAACCCTGTCAGGTACTCGAAGACGTCCAGGAAGGACCATGCGAAGTAGCCTTTCACATTGGTCCCATTCCTGCACGTCAAAACAGGATGAGGATAAATCTCTGTGAAAAATAGTTCTTCCTGAAAAAAAAAAAAATGTATCTGAAAAATTAGTGAAAAGTTGTCAACACATTGCAGAGTTCTGATATTTTGCTTTTTCTTTTTTACCATCCTTGGAAAGTTGCTAATCGAGTTATATTTTTGGTAACTTTCTAGGAACCCTCTTTGTGATCTGATATCTCTCACCTTAGAGCAGTCAATGTGCTGCTTATGTGGTTCTTCATGTAATCAACCCTGTCAGTATCATGGAGGCTGTCGTTTCTGGTTCCATAACCTGAAGAGAGAAAGGAGAGGGAAGAAAGTATAAATCGAATGCTATCTCTGATCATAAATATTGATGTTTTGAACAAGATGTGATCAATTTTTAAAAACTTAACTGTCAATAACTTTTGACATACTAGATTCAAAATCATAATAAATAACATAAATATGTCTTAAAAGCACTTTCATAGTCTTATAGCCTTGTTATATTACAAATATATTTTAAAGTAGATGATAGTGGTCAAAGTGGCCATTGAAGATCATGAAAAGTTATTGTGGTACATCTGTGTGCGGCGCACACACTTTGGAAAAAAAACAAAGAAGATCATGAAAAGTAAGAAAACATAAGTACTTTTTACCACACGATGTATATGTTCCAGAAAGAGAGGTATATAGAACACATTGATGTCTGAATAGTCTTTTTTTTTCAGAAACAGATATCTGTACTTCTTAGACTATCTGAACTAGAATTTGAGGCCTGAGCTGAGAAATAGACTTTCCTGTCTCTTGGATATAAATGGGAAGGTTCCCATAGGCTTCACTCAGGTACTCTACCAAAAGTTGCAATCCTCTAGGATCAGCCGGAATAGATGTTGGGGCATGCTGCAGTAAAATGAAAAGGCTGTATCTGTCACAGCATTGAAAAACTTCCAAATATTACTCACTCAAATAAGAGGACAGTTTAGTGTGTTTTTATCTAACTTCCCATGTTAGACAGGAATTCCTAATTGCAAAGCTTATGTCTGGAAAGTCTCAAGTCATCAGCATTTCTGAAAAATTGTTGATGAAAAACGTTACCTGACCGATTGGCGGATCCGTTCTCGAACCTGCTTCAGATAATCGTTTTGTTAGATGCAGCATTTGGCTTGTAGGTTTCATAACATTGCGAATATGTTTCAGGAGCATCATCAAATTATTTGGCCCATGTGACACCATGTTGAATTTTCGTAGGCCATTGTGCATGTGACACTAGACAAATGAATCAAAAGTCCCAGGGATGTATCTAAAGAATTGCAAGCGGTAAAAGGATAATCCTGTATCGAATGTCAAATTGTTTTACCTCTATAGTCAGCAGCGACGTCCAGTACGAAGTCACGGATGCCTTTTTCTAAAGGGCGGTCATTCACATAGAAAGAGAAATAGTGGTTTACTCCAATGAAATCTAGAGTGCCACGAATGGCTTCAGATTGAACTTTTCTGAACGACGGAAGGCGAGAACCGACATTCTTCTTCATTACACTTGGATAATCTCCAAACACCAATGGTTCTAGTATCCTACAATCGATACATCTTGTTTTCGATTATCTCTGTAAATGTTCCACATTTGTGATGCAACAAGAGTCAAAAAGTTACCAGCCGCAATAGAAGTCCAGAAATCTTTGAGTTGCTTCTAAATCAGCAGTGGAGTTTGTTAGTGGGTACGTCCACATTGTATATATATTTATGCCAACAACTCCTTTTTGCACAGCCTACAAGTCAGTCATTTTATGCTTGTGTAAATATCTGACTGATATAAACATTTTAAGAAACCAAAGGGAATGTTGTTGTAGTTTGAAGAGAAACTGATTCCTTGGTTATGAGCAAACGTGTTCAAATGTAAGATCTATCATAAGGATCAATGTTAGATGTCACGATATAAGATTCTGACTTTACAAGTATATGGGTGTGTTTTTACACTATGTACATTTCTTCTAATGCAATGATGCTCAGCTATCCCGCCTATTCGAGAAAAAAGAAACAATACAAGACTAATGTTAAGACACCTGCCATGGTTTCAGGTACAAGATTACTCACTTGGTATTTTTCTCTGTACAGTCTGGTAGCTGATGCATGTGCCAGTAGCATGTTATGAGCTGCTATATATGGTTCCACACTTGAGTTCCCCACTGTACATTTTTTTATTCCAATTCCAAATGGATCAGAACATCTTCCCGGTGCAATTTGTCCAATATCGTAGGACCCAAGCGCAGCCACATTGGGTTCATCCAGAGTGGTCCAGTGTGAAACCCTGTCACCAAATTCCCTGAAGCACACATCTGCATATGCTGTGAAATCCTCCCTGCGTTTTGTGGAAGCATATGGATGATCAAGATAAGCTCATTTTGGAAAAAAAAAAAAAAAGAATATCACTAACAGCTAAAGTTACTGGATCTTACACGATCTTTGGGCTTAACCATCCACCATAATCGTCTTCCAGGATCTGAGGGAGATCCAGCTGGTAAATCATAACATGAACTTGGACACCTGAAGAACCCAGTAGTTAATGATATTGCTTATGTTCATACAAATTACCAGATATAAACACCATTCAAAATTTATTTGCAATAGGCATACCGTGTCTAGTTAGCTCGTCTATAAGATTGTTATAGTACTCTAACCCTTTTGGATTAATAGCACCTCTTCCATCTGTGTATTTAATTTAAGAAAGTTTAATCGAAGATCCTAGAAATTTGTTGCTTCATACATGATAAAGTTTCTGCACAAAAAATGGTTATACTTGGTATAAGCCTGGACCAGGAGATAGAGAATCTATATGCCTCCAGGTTATTGTCAATTATGAGCTTAACATCGTCCTGAAACATTAGATGGTTAAGGTCAAAGCAAGGAGAAGTCCAGAATGCTCCTTTCCGTGTGCTGAAACAATCAGCATGCAGATCTCAGTAGTAACAGTACTTCAGTGCAACCAATTACTAGTACTAGTATATATATATATGTTAACATTAAGGACAGCAGTTTCTATATTTAGGTGCCAGAGTTTTTCAATAAAAATATTTAGAGATCAGACAAAAGGTTAGTTGATAGGCATAGTAAAAGAAACCAGCAGCTCGATAGCAGCCAGAGTTTTTCACCTTGTACTTGTTGTACCCGTCGGCGGCTATATCACCATTGCTTTTATCCGGCATTCTCCCTGTTGTTGAGGATGAAAAAAAAAAGTATTATTAAACATGAATCACCCCTGCTATATCACCAGTCAGGCACACAGGCTGCACGGTAACTAAATCAATGCATTATTAAACATGAATCACCGTCGCTAGTATCCAGTTTTAGTTTTTTCAGTGGCAGAAATCCAGCCAACGAGTGACGTGCGAACCTGCGTGAGTGAAGGTGTCCCATATGCTTGGGCTCCTACCATCCTCAGCGACAGCACCCTCATACTGCAGCAGCAATTCCTTCCAAATAACTAAAAAAAAAAAAAAAGAAAGCCCCATGAATCCATGACGGGAGTCCCGGACGGGTCCAGGCGTTACCTGATAAGCCGAGGTAGCGGCTCCGAAGACGAAATCTTCAGGGAAGTCGCTCCTTGAGAAGCCGAGAACGGGGGCCGCGCCCTGGACGCAGACCAGCAGCAGGAGAGAGATGACGGCAAATGCGGCAGCCATATGTCTATCCTGAAAGCTCTGCCATTCGACGAGCCCATATGACAGGAGGAAGAGGCCAACGCCTGCCTTCGGTCTTCTGAGAAATTTCGAGAATTGACATGTGTGTTGTGGTCGTGGTGCGCTAGTGTGAAGTGCGTCTTAGAATCCCAGCGGTACAAAAGTTTGCCTGCCACACCCTTCCAAAAGTTTGCCACGCCACAAATCTCCTGGCCTATACTAGTTTGCTTGGTGACCGGAGATTTGCCCACCACAATTGTTGTTGCTTAGATTTATTTGGGTATCCGTCAGACTTCTAGCACTGCTGCAGTGCAGTTTATACTGCGTGTGGATGCAAAGCAAATTTTAGTCTTAAGCAGTAGTGAAACTAGAGCAAATTAAAGGGGTTACACTTGCCTCGTGAGTACGTATACTTATATCATGAAGGGTATATATGTGATGAAAAATTGGTCTTTATAACTTTTTTTAAAAAAGAATTGGGGTGCCTTTGCACCCCCTGTGTAGTTTCGCCCCTAGTCTTAAGTTGTTCTACATGACTTCACCTAAAAAAATATTAAATATTTTTTAAGCATACCATTTACGTGAATTCTTTATGAGAGCAATATTTTTTAAGTGACTCTGATTCATTATAGAAATGTCTTTCGAGAGAGACGTAGTATTTTTTTGAGAGGAAAACATTCTTACAAGAATCCCCACCAAACTCACAAGCTTGACTCAGTTTATTAAAAAAAAGCATTGATGTTTAAGACTATATAATACACCCTAAATAGGTATATCATGAAACATATTTCAAGATAAATCTAATGATATTATTTAGTATGCTTGGCATTAATATATTTTTTAGAAGTTTTGAACACTAACCATGAATTGCATTCATTTAGGAAGGGGGGTATAGCTCGCATGCGCTAAAGTCAGCACAGAATTTTCCCTTTTTCTCTAAGGCCCCGTTTGGATCCCTTTATTTTGATTGAATTAGAATTTGCTTCATAAGATAGGTTATTTGGCTTAGAACTTAACATTCTAGCACATTCCAAATCTTCCTTATAGACCTACTCCCTCCGTCTCATAAAAAACGCCATCTTTGACTTTTTAATCATCACATTTAACCATTCGTTTTATTTAATTTTTTTATATAAATATCATGTATCTTGTTATGACTTATTTTATTATTAAAAATACTTTTATAATTGTTTATTTATTTTATAATATATAAAATTTTTTTAAATAAAACGGATGATCAAACTCGATGACTGAAAGTCAAAGATTGTGTTTTTTATGAGACGAAGGGAGTACCTCAAATTCGGAGGTCAGGAAACAGAAAAGGAGATTCATAGCTGCCGCCTAGGCTCAGGGCTCCTCCTGGCAACGCAGGAGACGGAAGGCGGTCTGCTGGTCACGGAGGCGGGGAATATGCAGGGAGCTCGAAAGAGACTGGGACAGGTCTGAGTTACTGTGCATGGGGTTCGGGAAGCGAATTAACGGAGTTGGATCAACATTCAATTCTGTGCAAACAAACAGGCCAAGTGACTTCTTTTTACTGCATGGAAAGAAGGCCATGCACATAACGGGCAACGAGCACTCGAGCAACATGTTCAACCACAGTGCTGTCAACGGACGCAAATGAAACATGGAGGTAATGTGCACGGAATAGTTTTTCCTCCCCCGTAATTTACAGTCTTGCCCAGAAATAGTAATGCTGATATTACACAGGCGAAATGGTACCCCCACACCAAATTCTTTCTGAAACCACAAAATGGAAAAGCTTGTCCATTGATTTCCCTAGTACATCATAACAATAGCTATGCTAGACTATGCTCAAAAGTATGTGCTCCACGGTCTTGATCTGATAAGAGCTCCATAACTAGGTCAGAGATACTCCAGCAGCGGGACACAATTAAAATGGCAGCCAAACAAAAAACATCCATTCTTGTTCTGTAAAACTGCTATTAAATTATCACAGATCACTTTGACATGTACAAAGTAAATCGTAGGCTGCACATGACTTGATGATGCTTGCAAAGTTGCAATTGACACTACAAGCCCGCATCGTCTTTCAGCTGATTTGCAGTTTTGTGGACTCTGTGCTCCAAAGCAAATTATCTCCTAATTACAGGGCCTTTATACAGACCTCTCGCAACAACAAAGCCTTCTGGAGGCTGATGGTCCTCCAATTCCTCCAACCAAACTACTTGTGAGCTATCTATCTCAGCAGGCAAAATGACTGGTAGGCAGAAATTTTAACCAAAGTTAGAAAGCTCGGCAGAAGCTAACTGTAAGTTTAAATCTTAAGTTTCAAGATCTCCACATACCGGGTGGTTGATTCATTTGAGACTTTCGGAAGTATGAACAGTGCCGCCCATCCTCAGCGGAGTATGGTGGAGAAAGGACGTCGAATAGAGCACAAGGTGTGATGGCTCTGAAAGTGTGGATGTTACCACCTGTATTAGGGTAAAGAATAGTTGTCTCTGGAGCAGTCATTTCACAATCTTTAACAAGCTTGGCTGGCCTTGCTGCAAATTCCAATGGGTAAACCGTTACATCTTGGGACAAGTAGTACAGAATAGTATATATTATAAAGACCATGTGCATGGTTAGTCAAAAGAAATATAAATGGGATCTTTGTGATAAATAACCATATCTCTAACCCATCCAACCCTAATTAAACAAATGACAGAAAAATACAACTTTTCCATACAAAAAAAATAAAACATGTCTACCAACTACCAAGGGGAATGTACCTCCACTTATTTAGCTCTAAACTCAACATTAAATCAGCTCATACAATTGTCCATTCTAACCAAGTGACAAACTCAAAGTTGCCAGTATCAACTAACAAGAAAGTATTGAGTAAAAAAGGTGGTGGCAGTAGAATGCAAATGTACAGTAGTCACAATTCCAGGCTTTGATGAAATACATAGTTTTTTTTGGCAAATCAGAGCATTCTTATGGGCTGTTTGTTTCCCCGCCAACGCTCGCCACACCACTCACGGTTGCCACGGTACGTTGGCTGGCGTTTGGATTGCATGTAAGCTAGGACAGCCACCGAGCCTTTCCCGTTCATTTGTAGGTTGATTTTTGCTACCGTTGTGGTGGCCACTTTTCTCGCCACAGTTTCAGCGGCGGCACCACACCTCACGTGGTGTGTAAGCAGAGTGCAAATGAGCAGTCCACAAGACTAGGTTTTTATTAATGATGATACAGTTTCTTGAGCAAATCAGAGTATTCTTAGTGATTGCAGATCACATGGAACCAAGGCCAATACTGAAAATACAGGAGAATTCAGCTAAATAAGTTTGGGAATTTGGTGTTTCTACCTATGTTATACAGGCTAATGGTGACTTTACCCCTCTTTTTAAACTTTGTAATTTTACCCTCGTGTTTTCATTTTGAATTGGGTGTTTACCCCTACTTTGGAATGCCATTAATGGCTGGGAGATTAAACAAATAAAAAAAATAGAAAAAGGGATGGAAACAACAAGAAAGTACCAAAATACCCCTTATCCTTATCTTTCACCCCAAGTCTCACCCGTTCAACCACAAGGATACACTGTTTCTCCACTCCTGCATCCCTAGCAGGGGGCAGCGGGCTGGCTCAGGAGGGTGTGGGGCATGGCAGGGGTAGGCGTGTGAACCAGTGGTGTATTTCGCGGTTCACTGGAGGCAGGGCAGGCGGTTGCAGGGGCAGGGCCACAGTGTGGCATCGTGCTCTGGCCAATGGATCCAGGCACGGCGTTGCCTAGGCGTGCAGCTTCGAGCTGGTCCTGCGGGTGGGCAGAGGTGCACAATAGCCTAGACAATTCGTGCTGTGACAAGCCCGATTTGGATATTGGTGAGGTCGAATTGTACGGTGGCAAGCTTGATTTGGATGATGGCGTCCTACAAGTGGTTCAGAGCTAATTTTTATTGGTCACTCTGATCCGCTGCTTGTGCTAGAGGCTTCATTTTCTGAAAAGCAAACTACTCTAGTTCCTGCAAATAAAGTTTCTTTCAGTCGATTAATCCTTCTATGAAAATAAATTTTGCACAGATTTATAATAATAAAACAAATGCATATATTTGTGCCAAATTTTGTTGCCAATATCCCTACCAAATATGTTAACATTTTGATCTTGAAATAGGGGTAATACCACAAAGATCTCTGACAAAACAGGGGTAAGATCACATGGGCAAACTTGTCTTTTCGTCTAGAAGTTAACACCGTTAAAAGACTTGACAGAATAGAGGTAAACTCTTCAGTTTGAAAACACAGAAGTAAAATCACAGTTTTAAAAACAAGGGCAAAATCAGCATATCTATTCAAAACAAGGGCATGAACACCAAGCCCCAATAAGTTTAAGTAAAATGCAAAGTAATACTTATGCACTGAAAACATGAAATGAAAAAGCCGGAAAGACATTCGATAGCATGATATAACCTAGGATCAAATTTGGATGCCTAATTCTTTACAGCACCATCTAAACCGTAGGTTGGTCAAGTTTCTAGTACTTCTGGATAGTGCTTTGCATCTATAAAATTTATGCACTACGAGCTACAAGTTTCTAACACTGTTCCACTTGATATCTGTTTGAGACACATCCTTGGATCACAATGTCATCAATCAGCAAAACGGATCAATGAACACAACAGATGTGCAAGAAACAAGAGATAGCAAAGTTCCATTTCTTCGGATTTAGGAACAAACAAATCACCTTCAAACTGCAATTTTATGCCTTTTCGTTCTTCTTCCCAATCCCCCAAAAAATGAATTTCCATTAAGGGCCTATTTGGATCCTTTCATATGGAGAAATTGAAATCTACTTAATAAACTAGGCCATTTGGCTTGGAATTTGACACTCCACCACTTTCCAAATTTCACATATAAGCCTATAAGCTTATCTCAAATTCATAGGGTGGAAGATGAAAATTGATTCTATAGATCACCATGTAATGTCTCTACTTTGCAACTTATAACATGCTCTTCAACTTGCTCCCCTACGTTAGAACTGCAACACATAAGTATCTCTATTGTATAGACAACAATAATATGCAAATCTAATCCATATACAACCATTTTAACTTAGTTATAAATTATGATTATTAAAATGGATTCAATTCCAAGGATCCAAACAGGGCCTAAGTATATTCTCTGACAAACAAAATATACCATAATAAACAATGGCATGCAGAAGGAACCGATTCAAATGTCAGAACTCACTTTGTAATTGATCAATTGGATGATCAGGTATGTCAACCCAGTCATAAGATTCAGCATGCAGCCTTCCATAAAGAAGCTTGCTAAGTACAGTCATTCCAGGATGATTATGAAGTGGGATGACTGAAGAAGGTGGCATACAAAATATACCCATCTGCAAAATCATATACAAATTTAGTAAATCCTGAACGCAGTGAGCACCACAGACCACTTTATCTGTCCTCCTGAAAACCGCACAAAATAAACATAGAAATGAATAATGAATCAATAAGAGATCTTACTGAGAAACTTTCACATTCATGAATGTGCAAATATTTTATTGGAGCAGCGAACTGGTTAGCCCCGTTACGTCCTCGTCTCCCATTTGACGGACGCGTAGAACTACTCCAATTGCGTGCAATTTGTGCTTCATTATCTAGGCCGACATCTAGAGGTCTTATCTCATCTGCAAAAAGGAACATGGGGTCATATTTTAAGTCTGCCAATGCCCTTATCTCACAGAACCAATCAGAACTCAATGTTAGAACTGAAATAAAGTTTAGAGCAGCATGCCAGAACACAATTTTATTCATACATGCGCTAAACACCTTAATGAAATCAATAGACGAAGATGTTGCTTCCTTTTGGAGGGAATTCAGCTGTAGCAAATCCTGCTGTTGCTACCATATATGAAATAAACATATAGGACTGAATATACAGATTTATTTACAGCGGAAAAGATAAATAAACCCATCAAAAGGTTAGCACCAGCACCACTTCTTTTTTTGCAAAAACGATAAATAAACCCATCAAAAGGTTAGCACCAGTACCACTTCTTTTTTTGCAAAAACTCAGATGTCTGTATGGACAGAGAGATTCAAAACTTTGAACCCAATTCCCCATACCGAATGCTGGTGGCACTCAGTTGAAGTTCAATTGTGTTATGAGTTATTCACAGCGGGTTGGAACATCACCATGAAGTTCAGTCTGACCCACTAACACACAAATTAATTAAACCAATTGACCAAAGCCAGCAACCGAAAGCAACTGATCTAGAACAGGCAAACAACACTGTTTATGAAGTAAAATATAAAATACAAGATCATGAATTGTCTTGTTGCGCCAGAAACAAATCACCAGTAAAAATATGACATCATGGTCACAAACAGGTTGACTTTCAATTTAATGAGATGTCATTTTAGAATAAAAATTAGAGGAAATACAAGCGATTTAATATCTGATTTCAAGCTCACCATGAAAAACACAACTAGGCAATGGTAAAGGATACCAATTGTTCCAGAAGATAAACAAATTCGACTCACCTAACAGTGCACGGACTCTCTCAAGTGCCTCTTCAGATATGGGACCTTCTGGAGAAAATGATACTTTACATGCATTAGAGAGATTCTTTATTTTTGGCATCTTGCACTTCAATGTATTCTCGAGATGATGCCAATTGTCAAGCTTCTTAAAGTTCTACTTTAATCCTCAACTGAAAGGCTCAAATTCAGGTCAATTGATCCACAGACGTGTTGTCGGACACTGGCTGCCTATCCTTGCACCTACTGAAGCAACAAGAGTGCATTCCATGAGATTATCAAAGAACAGTCTCGTCAAAGCAAAGACAATGAAGAAAACAAAGGAAAACCTGTATGGATATCTCTATATTTAATAAATGATTGATTGATATATAAAACAAATAAAGTGTAGTTTGAGAATAGTATAACAAATGCAGACTTCATATTAACATGGATGAAGATTAAGTACACTGTAAAAACATAACAACCACACATTAAGATCAGGTGAGTTACAAAATTATGATGTGATTCACTCTTAGTAGAAGCTGCTAAGTACTCAAGTCTACAACAGAGTAGACAACACAGAGATTTGCTTGTTCTACAATTTGATGCCATCCTCCCCCTCTGGGAGGACTTACCGAAAAGCTAAACCATCGAGAACATTTGCCCTAGCAGATGACTGCCTATGCAAAATGCTAATCTAAGTCCTCCAGTAAAAAAACATTATCACACTATAGACACATAAACTATCTCAAAACATAAAACTACTGATACCTCAAACAACAATACATGAAGGAACACAAAAGATCTTATGTAGAAAAATATATGAAATGTGGCCATGAGCATATGGATTAACAGCTGCTCCCCATCTGATTGCCATATAAGTCCAAGGTGCAATCACTCATTTGAAATGCCCCACCAAGATTCATCTTAAGCCCACAGGACACAATCACCAGTTCACCACCACCACAGACCATCAAGATTAATCACATCATTTCCATCTCCAGTCAAATTACCATTACAATTCATTCAAAAAAAAATTACCATTACAAAGATTATTGTGGCATGAATGGCTGGCATTTAATCTAAGTATCAAACATCAGAAATACCAGCAGGATGGCATTAGACCAAAGCTGCCACGCACCAAGAACCAGTGGCTTCCCATGTTTATACAAATTCAGTGGTTCAATGACAAAAAATAGACTAAAAAAACTACTACCGTACATTCACTGCATTATTGATTATAATAGCTGGGCAAGCTGGCCAAACGCCGTATAATGTTTTTCAGACCTAATAAGCATCAAATGATGTTAATTGAGTGGAAGAATAAAAAATGTTGTCATAATTTCGAAGGGTTCAAATAATCCATCCTTTCGTCAGTCTAATATAATACTCCAATTCCAAAACCCAATCCCTTGCCGAACAATCTCCAAATCTAAGGACACATCAAGGAGACGAACAGGGGAGGCCAATACCTTTAGCCGTCGCCTGACGCGGGCCTTCTCTCTTGTTGCACGCTGTCGTCCTCACTTTACCGGCGTGGCCGCTGGCCCGCCGCTCCGTCTCCTAGATAGGGTTAGCGTCAGCGCATGCAAGGGGTCGAGGCAACGCGCGCGCGCTACCTTGTAGGCGTCGGGGGTACTTGGGGAACTCGACTGGGCGGCTGCTGGAGTACGGGCAGGGCACACTTGGGAAGAACGCAAAAGCGAGGCAGATCCCCACCCCCGCACGTTGCAGGCCAGACAGAGCCTCACCTAGGCAGGACGAGACGAGGCCTGAATCTCTCGGCGAGGATCCGAGGAGCAGCGTCGGGCGGATTCGTAGGGATCGGCGAGCGCCACCGCAAGCGGCTAGGTGTCGTGGCCGCCGCGTCCGATCCGACGCCGGGAGGCATCAGCAGCGCCTCGTCGCCATGAGGGGCGCGTCGGGGGAGGAGGAAGGGCTGCTGGCTTACTGTGGGTGGGGGAGGCGCCGAGGAGGAGCGGTGAGACGCGCGAGCTGAGAGGATGGATGCCCTGGCCCGGAACGGGTCGTTTCGTTTGTGTAAGCAACTTCTGCTGCTGCGCGTCATCTTTTTTTATGAGCCGGGAGTGGAGCGTGTACTAGGTGGTGGGGCCGTGGGCCCCGGCGCCCAGCGGCGTGGTCGCGGAGGCCAACAAGTGCCATGTACTGTGTACTACCCGTCGACATGCGACGCCCGAGCCGGTGACATGACACGCGGACCCCAGGCGCGGGTCGCGCGGTCGTCCGTAGGCGCGGTGCTGGCCGGCTGGGAGAGTGCCGGTGGGGACATTCTGCGTGGCGGTGCACGGACCAGGTCCAGGAGGGAGGAGCCGAGGCTCTCGTCCCGGCCCGCGCGTACGCTGAAAGGGTACGGTGGGTGGCGCACGCGGGGCAGGGCGGCTGCGGGCTGCGGCACGTGACCCCGCAGTGGCGCTGGGTGTGGGTCGGACCTGCTCTCGGCTTATAGTCGGCGGTGATTGCTGCGGCTGCTCTCCATGCCCAACAAATCTTGCAGCGAGCAGACCCAAAAAAAATGGTCCGGCGAGAGGCACCCGTACCGCCATCTCAGTCATGAAATGTGGGACCAAATCAGCATGGGACCAGCATGTCACGGGATGCATGAGGCCAAACTAGAGATTAGCCATTTCGAACTGTCGTCGATGTGCTCTCGGGGAACACAACAAAACAACCCATCCGTGGCCATTTTACAATTGGAACGCGTTCCTCGTGCCACCGGACCCCAGCATCGCGCCCTGCCGCCTGGCCAGCGGGAGCGGGCCTCGGCCTCGGCCTTCCCGTACGGCGCCGAACCCCACCCTACACCCTGTGGTTTCAGTGGAGCACACTGTACGATGCCGAGCTAGAATAGGCAGCACTAGCAGAAGGGCCGCAGGCGAACAGGTGTCGCGCACCGGAAACGGACGGCGAGGAGCGCTGCGCCGTGTCGGCGGCTCGTCGCCCGCATCGGGTGGCGCCCGCGGCCTGGGCTCTGGCTGTGGTTGGGTCGCCCGGGTTCGGGGGTCAGAAGGTGGTGGGCTCGAGATTCGAGGGAAAGGAACGGCGTCGCTTCGTTCAATGAATTTGAACCTCGCGGCGGTCGTGTGGGTCGCGGGACTTCGGAAATGTGCGCTCGGCCCCAGCGGCAACACCCTGGGCTCCGTGGCATGGCACGTCGGGTCGGTTCGTCGAATCAGGATGATGCACTGCTGCATTTGCGGTCAAGAGTCAATACAGAGTGCCACGAGGACAACCACCAGCGGACACGGATCCAGATTCTGGACTCGAGGCAGTTATTAGTATTATTATTATTAGGTCTCTGTCAATGCAAAGTGTCAAAGATCAGTTTCTAAACTTCAGAAACAGTGATAGAATGTTTTTATTTTTATGAAACTCTCGTCATCTCTCTTTATACATACAGTGACATGTCACCATGTTTAAAACCTATGAAATTCATCAAAATTGGTCTTAACATAGGAACGAAGATCTATCTGGCGATGGCCACAATATTTGGTTTGATTAGTCCAACATTTTGAACCACCCGCTCAAAATGATTAAAATAGATAAGATATGCAACACAAATTGCCTAGAAAAGACACATTTCGATATTTGGGATCGATGCTTAGGGATGGAGATATTGATGCGACATTTTTTGGATGAAGTGGCCAAGCCCGGCATTCTCTATGACAAGAGAGTACCACAAAAGCTAAAAGGCAAGTTTTATAGAATAGCGATTAGATCCGATGCTTTGTATGGAGTAAGTGTTGGCCTACAAAGAAAAGGCATGTTCAACAACCGAGTGTTTCGAAATGCGTATGTTCTTATTTGGATTTATGGTCACACAAGAATGGACCGAAAAGAATGATGATATTCGTGATCGCCTAGGGGTAATTGAAGAAAAAAAAGCTGTCCAACATCGGTTGAGGTGGTTTTGCCATGTTCAAAGGAGAGACCTCCGGAGGCACTAGTGCATTGTGGAGTACTAAGTCAAGATAATAATGTGAGGAGAGGCAGAAGAAGACCGAAGTTGATATGGGGGAGGCAATCAAAAGAGATTTGAAAGATTGGGATATACCTAGAGATGCAACCCATTTCGACGTGCTCGAATTTGCTTGTTGGGTCTCAACTTTAGTCTACCCCAACTTATTTGGGACTGACAGGCTAGGTTGTTGTTGTTGTATCTCTATTTAAACAGTATTTTTTTTCAGAGCAAATCAACCGATTTATTTTATAAGCCGGCTTATATAACCAGCCGAACAACTCATTTTATTTTTGTGTAGGCCAACTTACTTCCGCCACTACTTTATCGGCTACTGCTACAATATCAGCTAGAGCTGGATCTAAGTATTTTGAGCCCAGCCTGGCCCATGGGCCTGGCCTAAGCCCACCGAGTTTTGGCCACCCACGGTCCACGGACCTTAGTGGACAGGACTTGGAGATATCTTGCTGTCTAGAATTTTTTTTTTTTATCAATCCAAGTGAGAAGGTCAAGGACAGGATTTTTTCAGCACGAAAGAACCGGACCTTTTTTCATCCCTGCGGCCCGTAAAATGCTTTGCTCGAGCCTGCAACCACTGCAGGCCTGCAGCTGCAGCAGTAGCCAACGGCAGGAAATGCCGAACACCTTTGCCCAACGCAGAAGACGGGCCCGTGGCACACAACAACAGCAGACTTCTGCTCCAGCGCGGCGCCACGGACCGCGGCAATGGAGTCCGACACCCGGCAAGACGTCCCCCCCGTTCCTAACCCTAGCGGCCACCACCAGGAACCGCTTCGGCTAGTGAAGTCCACGGCGTTCAAGCGGGAGGAGCGCCGCAAGCGCAAGGACCGCAAGCGGCAGGAGCGCCTGGCTGACGAGCTCGCGCAGTGGCAACCTCTCGGCGCCCCGCCGCCCCTCCCGGCCGCCACCGGATCCGTGTCCCCCTCCCAAGCGCAGCCCGATACGCCTTGGCCGTGTGACCCGCCGCCGCCTCCGGACCCGGCGGAAGCCGACTCCTGGAGCTGGGGCCCGCCCGCCATACCCTCGCCGACGCCGCCGACAGTCGAAGCGGCGGCCGCGGTCCCCTTTGCACCCTCAGGCCGTCGCCGTAAGGTCCTGCCGCGCGTTCTTCGCATCGCAGATCGAAGACGAGGAGGAGGAGGAGGAGAACGAGGGCAATGTGGCTCGATTCTTCGGCGACCTGCTGAGCAGTGACGCGGCGCTGAGGGGGTTCTACGAGGCGGAGCGGGACAAGGGGCACTTCCTGTGCCTGGTGTGCGAGGGGAGCTGCATCAGGGTGGGCAAGAGGTTCGCCGGATGCGCCGCGCTCGTGCAGCACGCCGGGTCGATCGCCCGGACCAAGAGGAGGCTGGCGCACCGCGCGTTCGCCGACGCCCTCGGACTGCTGCTCGGATGGGGCGCAGGCCGGATCGCTCCTCCGTCGGTAAGCATCATGTTCTCTCGTGGTTCCGCGCCCTTGGATATGTGCTCGTGTGCCAGTTTGCTTTGCAATGATTCGGTGTTAATTAATATTCTGAAATGCAGGCAAACTATGACAGCAATGGCGCTTCTGATCAAGTTGACAGCTCTCAGAGCGTAGAAATGGAGGAGCTGCCCTGATTCCTGATCCTGATGAGTGTAGCCTACTGCAACAAGCTCGTTTTCTCATCAGGGTATTAACAGAGTGATTTTCTCATCAGGGTATTAACAGAGTGAAGACATCAGTGTGTAGCATCTTCAATCATCTTGACCATGTCGATAATCATCACATTGCTGCATACTCCGTACTAGTATCTGATATATATCGATTTGATGGGTTGCTGCCTTGCTGGTTTGCTCCTTATTGGCTAGGATCATGAACTCGGTGTCCAATTTCTTACGAGATTGCTGGTTTGCAATTTTTAGAAATTCGTGAATTCCCATCAGCTTGAAAATGTATTTCTGGCTTTTGAAACAAATATTAGATCTATATATGATTTGATAGATGGATTGGCTAGGATAAGCAACAGGCGGTTGCGTGCTCAAACCTCAAGAAGAGGCCCTGAGCAACCAAATTTTGTGGACTAATGGTTTCTTTTTTTTTATCACACTCCTCTAAAGAACACTCCTCGGCTCTATGGCCTTTGTATTATTAATCAATCAATGATAGCTCAACTGAATCCTGAACTACAGCAACGTTTACACAACTAGGCAGGTCATCCGTCCATACTTGCATCTGGCCTGGATCCCATACTCTAGCAAATTGGGCAGCCTTCGTGCGCAGACGGACTAATTATTTCTTTTTTTGAAACTCGGACTAATTATTTCTTGCTTAGCGTCAAATGAATCTGCCGAGCTATAATTAGAGGCGGCACTAAAGACTACGGAATACGGATATGGACAGGGATGGGCCTAGATCATGGCCCTAGTCGTAGCCCAAGTAGCCCAACTATACCCTGTTAGTTTTTAGCCCAGTTATCACTTCAGCCCAATAGCTTCCGAGTTCCAAGCCACTCAGCCCTCAACAGGCCGAGGACACACACTAACTCTTAAGTAGCTTATATTATATCCCTAAAAAAAAAAACCCTCTTAAGTAGCTTATACTTTCTGTGTCCCATTTCGTTAACACATTAACATTTTGTCCAAGTTTAGATGTCATTGATCAGGACATGAAGAACACGAACGCACCAAATTATCACTAGGTATTTATTTGTGTATGTCCCTGTTATGTTCTTAGCTAGTGTATAGCACTATTAAGCATGTTGTTGGTAACTTCTTCATTGGAAACTTTCCTTCACAATAGCTATTTTTCATAGTTTTTGGCCTTTTGCTACTTAAATTTGGCCCTGGGTCGACCACTGGATATAGATATGGACATGGACATATTGAGATAACTGCACTGCACTTGGTAAAGCGCCTTCATGAGAAGGAGCTAGCTATTCCCTGGCAGTGCTGGTACTGGAGAAATGACTGCTAGCAACTTTTATAAATAATAAATATCATCAATTAATATCATCAGAGAGATCATTGAATCTAGTTTTTTAACAGATTTATTTGAAGATATAAATATTGCATGTATTTTCTATAAATTGAGTCAAATTTGTGGCACGCACACCCAAAGCGACTATAATTTTGGGACGGAGGGAGTAGCTATTCTATGGCAGTGCTGGTATATGAGCTATTTCAAAATGAAAATAAAAGTTGTATGTTGGTAATGACTCTAACTCGACCGTCCGTATTTTTGGGCGGCGTTTCTCCCCTTTTCGCATCTCCCTTTGTTTTTTTTTTCGCACGACGCCCTCCCTCCCTCATGGTGTCCCTCCCCGGGCGCGACTCCTCCCTCTCTCCCCTCCGGCAGCAGCCATGGCAGATCCAGCGGTGACCGTGGTAGATCTGGCGGTGGCCATGGCCGATCCAACAACCGTTGTGGCAAATCCGACTGCGGCCATAACGGATCCAGCGGTGCCCATGGTGGATCTGGCAAGGTAGGTTTCCTCCTTCTCTTGGATTTGTGACTTAGGGTTTTAACAAGCTCTCCCTCTCAAATTCTCCAACTTCAACAGTCTTAGAAAAGGAAGGTTTAGAGGAAGGAAGGCTATCTAGATAGTGGGGATGGCAAAAGGCGGTTTAGGGGCCTTGCTAACGGTTGAGCCAAGCTAGGACGGGGGTGCCATGGCCGTAGTGCTAGCATGTGGGGGGCTGGAGAACCAATTGGTGCCGCTGAACGCTAGGGTTTGCCCGAAAATAGATGCGCCCCTTGAGAAAAATCGGGAGAGGAAATTCGACCAAACTCTAGCGTGTTGTGGTGGGCGAGGGCACAGCAGCACAAGAGAGGGAGAAGACATCTAGGAGGAAGAAGGGTTGCCGTATCGACAAGATTTTAAGCTACCATTTTTGTAGCGCTGCATCTTTGGTTTGCGGCTGCAAAACACCGTAGCATGAACCAAAATCTTCCGGGGAGCTCTAATCAAACTCTAGCGCGTCGTGATGGGGCCATGGGCAAGGCGAGGGGTGGAGGAGCGCAGAAGATAGCGCCGGAGAGGGAGACGCCGGGGAGGAAGATAGTTGGGCTGCCCATTTTTATAGCATGCCCAAAATGACAGCCGAGCAGGTTGAGTAGACACAACACTATGTTTGCACAAAGGAGCCACAGTGCACGCGCACGCCAGAATGACCATACCTGCACTGCCACTGGACTTGGAAGGTCTCCGGCGTATACATAACACAAGGAAAAGGATGCAATGCCTGACCGCCGCAAGCCCGCAACCCCCTCATCCGCGGTCCGGCGGGCCTCCGATCACCTTCACCTGCCCACGGAAAAGATGAAACGCAAGGACGAGTGCCGACGTAAGGGAAGCCAGAAGCGCCGTTCCATGACCAATCTCGCGTGTCATCTTCCCTGTCCTTTTGCTTCCCAAAAGTTTCGCCGTCGTCATCAGTCATCACATCAGATAGAGATCCATCCACATCAGATAGGCTCTACAAGCACGCATGCATCCGAGCCAGACCGCCACATCGCCAGCGTGAACCCTGCCAGTTCTTTGACGCTATCGTCGTAGCCTCGTTCGCCGGCGTCCCCGTCTACACATAGGAGTACGAGTACCCCTACTACAGAAACAAACAAGCAAAATCCGACGAACCATTGAGACGGATCGAGTCACAGGACCTGCCAAAAACTGAAACGAGGGAAAGGGTCAAAAGAGGAATGTGTGCATGATGAGTACACATAGGCCATGTGCTTACTCTCTCGTCGTCAATAATAAGTCCACTTACGGTCTCACTGCAGGAGAGGGGCTTGGACAGGATGGCGGACATGGCGAGGTACGAGTCCTGCTACCGGCACTGGATCGCCGGGCAGGAGGCGGGCCTCGCCGAGCTCGAGGCGGCGTCGGCCAATGCCGCCGCGGGCCGGGCGACGGACGCCGAGCTGCGGGCCGTGGTGGAGCGGTGCATGCTCGGGTACCAGGACTACGCCACCCGCAGGCGCGCGCTGTCGCGGGAGGACGGCGCCGCCTTCTTCGCCCCGCCCTGGTGCACCCTCTTCGAGAACTCCGTGCTCTGGCTCGGCGGCTGCCGCCCGTCGCTCACCGTCCGCCTGCTCTACAACCTCTCCGGGGAGGGCCTGGAGGCGCAGGTGGAGGAGATGCTCAGCGGCCTCGGCCCCCGCGGCGTCATCCCGACTGGAGCCCTGGGGATCACGGCCGAGCAGCTGGTGCTCATCAACGACCTCCACGCCGTGACGGTGCACCGGGAGAACGCCCTCTCGGATCGGCTCGCCACCCTGCAGGAGGACATCGCCGACCGCCCGCTCCTGCCCATCGTGCGCCGCCGCGAGCTCGCGGCGGCGGCGGCACGGCTGGGCGCTGGCCGCGGAAGCTGCGACGGCTGCGGCGCGGCACGGCACTGGGGTCGGGCCGGCGGCCGGGCCAGGAGGCGCGGACGCCGAGGTGGACGCGGCGCTGGACAGCTACAAGGCCGCGCTGTCGCTGCTGCTGGTGGAGGCCGACGAGCTGAGGATGGCGACGGCGCGGGAGCTGGCGACGGAGATCCTGACGCCACGGCAAGCGGTGGAGATGCTGGCGTCAGCCAAGCACCTGCACCTCTCCGTCCGTGACTGGAGCCGCCGTAGGGAAGCACAAGCAGCAGCTGGCGCACAGCAACAGCTTAACGGGACGGCCGCCAGCACCTCCGCCGCCGTCGGCCGGAGCCCATGAAAGGCTTGCCATTTCCTCACCCTTGGCTGCATCTAGCGTGCCGTAGTGTGGACCGCCTGTCTTTCTAAATTGTATTAGACCGATCGATCACCGTAGTGCATACCGTCCATTAATATGTACAAAGTTGGTGCATGCATTTTTTTCTTGTCACTATAATAAGAACCTAAATGAACCGCCACAACTTTTAGAAAAAGGAAACTAAGACCATCCGTGTCAACCTTTTCATGAGTATACATCCCTCTCAAAATTCTCTACTCTATACTGTTTTCTCCCCGTTTCCATCCATACTTTTTGGTCGAACCACGCTCCTTATATACAAGCAACAAGCCGGAATATTTTATTAAAAATCCCCTCACGTCTCACCCCCCTCCCTCCTTTTATTAATCTTTGTTAATGGCTGCCGCCTGCCTTCCTCCCTCCCCATTCCCCATCGATGGTGTGGCCGGCTCCATGGTGAGGGGCGGCGTTGCCCTTTCGGGCACCGCACCGGCGGCGCCTGCCTTTTCTCGTCCCTTTTCCGTATCCGGCGCCGTCGCTACACGAGGCGGACGGGACGGAGCCGGCCAGCCGCGGCGGGGCGCTCCCTCGGCTCGTCGCTGCGTCGGCGTCGACTTCGGTGCCCCGTCATTACCGCCGAGGCGGGGCCGGGCTAGACGAGGTCACGTGGCAGACTCGCGCACAGGCCAGCATGGCAGCATGGACTATACGCAGCGCGCGCCATGCCGTTTGGGCGTGGATGACTGGATGGCGTGGCCAGCCGGCGCATGGGCGATAGCCGAGAGCACCGGGGCAGTCGCCAGCTTTCTGGAAAACGCTTGCATGCGTGACGCGTGGATCGTGCATCGTGACTCATAATTTGTGCTCTGGCTAATTTATTGGCCCTCTGTGAAACTGTGACCATCTCGACAGCAGTGATCGACAGTAGTGGCGGACGCAGGAATTCAGAATTGGGTGTACAGAATTTTTTAGAAAGACGGCAAAATTTTGCTAGATTTTTATTAGATGAATAAAGAGAAACAAAAGGTTTTTACATATACAAAATTATTAAAAAAATAGAAGAAAGGGAGACAAAGCTCACCACCCGGACAGACATACACATGCATAATAAAGTCATAGTTGCATGTATATAAGATAAAGGCACTTTAAAAATTTGCTTTCCAACATAGTGCAGATGGTCTAATATCCTATCTGTGTGAATTGCATGTTGCCCTTTCAGGCACCGCACCGGCGGCGCCTGCCTTTTCTCGTCCCTTTTCCGTATCCGGCGCCGTCGCTACACGAGGCGGACGGGACGGAGCCGGCCAAATGATAGCGGGACGCTCCTCCGGCTCGTCGCTGCGTCGGCGTCGCCTTCGGTGCCCCGTCATTACCGCCGAGGCGGGGCCGGGCTAGACGAGGTCACGTGGCAGACTCGCGCACAGGCCAGCATGGCAGCATGGACTATACGCTGCGCGCGCCATGCCGTTTGGGCGTGGATGACTGGATGGCGTGGCCAGCCGGCGCATGGGCGATAGCCGAGAGCACCGGGGCAGTCGCCAGCTTTCTGGAAAACGTGCTTGCATGCGTGACGCGTGGATCGTGCATCGTGACTCATAATTTGTTCTCTGGCTAATTTATTGGCCCTCCGTGAAACTGTGACCATCTATCTTGACAGCAGTGAGGCAGAGCAGGCGAGACAATGATCGTGTCAACATCAATAGGATAGAGATGTGCAATTAGGGCGCGTTTGGATTAGAGGGGATAGGGAATGAAATAAGAAAAGAGAAATAGATCAATTGCTAGATAAATGGCTAGGACGTAATAATATCTATTTTGAGGGCTAGGATAATCTTACCTCACCCCATCCAAACGCACCCTCGCAAGCATTTCACCGTCCGTAAATTATGTCAGGCCTACGCGGCCTAAGTCTGTGGAAACGAGACTTTCTGACGGTGCAATACTTCAACTATTGTCGGGACGAGCCTCGAGTATCATAGAAGACTTAGATTTTTGTTTCTAAACTTAAAATACTCTCTCTGTTCTAAAAATAAAGTAGCACCATAGGATATTGACTCCTTAAGTTTTTCTAAATATATACATATTAACAATATTTACATCTCCAAGTAAATTTATTATAAAAATATTTTTAACATTCATCTAATGAAACTAATTATGCATATAAATATTAATATTTTCTTATATTTGATTAAAGTTTAAAAAATAATGACTTATCGAAAAATAAAAATGTCACATTTATGGGACGGAGAGAATAACTGTTTTCGTTCTTAGACTTCATGGTTTTAGCATTAACGTGTAACACGACATACTCGCACATGTGTCCAATAATCATTTATCTGTACACGCAAACGTAGGTAGAATTTTGTACCCATGTCCACATCCATCGGGTATGATAATCGTGGGTACCCACGCCTACAGTACGGTTGTCATCTGTAATGGTAGCACTAGATGACTAGAGGTTGAATGTTGAGTCAAGGATACATTATTAACTTCATCAAACTTGAATGATGGCATTTGCAGAGACAAGAACTCAGAGTTAGAAACTGAGACATCCAGAACCTGATGGATGGGTTGATGAGGACATCACTCCTTCGGATACACTCAATGATCCTCCGCTGAACATTCAAGGTCCAATCACAAGAGCTGGCTAGGGCGTAATTAAATTCTATTTTGAGCTCGTTCCTAAGTAACTCTTTATATGATTTAGAGAATAGATTGCTACCTAATGATTATATTATGATTAGGAATCATGGAGAGGACCGGGAGATACATAGAGGAGGGCTTGGAGGCGTGAAGGACCAGCAAGGGCGCTCAAGTCAAGGTGGAGGCCCGCCCAAGTCGACTTCGAATCCGTCTCGAGTCCAGGAGCAGTTTGTACTAAATTGGACGCCCAATGCATCCGGACTCTAAATTGGACGTTCTTAGACTCTAAAGAAAGATAACGAAAATACCTTTCCAATGAGTCTTGTTGGAGGCCCAAATTCATCCGGAGTCATCGGGAATCGTCCAAACAATTTGACGTCCAGAATTCATCCCGATGAAACTAATTACGTCGTATTTTTGGTCTTTGGGCCTTTTATCGAAGTTGGAACCCATTAGGGGTGCGTCCAAAAATAAAAATGTCGACCTTAGACTCTTTATAAACAGTAGCCGCCGCCCAAGTTAGGGTTGGGTTTTGCTTAGATTAATCTGCAAGAACGGGTTTCGCACGACATCGGTTTGTGAGACCCCAACTCGTGAGCTTAATCATTCATTTGCAAATTGGTTGGTTTCTTCTTTGTTCTTGCTTGTGTTCTTCGATTCCATCGGCAAGGATTAGCCTTCTTACCGAGGTCAACCGTGTAACGCCGGTTGATAACCGTAAGAAGACGTAGATGACTAGCGGTTGAATGGGTTTCGGATCGTCATTGTTCGGAAGCCGGATCGAACTTGTGTCTCGTTTTCGCTAAATCAGAGTTACCGAACCTTTCGAAGATCGGAACCCTTGTTCACATCATGGGTGGTGTTGGGAAGGGAAACTACGAGCTCATCGATGTGAAAGCTTTCTTCCCAACTCATGCCAAGGAAGACAAGTCTGGTGATCGAATGTTATGGTGGAACCAAGGGTTGGACATTAAGAGACTACCGAGAACATATTGGATGTGTGGTGCTAGGAAGTGAAACTCATGGTTGGCGTGAAAGCAGTTGTTCCCAACTTATGTTATGGGAGGTTGTCCAAACGGCGAGGTGCTAAGAACACATCTGGTTTATGTGCGATACATAAGTCGCAAGTCCGATGAGTAGGATGGTGAGCGCGAAGGTTAGGCGAGGCACTTATAACCATCCACATATGCGATGCTAGATAGCAAAATTGTTAGTTGACATGCAAGCATTTTATTTGCCTCATGTCACTGAAGCCTAATCAGGATAGTGTGATGGTGGGGACATGATTTAGTCACCGTTGCGACAAGAATCTGCCGTATTGCTGGAAAGTGAAACTCCTAGTGGATGTGTTTCTTCCTGACTCATGCATGACTCCTTCATGCTCCCAAGTCAAATTGGAAAGTGAAAATATTATGTTTTCAGTGAACCGTTAGTATCAAAATGTCGCTGCAAAATATTTTTCTGCAATAGAGGCAAATCATGAACGTTGGCTGGTGGCCGGCCTCCGTGCTAGCAACGGCACATGAGCCGGCGGCGGCGAATCACTGCCCTGCCACGACCACACAATGTCACCTAACGACGGCTTCAGTTCCTGCTTGTAGAATTCTCGGAACTCGAGCGCGTCACCGCTGGTCATCCTCACCTCCACCACGTGCACCGATGGCGCCACCTCGAAGATCTCCGCCTCGATGGCCAGTGCCCCTCTCCGGCAGTCCTGGCTGCCCTGCATCTCCACTCTGCCCCCTTTGTTTAGCCTGACGCTGAGGTTCCGCGTCTCGGCGATCTCCTCCAGCTTGGACACGATCGCCGCCGTGGTTTCTCTAGAAGAGAACCGTGCCTCCAACCTGTGCTCCTCGTCGAACATCTTGGACAGGTCCAACCCGCTCGATCGCGAGATGATGTCAAAGGCGTTCATACTTGAAGGCCTCACGGCCACGGTCGGCGAAGACGACGCCGTCGTCACCTTGGACCGCTTCGTCTTCCGGATGTCCTCATCGCCGTCGCCGTCGTCGTCCTCACGCTGGTGGTGGCACTTGCAGGCTTCCTTGCCTAGCACCTCGGAGGTCTCGCTCAAGACATGGGACTTGTCGATGCGAGCAGTGCAGAGTCCTTTCTGGAACCATGGATTCGCCGTGATCTTGGAGATGGTGATCCTGGTCCTGGGGTTGGGGTCCAGCATCCTGGCGAGGAGCTTGCGCACATCGACGGAGAACCACGGCGGGCACTTGTAGTCGCTCTGCGTGATCCTCCGGTACAGCAGCATCAGGTTCGTGTCGTTGAACGGGAGGTAGCCTGCCAGGAGCACGAAAAGGATCACGCCGCACGACCAGATGTCCGCCTTGGCGCCGTCGTAGCCGGCCTTCAAGAGGACCTCGGGGGCGACGTACGCCGGCGTGCCGCAGGCGGTGTGCAGAGGCCGTCGCCGCGCAGGCGGGCGCCGCCGTCCTGGCGCAGCGCGCTGAGCCCGAAGTCGGAGACCTTGAGGTCGCCGCGCACGTCGAGGAGGAGGTTCTCGGGCTTGAGGTCGCGGTGGTACACGCCGCGGCTGTGGCAGAACTCGACGGCCGTGATCAGCTGCTGGAAGTAGCGGCGCGCCACGGGCTCCGGGAACCGCGTGTTCCGGGTGAGCCGCGCGAAGAGCTCCCCGCCGCTGGCGTACTCCATGACCAAGAAGATCTTGGACCGCGTGGCCATCACCTCGTGGAGGCGGACGACGTTGCGGTGGCGCACGCGCCGCATCACGTCCACCTCGGTCTTCACTTTCTCCGCCATGCCGGAGCGGTGGACGGCGTCCTTGTCCAGCACCTTGACGGCCACGACCTCGCCGGTGGCCACCTTATGGGCCTTGAACACCTTGCCGAAGCTGCCGCAGCCGAGGAGGTAGTCTAGCCTGTACCGGCCCATGACCAACCGGGAGTCTTGGTTCTTCTCCATGGCCATGGGAGGCAAATTGAAGGAGGTTCTTCGTGTTTACATGGGTGAAGGTCCGGCCGGGCAAACGGCCGGACCGAGTCTGTATCCCTCTGAGCAGCGGTTAAGATGGTGGATGACCATGGGCAAGAGAGGCTGGGGTCTGATATGTTCGGTGAGATCTGAGGCTAGGAGGTGCTAGGCGATTACTGTCCAGTGGTGTTGGACGGAAGGAAATGAGGAGTCCCATTTCACTAATTTTGGAAGAGAGAAACTCATCAGAGGCAATGGTTGGGAGGGAAGTTCTTAACCTACCTGCTTGACGATTTCTTCACTTAATGAGGAGCATGTTTAGTAAATCTGGTTTGCCTTTTTCTAATTTTAGAAGGTTATTGATGTGTCGATCACCTAGGAATTATCATGGACTAAATTAGCTACTTCGAAATTGTTGTTATGATCTTTGCTTCAAATGAGTTTAACATAAGCCTCCTAGTGTTTTCAGAGGTGATTCGCTTTACAAACCGTCTCAGACAGGCCCAAGAGCATTGTAGCTTAGAAACCACTTTTGGTATGAGTACCACCCAATGGGTGATTAATTAATTTGAACTGCAAACTGAAATGCATTTAGAGTTTAATCTCAAATCTATTTGAACCCTCACTTTCCCAAATCCTATTAAACCAACACAACATTTAGAATAAGTATAATAGAATGATACATTTTTTTTTTTTATTTGTTGCTTTGAAATTAAGATTTGAATAGTAACACTTCGAATATACAGTCAACATCTCGGCTTAGAAAGTTGAACTAGTTTATCTAGAAATGTTAAATTAATTTTCATAAATCGATGAATGAAGCTCTCAAAATGTTAAAAATACTA
Organism: Chrysopogon serrulatus; assembly: GCA_015844335.1. NCBI lineage: Eukaryota > Viridiplantae > Streptophyta > Magnoliopsida > Poales > Poaceae > Chrysopogon > Chrysopogon serrulatus. Next base: position 94,544 of record JADLZL010001587.1, on the reverse strand, counting down.
TGCTTGAGTAATTATAGAGGAATGATTAAAAAGTAGAAAAAGACATGGACAGAAAAATGTTTCTTACACCTATTGTTGTGGATTATCAATGGATTGCAATAGACAGACTGTAAGTTGTATGTGCAGCTGCCAATTGTTTTCCACGAGATGTAGCTGAAACTAAGCTGTTGGGTCAGTTCGACACAACTTAGAAAGTGTTTACAGTCAAAACTAAGCTGAAACTATAAGCCAACCCATACGCTTTTGCCATGTTCGCTTTAGAGCCAGCTAGATGTGTACCCCAAGAGACATATTGGGTGCTTTGAGTAAAAACTAACAAGTACTGCCTTCAGTCGCAGATGATCTGAAAACATAGGCTCGAAAGCAACTTCATTCTCTCTTTTTTCGAGAAAAAGAGAAGAAAACAACTTCATTGTCTTCCATATCATTTTGCAAGAACCAGAGTTGAGGAAGCAGTTCGGCAAGACTTATAAATTAAACCAAATACTATAGAAACAGCTGTTTTTTGTGAGAAAAAATACTATTAGTTTATAAACTGAAACAGTTTTTTTAGCTGAACGCTTCATCCGAGCAAATATATGGACAATGTTTTAACAAGTTCAGCATCACCCATATCAGACACATCCGCAGCCCACGCCGTTCCATTATTCGCCATCGGCCGAGCGCTCGCATGTCAGGGTCACCAAGTGTGCTTATCGTCGAATCCAGAAGAAAGAACACGGTCACAGATACGACAGCGACACAAACCCTTAATCACGGCAATAATGCGATCTTTATCTCTGTATAGGCGCGCGGCAACGAAAAGGAGGCCCAACTCCGAGCTCCGCGTAGCCGCACACGGCGCTTTCGTGGTCGGGCCCAGTAGCCCACGCGCCCCGATGGCTAGGCCACCCACCGCCAACGCCGTCTCACGTGCTCGACTAGGGCCGCCGCACTCCCTGCCAATCCGGCGGCCTTCCTGTCTCTAGACGACTCCTGCAGAGTCCGAAACATCAGTGCCTCTCCAAATCGGGACTCCATACAATTATTATGCGGTATCAGAAATGGAAGATCCGGAATCCCATCAGGCCGGAGCATGTGCTGATGTGCCGACCCAGGACGCACCAGAATCATCGTCTGAGACAGAATAGCATGATGATTAATCAAATTATTATTATCCTGCTGTGGACCTACAACCAATAGCAGGTCTACACCAACACCAGCGATACAACATTCAGCTACAACTTAACCTCAGATACCAAGAAAGACACCGGAGTACGTACATCCAGTCTCCATCCATGGCGGGGCATTGTTTGCCCTCGTGGAGAACAGAACTTATTCAGTCATGAGATGTGGAGCTCATCATCTGCGGAACTACAGTAGTGTGGAGCTGGTCAAGATTTTTGTTCAGACTAAGATCTCTTCTGGTCAACTGTGCTGTGCTGTGCTCGTGCTCGACTCTCTGTCTCTAGCCTCATGCCGCTCCAAATGTCACTCCTGTTATCAGTAGCTCCCTGCGAAGTGCTGTTGACCTGTTGTTAAGTTCAGAGCCTGCTGTGAGCAAAGGAAATGGTCAGATACAGCAATCGATTCTGCTGTCTCACAAGTTCCAGAAAATGTAATATGCATCAGTTCCATGCTGATTTATGTATGACAAACCGTTTTGTTTATAACCTATCACGAAATTTGTATATCTCAATATAACTATATGATCCCAGTGGATGATAGTACATTACCAGATCCACTTATTCATGTGAAAGAACATTAGGCAGACTGATTTAAGAAGACATATTGAAATCTTCAGGTTTAAGAAAAAAAAGGCAATTAATAGAGAAAAAGAAGCCCAAAATGACTAAATTTTTTTGTGTGTTTGTCTGGCTGGGATTGATCGTGCTTAAATTTTCACTCAATTAAGCTGACTGAGACAGCAGCAACTCCTGATTGTGGCTGCAGATATGCATAAGATTTGGCTGTGTTAATGTGCTCCATGGTTTTCATTATAATTATGACCCTATTTGTCAAATTAAGTGCAAAACATGGATTCAATAAGGTAGATGCTATCATTAACTGCACACAGATGTTTTTTTTTGCACCACGGACCAATTGAATTTCATAACTGAAAGGCAAATTATAAAAGTTTAACAAACCAAAGCGAAAACACCTCCGAACTAAAGAACTGCCCAATTGGACTGAAAAGCGGATGGTGATTACGGATCAAAAATGGAAAAAAAAAAAAAAAAAAAACTGTACGGAACATTATGTTACTACAAAAAAAATGTAACTTAAAGCCACCAGAATACAAACCCCACAAATCAACTCCTGACATGCAATACATGGTGAATCAACCTACTGCCATCATCACACAAGTAAACCTGAATAGCTCTAATGCAGGAAGAAGTCATAACATTACTGTAATTTATGATGGAGGGATAAAAGCGATACACCACATAAACCTAAATTGTTTATCTACAGAGAGTAAAGTTCCCAGTTTGGACTAGTATCCTCGAAAGCTTCTGAGAAAAGTTTCCTTATGGAATTATAAAAGGAATGAGCAACTCATTCTTTCTTCACTTTATACCACGTTACCATGTGTAGTGATAACATTGAACCAAAAAAGGGGTGTAGATTACTCACAGCTAGATGCAACAAAAAGTATGGAAGTATGCTGGTGTAAGAACATAAAGGTAAAGAAACCAGAGATTAAGTTCATTGATTCAATCTGTATTTTTACTTGCAAGCTGAAAAGGTAAGTTTCAACAGAATATGGATAGTCACAACAAAAGCTTTTAAAAGTGAAGATGCGATAGAGAAAAATGTCTTGGTCTAACTAATAGCTACAGAAAATAGTGATCCAGTCAAATTAGGCGGAAAAACTAAGTGGGATGCCAAAGATAACTTGTGCTCGTTACATGTTCATAATGCATGGATCTTAGTGAAGCCAACAAGTGATCTACACCTAGAAATACAGAAATCAATCGTTAAGCAACTGCAGAGCCACTTGAACAATGGTATATAAAATTTAATTTTGATCAAGTGGTGATGCATTTCAAGTAATCATTCGGCAGACAATTTCAGACCTCGCTTGTTTCCAACATGCAATTAGCAAAAAATATTAGGTTCAAAGACTTAACAAGATATCTGCGCCAAGAAATTCATCACTGTTCACATAGAATTGGCAATGCAAACATATCATACCAGAATCAGCATGAGCGGAACACATGATTTCAAACTACAGCGGTAAATAAATATTATTAAAAATATTGTTATGAATGGCATCAGTAACTTAAGAAAAAGTGAGGGCAAATTAGTACCTTTCAACCTACTTGGCTTCAGTAAGCATACTTGGAGCTCGGACCATATGGTGGACAAGGTGCTGCATCCCTGGCTTCAATTCCTTGTTACAGAAGTCCTCATACTCTTCATTATCCCCTGCCTTCTTTTTTACCTCCACCATTACAAGGGGAGGTGTGAGTTCAAATATCTCCGCGCCAATTGTTAATGGGCCCTTAACTCCTTCCCTTGTACCTTCCAGGCAGATCCGCCAATCCTTCCTCCGCAACTTGAAGCTCTTCAGTTTCGCAATGTCCTCCAATTTCGTTATGATATCCGACATGGGCTCAGCCGAGATGAACCTCACTTCATCCCCTTTCTCCTCAAATAAGCCTGATAAGTTAAATCCCCTTGAGAATGATATGATATCAAACGCATTAAGACTTGCTGGACGTGGGAGTGAGCCACGAGGCCTTTGGCTCTCATCAGATAACACTGAAGCAGGGCAGGATGAGATCGATGAGTCTGAGTCCGACCCCGATTCATCACCATCAACCCTTGGTGGAGGTAGAGGTGGCGGTGGAGGTGGCAACGGTGGAGGAACAGGACCAGCAGGTCCCATATCCAACACGCCATCCTCATCATCAATGACGTTATGCAGCTGGTCATCCTCGATATAGAACTTGACAGGCTTGAATCCTTTCTTGAACCAACGGGACTCCATGATCTCCGGCAAAGTGATCCGAGTGTTGGGGTTAGTGTCAAGAATGCGCACCAGCAAGCTGGTGAGGTCTTTGGAGAACCACCTCGCACAGCGGAACTCGCCCTTGTAAATCTTCTTGTACATGGCCATGATGTTCTTGTCATGGAAGGGGAGATACCCGGCCATGAGCACAAAGAGGATGACACCGCACGACCACACGTCGGCCTTGGCGCCGTCGTACCCGCGGCGGCCGAGCACTTCGGGTGCCACATAGGCCGGCGTGCCGCAGAAGGTGTGGAGCAGGCCGTCGGGACGGAACTGGTCGGCGACGGCGGAGAGCCCAAAGTCGGATACCTTGAGGTTCCCGCGGTCGTCGACGAGGAGGTTCTCGGGCTTGAGGTCCCGGTGGAAGACGCCGCGGGCGTGGCAGAAGGCGACGGCGGAGACGAGCTGCTGGAAGTAGCGGCGGGCGGTGTCCTCCCTGAGGCGGCCCTTGGAGACGCGGGAGAAGAGCTCGCCGCCGCGGACGAGCTCCATGACGAAGTAGATCTTGGTCTTGGTGGCCATGACCTCGAAGAGGTGCACGATGTTGGGGTGGCGCACGCGGCGCAGCACGGCGATCTCGCGCTTGATGTGCGGGACGAGCCCGCTCTTGACGGCCTTCTCCTTGTCGAGCACCTTGATGGCGACGCTCTCCCCCGTGCCGGTGTGCCGCGCGTGGTACACCTTGGCGAAGGTGCCGTGCCCCAGGAGGCGCCCCAGCTCGTACTTCCCCATCAGCAGCCCCCCGGCGGCGCCCGCCCCACCGCCTCCTCGCTTGGCCGAGGCGGCGGCGGCGGCGGCGGCGGACGAGGCCGGGCGCCCCGCCTGCCGCGATGGGTCCGACTGCGGCGGCGGCGTGACGGCGGCCATCGGACGGTGGGAAAACGAGCGCGGCGATTGGGTAGCGCGGCCGGCAGCGGAGGCAGGCAGCTTAACGCCCCCCAGCGATAACAATTCTGTGCAGCTGCGCTGCTCCTCTCTCTCTCTCTCTCAGTCTGTCGCGTTCTTCTGGCCCGCTACCTGGGTGTGGGTGGGGAGATTTTTCGACTGCTCGGTTCGTTTGTGTATTGCATTGCAGCGTGGGTGCTTTTGCTTTATGCCCTTCGCCGTTTCCGTGTTTTGCTGGGCTGGGTCCTGGGTCCACGTCGGCCGTGGGTGGCGCTTCCTGTTGTACCGCCTTTTTTTTTTTCTGTTGCCCTAGTTTATTTTTTTGAACATAATTGCCCTAGTTTATTTTTTTGAATATAATTGCCCTAGTTTAGGCATCGTGATGCGTGTGATTGCATTGGTTAGTCTTTTTTTTCCCCGGGTAGAGAGGGCGTGCTATTGCATTCGTTCGTGTCTCTATAGGTACAAAATATCAACCAACGAGAAAGTTAAAACATGTTAACTGGAGATGGAAAAGCTTAGAGCGCCACGATAAAGCATTAGTATGCAAAACCTACAATTTGCTGTTTTAGTGGGGGACCTGAAGATTCTTTTTTTTTTTTTTTGAGCATGGGGACCTGAAGATTCATGTAAGGAGAGCTTACCTACTTATATTTTAGTTCCAAAATCTGATCGATAGCTAGATAATAGTTTTATACGTTATGAAAGACCAACTTATTTTAATTAACTTCGATTTGGATTCTGAATTTTTCCCATAAGTAGTTTAAATAAGAACCTCGGGAACAAAAAGCTTACCTTTGGCATACCAATTCTAGAGGAGAAGAACACATGAGACCCAAAAGGCATCACCGTTTCTACACCAATAGTGATGTGGGCTGTGGACTCCCTACTCGGACATTGAGGCAATAGTGCCTCCCCCATGCCATCGACTCTACAAATGCCCCCATGCTCGAATCCCTACCGTTGTGGTGGCACCACCATCGTCGTCTCCTAGCTCTACAACTGCAAGGGTAGGCACTGGGACGACATGACAAGGGCGGGGCGAAAGGGGTGCGAGGGATCAACTCTATGAGAAGTACATGAGAGTTGTTTTCGCTTCTGATTTTTGCAACGATACCAATATTACTTTTGCATGAGTTTAGTGCTTTTCATGCTATTAGAGGCAACTTTTTCTAGGACCTATTTGATTTTGATTTAGATTATGGATACAGGTGAAGGAGTCTGAATCACATACCAACCTAACTAAAATGAGATAATGGACTGATAGTTGACGAGTTTGTCCATATAATCTAAGTTGCTAGTTGATTGTAACGTTGAGGGCATTATGGACAATGAACTCCTTCAACCATGTATAATCTCAGATTATTACAATCTGAAAGAACCAACCATGTAAGATTTTATAGAATCCAGATGTTCTATAATACTCATGTTGGATCCACATTTCCAAAATCCATAGGGTACCAAACATGGCCTCGCTTGTAAGCTTTACATTTTTTTTTTTTTTTTTGCTTCAAAAGCTTCGACAAGTCTATTGGATATGGGTAAGCTAGTTTATATTCATGATATGTTAGTTGGTTGTTTATGTGACAAAGAGAAAAACCCGGGCAAATATTGTTGTTCAAATGGTGGAGCTAAAATAGAGGAAAAGTTGCTATGAACTTTTTGTCTCGGCCACTTTTTTCAAAGGCACACGCGAGGAGCGAGCTTTATCATAGTTTTAGCAAAAGAAAAGGGACCCGCCTAGTATATATGACACGTTTCCTATAATACAGATGTCTGAAATCAAGGACTCAGAAAAAATTGAGAGGGATAAAAATACAGTACTAGTTTTCTGGATGGTTGGATTTAAGGTCTAATGGCTACTATTCATCGCCTAAAAGAACTTAAAATCAGGCATCCCATATTTATGACCTGAAACCTAACCCTAGTACATTTAGATAGACTTTTTCTGATAATTTAAATGGCTATCTTGTACTCTTGTTTTTTTTTTCTTGACAGTCACTGTTACTACCACTAAAATATAAAAGCCATTAAATGCTGGATTAATTCAGAAAAATAGAGGCTAAGTGTATGTTCCATCATAAGAAACTCAACCAGTTAAGAATCAACTAGTTGAGAGTCGAGTCACGCTTAGCTCGTACTGTTCGGTTCTTTTAAAAAAGCATATATAAAACTTTTCAACTATCCATATGATTTTCAAGCTTTACTCTTTTTATCTATTCTAATATAAAAATAATGCACTTGCTGGAATAAAAACACATGCCATATATTCGGTGCAATGCTAGCATACTGTTTTATTTTCTCTCGCTAAGCAAAATTGACTAAGCAGAAAGCCGGTGCCTCTCTTCGTGTACGCGAGCACTCCATTTCCTACTCACGTTTCAGAGAAGGCCGGTGCCGTTGCTTCGAGAACCCCTTTCCACTCGATTACTCCAACAGTCCATCCCTAACAGCATATGCTAGCTGTATCCTGTATCCCACATGATGTGCTGTGGCTCACACACCTCACGCACTGCAGCCCAGTTGCTAGCTTGACGCACGCGTCAGGTGTAGTGCAACCGAAATCCAGCGGCACTTTTCCATCGTCAAGCAAACGAAAACTGTACTAGTGCCGCCTCATTATTAGGGTTTTTTCTAGTGTTATCGGGGTTGGGTGAGGTGGCGGCACCGCGCTGGTATGCGTGGAGCGCCGGCAGGGGTCGAGCTGGCGAGCGAGCGGACAGGTGTGGCGTCTGGACCGACCGATAGAGGGGCGGGCAGTCATCATCGGGGAGGCCCGTGCTGTCCTTCGGGATACGCTTCGCAGATTCTTCTCCTACCATACGTCCATACCCACCCCAGATATAGGCACGGGAGATACCTGTAGCTTAAACAGATGGGGCCATGGCCCATGGGGCGCGGGCGTCGCCTAGCGTCCCGCGGCGCGGCGCCATGCGGGGAACCTGGGGGGCGGCGCGTGGCCGCGAGGGAGACGCCGGCGCCGAGGTCGCGTGGTGAAGTCGTGACTCGTGAACGGACGACCGACTCAGCTCGTGCGTTCGCGGTTCGCGTGGGGAACCCTGCTGTGGCTGAGACGCAGAGAGGCGCGATCGTCCTGCCGACGTAACGCACCAGGAAACCGTGTGTGCTTGCAGTGGCAGCTCGCAGCTCGCAGCTCGCAGCCGCAGCCCACAGGCAGACGTGAAAACACCACACCGCATCCCTCTCGTTTTATACGGCGTCACTCGTCCTCTGACCCGTTTCAGGATGGGCGGAACTCCGATCTACGGCGTGGCTCTACGAACTGCTAATGACTGGGAACAGTAAGGATAAACAACCTCTATAGGAGAGAAAAATCTCGTCCGACCACCATGGCACCATCACTAGTACTGGCCTTGCGTGCTACGTTTGGCTGCGCGCGAGCTTTGGGTGCCGGAGAACAGCGATGTTTCCCGTCCGCCCACGCAACAAGTCAAACACACGCCGTGCGTGTCATTTTTTCTCCATGCCACGATCCGCTCATATGTGTGCCGTGCCCGTGACGACTATACACAAAAAGCAAAGTGCGGGAGTGTTCGTGGTGAAATAGATACGCAACGAAAGAGACGGACGCCAGAACCGGGGCTACGGAGAACGAAAGGTTCGGCATCTTCACACGGTCACAGGCACAACAACGCGTCTATCCTCTTCCGGCGCAGGCGTCGCGGTCGATCCTTGGCGTCCGCGACGGGATGAGCGCGCATCGGGGAATTTTATCCCATGTTTGCAGGAGGGACAAAACCTCAGTCAGGTTTGCCCGTTCAGAAATGCTCCTGTGGAAACTCACCCGTTATGGAAAGCCCACATGACTTTTTTTTTAAATACTAGGAACTAGTATCAAGGCGCGCACCCGCGCGCATTCCAATGAAATGGCAAAAGGTAATATATATATGATGTAGGCTCAATTTGCCCACTGGCAAACATTTCATACGATGTGTCTTCGTAAGTTTTTTTAGTCCATGAGGTCGTGACCCAAAATATCATACCTTCAATGCAATGGCGTCCCAAACTAAGTGCACATGTTCAAACATGAAATGCAGGATGTAACTGAACTAATCCAAGGATTCCATCTATGAGGAAAAGACTTAGAAAATAAGTATTGGATCCTTTACGCATCCCTATGTATAGTCACAAGAAAGTACAGCAACAAAGTAAAGTGAATTGATCCACATAAAAGGATCCCTCGAGTGGTAGACAAAATCTCTTCCATACACAAGGGTCTCAGAATATGTTGAATCAGTTACAAATATGGAGATCATGTTAGTCTCCTCTTCTTCAGTATCTATGTACTCTAGATATCCTTTTGAGACCAGTTCATGCTAACCTTCACCAGGACTCTCCTGGGTAAGTAGACAAAAGGATAGAAGAAGCTTATGAGAAAAATTATGCACATGTAAATTTATCTGGAAGCCGGCAGGTGTTGATCAATGTCAGGCTATTTGTTGCAAGGCTGGGATATGTGCCTTCTTCATGAGCAGCTTCCAGCTGTGAACAATGACCATGGATGACTGCGGTGTCTATAATACGTGTAGAGTCGAAGCTCTTCAGTGCCGATACCATGAACCACATGAACTTCAGTGTCGACATGAATCTAAAAATGAAAACCAAACAAATTTGAGATTTAAGGCCCATTGAACTACACACCTGCATGCACACTTAATAATCTGAGATCTTCAAAATATTGTAGTAACTTGTACCAAAACAAAACCATAAGGTTTGGGAGGGTATAATAACCAGACAGAAATGCATGCGCACACTGACAAGGAAACGAAAACAAATCTCAAAATTTTCTGCACCCTACTTCTCCAAAATTCTAAAATTGGATTTGCAGCAGAAGTAACAGTGATATACCACAAAGGCAACATTTTGACGAAGCCAGAAGTCTGAGCACAGGACAGCTAGAATTATATATAGAGCAACTGAATAACCAATGCTATATGGCTTCGAGAAACGAGTTAGGACAGCAAATCACTTGCTTGTCTTTGACAATTTTACTTTTGGTTAGATTAGAACAAAATTTTAAAATCGAGCGTTCATGGAGAAGTGTTAGATAGGAGGAAAATTTGGGATATCCACCTTCAGGTCCAAATGGAGAGTTCAGGCTCTGGAGATGTGAAAGTGTAAAAGCATAGGTCAGCCGATTAAGCACTTTTATAAGAAAGGTCATGCAACACAGATCAGCAAATTTTTGACTGAAACGTCAAAGTAGTAATAGCGATTTGGTAGCTAATCTTGAAAGTAGATCATCATTGCATATGCCAAATTGCCTCAGTTCACTAAGAATAAGAAAAAGGACAGTAGATATACAATTGTTTTGTGTCACTGCATATGGCAAATGCCTCAATTGAATAAACGACGAATAGAAATATCATAAAAGACCGACTATTAATCAGAATATATTCCTAGTCCTCACTTGAAATGCAGTTCAAATAAGAACGATAAGATGCTAAAAGAGCGATAACCATGACTGCATATTTTCATATGGCATAGGTAGACAAAAACATGCTTGTTTGCAGTATCATTGTCACTGAAATATGGTCAACAAAAAGATACAAAATAGGAATGGCTTAGAAATATGCTCAGGTCTATCAGAGGCACCTCATAGGCGCTGTCATATGGTAAAATTGGAATACGGGGTCATCATGAAACATGAACAATGGCATACGCTGAGTATAAAATAAGTAAATCAGCAGCATAGGCATTTTACCTCATAGGCATTGGCATATGGTAAAATTGGAATGGCTACATCATCAGCAATGGCACATGCTCAGGATATAAAATAAATAAATTAGCACTGCAGCACAGCCCTATGGTGCTCTGCTCAGATTGTATCGGCAGAACAGGAACCTTATGCTTAAGGAAAATCAATCCAAATCAAGGGGCAAAGAAGATAAAGGGGATTTTTTAAGTGACCGTACGAACACAAGCAAGTTCATCCCCCTGTTCTGTCCTGGGGTACTTAGAGAGAAGGAAGATAATAGAATAACCAAATATTATAGAAAAATATTAGCCTCACAAATCTTGCATAATCCTCATGGCGCCTCATAGTGCGCCTGGGCATCCCCAGGTCACATGGCGTAGCAGCAGGCAGAGCTGCGATGCCCAGCATGGAGAGGGAGATGGACGGACACCATGGAAACCATACCAGTGAGGAAGAATAGAGGAGAGGAGGGAAGGGGAGGGAAAAGAAGCAGAGGGCCACCCCACGCCAAGGAGGAGGCAGCGGTGGCGGTGCACGCCCATTGCGGCGAGGTACACTGAGGCTGCGCCGCCGCCGGGCGCTGCCGTGGCCCACGCGCTGAGCCGCTTACAAAGCCCGGTGCCGTCGTCGCGTGGATCCGCCGCCGGCGGCGCAGGTCCGGCCACGGCGACGTGATGGGGAAGAGAAGGTGGGAGGAGGGCGGCCGTAGCCGCAAATCGCCTGCTCGCTTTTTGCCTGGTTTGGAAGGAGGCGGCGTCCACACCACGGGGCGCTGGCCTCTATCCAGTTCGGGAGAGGAAGAGAAGAGAGCGGAGGAGAGACCGAGAGAAGAAGAAGAGGCGGGAGAGATAAGGCCGACGGAAGAGGAGGCTGGGAGACGGGGCGCTGGCCTCTATCCTTCTCGTCGCTTCGTTTTCTCTCTTTTTTTTCCCCCCTTCTGACAACCGCAGGGCCACCTGTATGTACGGGCGTACGGACGGGCCAATTTCGTAGGAGACCAGCACGGTAGCGTGTTCGGCTGTCAATTTTTTTTTTTTTTTGGCTTGGAGCGACCTTTTATGTACCCAGCAGCCAATCCGTGGGAGATCCGTACGGTGACGTGGCAAGGGTGATCGTTGAGGAACTTGTTCCAATTTGTAGGAGTAAAAGCCCACATGACTGGTCGCGGAGATGCTGCACTCCACAATTCAGCCTGTCTCTGGCCAGCCTGTTCGGATGTCCCTGCACTACTGTAGATAAAATAGAATGGCAATCGTTAAAATAGAGCAAACAAAACCGTACCCTTTCGTGCTGACGATCGATCTCGAGATGTTACTACTTCCATTTCATGCATTGATGGCTTTTAAAAAGATGTCATGGGCGACGTTATCGGTTCAGGATACCTTACAATTTGGAATAAATTTTAAACCTTCTCGCTACCTTAGTGCCATCTTCTTTATTAAGATTTCTTTTAAAATAACTATTATTCCAGTAATAGGAAGGTCAAAAAGGCTTTTGCAAATCTAAGCTTTTTGGTGACCTTTTTCGGTGGAGCTATTGTGGGCTGGCTCTAAAAAGTATATATGGTGTTCAACCCTGACCGTATTAGAATGGCAAACTGACATAACCAAATTTTGGAATTCCCATGATCCAGTTGATATTTTGCCTAATCCTTGCTCTATTGTTGTTGATTCCATGTCTCTTGTGTGATAACTACTCTCTCTATTTTATTTACATGTCGTATTAGTTTTCTCCTAGATTAAATATTTATATTTTCGACTTATATGTCTTTGGATTCACTATATGAGAAGTACTTTCATAATATAACTCATATGCTGTGCAAATATAAGGTTTTTGAAATGGACGGTCAAAATAAAAATATTTGACTTTGAACAACGCTAATGTGGCAAAGAACAGATGGTGTATGTTTTAATTTTTATTGTGCTCTGCTGAAAACAACTTGATTTTTAAATCTAAGTGTTTTTTTTTTTTTGCAAAACTAAAAATTAGAGAGTGTGCTTCCTGTTCGGTTTATGGTTGAAAGGTTAATCGCTACCATGGTTCTAGCGGCCAATAAAATACTACTTTCTTCGTCCTATAAAGAATGTTGTTTTTGACTTTTAGACTTTACGTTTGACTATCTGTCTTATATAAAATATTTATGCAAATAATAAAGTAAATCAACCAATATTCAAATATCTTTGTTAATAAAAGAAGTCATAATAAAATAAATTATATTTATAAAAAAATAAATAAGACGAAAGATCGAATAAAATGGCATGAAGTCCAAGATGATAAATTCAATAGGACAGAAGGAGTAACTCATTAGGCAATTTTATAGATTCACAGTTTTTATACATTCTAGATTTGTAGTTTTTACTTCGAATTCAAACATAACAACATTTATTTATGCTAGAAATACCAAAAACTCGGCGTCTCCTTCGTCGCCGTTTCGGCCCGCAGCACAGCAGACTCGCCAAACTGCTGCCGCGCCGACCCCGAAATCCTCCGCCTCCTTCCTCGACGTTTCGGCCCTCGCCTTTGCATCGTCCCCAAATCCAACCCTTCCCTCCTCAATCTCCGTCCTCGGCATGGCGTCCGACACCGAGGGCATCGCCGCCCTCTTCTCGATGTACAACGACGACGAGGAAGAGGAGGAGGATGACGACGAGCCCAACCCCCTTCTCCAGCGCCGCCCGCCGCCGTCACCTCCTCCTCGCCGCTGTCCCCTCAAGCCGGGGGCGGCGAGGATCCTAACCCTTCCGTGGCGCCTCCGTCGCCTCCCCGACCCGAGGAGTCGGCCGGCCTCAAAACCCTAGCGAGTCCCCACCCTTCCCCGGCGCGGGGGCTGCTTCCGCCACTTCCCTCGCGGCGCTCTTCGTCGCCCTTTGCAGGCTCGTCCCCCTCCCCGCTACGGGGACCATCCTCCGCGCCGCCGGCCGACCTGCCGCGCCCGCCACGGCGCGGAGCGCTTGCAATCGTGGACTATGCGCACGACGAGACGGCTATGTCGCCCGAGCCGGAGGTACAACCGGTGAAGTATGTGGTCAGTTATACTGCTTGTAACCTGCTGGTTTTCCTAATTGATGCTATTAGTATGGATTGCTTGCAGGATGGGGAGATCATGAGCCACACACACAGACTTGGCTCAGATGCTCAGGCTGTGGATGGTAAGTTCCTAATTGTGACTATGTGCTAAGTTGTATATATGTTGCTAAGTTTTAATGCAGATCAAATAAACTTAGGCCAACCAGTTTGCAGAAAATGTGTTATGTAAGGAACTAAGGATATCTGAATTGTTCTTATGTTACTTTCTACTCATGCCTGTAATTCAATTACTTTCATGTGAATATCATGCATAATAGCCATGCCATAATAATATTTCTAGAGATGGTCATGACCAAGCATAATCATCAAACACATCGAGTTATTGGAATTCATATGGCTGAAAGTATGATGATGTCACCTTATGTGTAGTCATGTACACATCCCCATCAACCAGTAGTTATTTTAACAATCTGCTAGAATGTTAAGACTGTTTCTCCATGCTATGTCTTGATATGGGTACTATGCAGATAGAGCTGACATCTTTGACTTGTTGACGGGTTTTAATGTTACACAAAGATGTGATATTATTAATGTAGTAAGGGTTGTGATCTCTTGTGTGACATGCAATGAAAAAGAAAGTGAACTTCTATGATAATCCACTAGATCTGGTGGACTGGATTTGACATCTTTGATTTGTTACATTTTGGTCTGCTTGATCTTGGATGAGTTTAATGCTATACAAAGATTTGATACTACATAGTAATTTAGTAAGGGTTGTGATATCTTGTGTGGCATTGCAATGAAAAAGAAAGTAAACTTCTATGATAATCAACTAGATCTAGTGGACTGTTGGCTAGTGGTGTACATTGCAATTTAAGAAAAAAAAAATAGGGTTATGATGATTAAATAGAGTCAGTGGACTGTTTTGGTCAAATCTTATATTGCATGCTTTTAGGAAAATTGCTGTGCTCTTGTACAAACTGTCAGATGAACAATTTTTTTTTTTTGACATATTTATTCCTCTCACTGGTGCATTTGCTGATAAGTGTGCCCTGAAGAGCACCCTCTTGAAACATAAACACTTAGAGGTATTCTTATATTAATGCATTTGATTTGATTTTACTGTTAATCTTAGTAACAACAATGTAGGTTCCTGGTTCCTTAACCTTGGCTAAGTACATTTTGGAAGCTGTGTGTTTAGCTTCTGAAAGTGCATTGTAGGTCCCAGGAGGCGTAAATTATTTTATAGGCATGAACATGCCATATGCTTTCAAAAAAATTCCATTCGTGATTATCAGTTGGGCTGGAACAGAAAACTCGCTGAGCAAGCTCGGTGGCTTGGTTCAAAACTGCTCTGATTGAACTCGTTTTCCTTTTAAAACGAAAATGAGTTGATTTGAATACATTTTGATTTGGCTTGGTTCATTGAACTTGGTCTGAAGTTAAGTCTCAAACAATTTAGAAGGCTATAAGATTATGTCAATTTGAAGGAAGCCCAAACAAGTGCACTTTGCTTTGTTATCCAAGGTTAATTATCAGTTCTGATCCAAAAAATCCCCCTAATTATCAGTTTGTACAGCAATTTGATTGATGTGAAGCAAAACAATTTGTGCATTCCCCATTCTTCAATACATTATCTGGGAAGCCACCGATCACATAGCTGGTACTTGATATTTTATTTTGTCTTATTAATTATATCTGATGCGTGGTGTATACATTCTGACCTCTGTACAAAAAATTCATATAAGTTCTGTTTTCTTTTACATGTCTGGAGCAATTCAGTCATTGCAATGTCAAATATCCATCGGATTATCTAATATGATCTACCCTTCCATCTCGTTTCTAGGGGATCTTGAAGAACGAACTCTCTCTGGCACAGTTCATGTTATAACATCAAATACTCCAGCAGAAATGTCTCAGCATCCTGATGCATCCGAGCAGAACCAAGTAGGGACAGATATGGAAGTGGATGTAACTAGACCAGAAATTGAAGATGCCCAGGTGGAGGAAACTACTGGTATTTCAACCAATGGTGAAAATGGTGATCCATTGAGTCGTTTCCTTCCGCCTCCTGTGACTACAAAATGCTCTGCAGCATTACAGGTAATCCTATGATCAGATAGTTGTGATACCTATTTTTTAACCCTAAAAAACTAGTCACGTTTTCGTACAAAATATTAGCTCCTGGTGGAATGTCTTCCACTCTTGTTATTGTGTTTGATGAACTCCATAATCTAGATTTAAGATTGATGAAACTATCATGTTCTCCTGTAATGTGAAGAACATTTGCATCATACATTTCCACACCTGTATATGCTAACAGGATGTTATCGAGAATATGCTATGTCCTATGTGATAGTTTTACTTTCTTTTCACCTATTCTTATGCTTGAAGGCTTTTCTATTCTTCTTTTCTGGTCGTCTGCTTCTCTTTTCAAGTTTTGTGAAAGCATCATGATAATGTTGCTATTCAGGCAATATTGACACTAAGAATGTGTCTCTACACACCTTCACACTTGTTCTTGTGTTGGTTCTTACTGCAGGTATTTAGTTAAAACTCATTACCTATTGTTTTCTATTTTTTTCTGCAGCAAAAAATTAACAGGTTCCTTGCATACAAAAGGGCTGGAAAGAGCTTTAATGCTGAAGTGCGCAACAGGAAGGACTACAGAAATCCTGACTTTTTGCAGCATGCTGTGCGATACCAAGAAATTGATCAGATAGGGACTTGTTTTGCTAAAGATGTTTTTGATCCTTATGGGTATGACAAGGGCGACTACTATGATGAGATAGGTATTTGTATGTTCAATATACTATCCTCTTGGTAGCGTCACAATAAAGTTCCTTTTACTGGCTAAATATTAGCACCTGGTCAATTACAAAATGTTCTATTATTCAGCTATCTGGAATATCAAGGGTGCATGTTTGCCTCTTTTTTTTTTTTTAGGCAAATGCTATATGAATTAAGAGGCTAAACTAGCTATTTAGGTCTGTATATGTAGCACCAGTTAGATAGACAGGCAGAACATGGAATAATCTGGTGTATGGTTGATTTTTTTTTTATAAAATGGAAATATTTAATGTACCATAGGCTCACAAGAGTTACTTTTTTTTAAAGTGAGCTGAAATTATATATCTATTGATGTTGTGCTTATGCAAGTAGGGACAGATATTTCAGCTGCAAGTACATATATTTTTTTTCAAAATTATATTTGGCACCAATACTGAACATTCATTCTGTCTGGTGATATAATCTTATCTGTACTATTTGAATGCAGAAGCTGAAATGAAGCGTGAACTTGAGAGGAAGGAACAGGAGAAGAAAAGGAGCCCCAAAGTTGAATTTATTACTGGAGGAGTACAACCTCCAATTAGTGCATCAATACCAAAGATCCCAGGTATAGTGAACATGAAGCAGTTCTATTTTCTGTTTTGGCAGTACTGGATGGAGCACAGCATCCATTTTTGTGGTTTTATTATTCTGATGTTTGTTATATATACTCAGCTTTGGCTGGTGTCAGTACACTACCGGTACCTACAGAAGGTTTACAGAAAGAGACTAGACCAAACAAGAAGTCAAAATGGGATAAGGTGTTTAATCAACCACTCTAGGCATCTATCCTTGTTTGGAGTACTGATCTCTGGGGCTGACTTGTTTTTGAATTTTATTTGTTACTTGTTAGGTTGATGGTGATGTTAAAAACCATTTGGTTCCGAGTGGACATGACAACTTATCAGCAGCTGCTTCTGCGGCACTTTTGACTTCAGTTAATGTTGGTGCTGGATATGCTGCTTTTGCGTAAGTTCTGTTGCTTCAGAATGGTTGCCTTTACCATGTTCAGATTATTTATTAGCACAATGTTATTTCTTGTTAAGAGGCCTGTAGCAATTTTCCTATGCTCTCGGTGACTAGATGCCCTCTCACTTGCTGTTTCACTCCTTTGCTCTAGGCCTTGTGCCAGTGTTGTTTCTTTTTATGAACTTTTGTTTGTTCTTTTCTTTTGGTTTACCAATTGGGGAAATTCATGTTCAGTTTTACTGGCACTTTTTTTTTGGCCACTTCATTTGTTTTCATCACCTTTTGTTTGCACCACAAGTCCACAACTCTAGTTTGCAATTAAGTGACCATATGTGACTGAAAAAAGAATGTTAAGGTTAAATCATTACAAACTGACAAAACCTCACTAAGCATATACCATTGCTATCCACAGCCTTTAAGCCATATTTGGTAAGTTGGATATGCCCCTAAGGCCCTAACTGACAAACAGCATCAGAACCAAGATTGCAGAAACTGGCAAAGACAAACAAGCATTCTAGAAAGGGGTGTAAAAAAACAAGCATTGTTTGAAAAATGAATGGTAGATATTTCAATGGCAAAAGTAAATTAAAGGGATTGTGATATATTATGAAGAGAAAATAGAGCCGACACTATTTTCTATTAAATGTTGTTCAATTATAACAATGTATTCTTGTTTTCCAGGCAACAAAAGAGAAAAGAGGCTGAAGAGAAGCGAAGCGATTATAAGTCGGACAGAAGATCGTAGCACCACCCACCTTTTTGATCCATTCTGAGCAGTCAGTGTATCATTGAGTTTTTGAGTGACATAGTTTTGTAATGTGCATAAGGGAAAAAAAAATTTAAAATGAGTCCAAAGGAAACGATTCCAGGAAAGGCCCTCTGAGCAACTTGTATTATACAGGCACCAGAAACTTGTAACATTTTAGGACAAGGAGAAAAAGAGAACCATGGGCGTGGGCGTGTTTTTGCGTCCATCTCATTGCTCTGCCACTGGAATGCTGGGATTTCCAATTGGTAACCTGTATCAAGGTTCGACATTGAAGGTCACATTACTTTTATCACGCAGAACATTGTCGTTGGCATTCAGCCAGTTACTCATCCATGTGATGTTTCAGGGCTGATGTTGTGCGGTCTGCAGTTGCAGTTGAACACGCTACTACTGACGCCCGATACTCAGTGATACAGTGCGATTTACGAGATAAGTCACTTGTACAGCGTAGATGGTAGCGCTACAGGCAACAGAAGAGGCACCGTGTGGCCCCTAAGACCCACCTCGGCTCAAATTATCATTCACGGTCTGGTCACGACAACCTCGAAAGGTCGTTCGTAACCCAAACGGTCAGCAATCTGTGGCAGCTGAAGGTGACCGTCGTCATTCGCAACCACCAACCGGCAACGTGCCCACCGTGTCTGGCTCGGTGCAGCTCATTAATCCCAAATTGGCCCGACGCGCGCCCATGAATTCACCACAGTGCCGCGCACACCACCGTAGATCTGGCACTGGCACTCTGGCAGACAGAGCAATTGCAGAGGGACTTTCCGTTGGCCTCGCCACCTAGCGGGCATGTGCAGTACAGTAACCACAATAAATTAGCAGTCATCAATTGGCGGGTAACCTGTAGCGCTGCAGCGGAAAACGGACTAGTAACCGCAACTAGTCTTTTTTTTTTTTGAGGGAAGCCACTCGGCGCACTTTATTGATTTGAAAACATGGTTACATCGTTCACCAGAGCTACTAGAATCTCCCTAGGGGGTTCATCGACCCAGTTACATGATAATTTTGAGACCAACGCTACTCTAGCCAGTTCATGCGCTACAGAATTTAAATCTCTATTACAATGCTCAAAACGAACAGAACTGAAATCTTGACAAAGATTACTGCATTCTTCAAAAACCGGGGCACTAGCTGTAGCCGAGAATCCTCCTAGCACCATTGTCTCCACAACTTCAAGACAATCCGAATAGATCATAAGCTTCGATATGCCCAATTGCTGCGCCATCATCATACCTTCTCTCAAAGCAACTGATTCTGCAGTTCTAGCATCCAGCATGTGTTCATAATACCTTCCCACAGCAGCTACAAATGATCCACCCGAATCTCTGATCACCGCTCCAATACTTCCACATCCTCGCTCCTGTATATAGCTAGCATCAATGTTCATTACCAGGAAATCCTCCGGCGGTCTTCTCCACGCTTCTTTCCTCTTCGTTTCTTTCTTATTTGCCATCAGATAGTTTGTCGTCAGTGTTCCTATTGACATGGCCGATCTTGTCGGATTAGGAACAGTAGCCTCGCCATGTGTCTTCTTTCTTCTCTCCCACCACAGAAACCATCCCCCAGTCAGGATTAGTTCTGCCAAGCCAACTTGATTTAGATGCTGTATTCTCTTTGATGTTTTAATAATATCTGCAATTACCACTGATCCCGAGGGATCAATTTGAAGGAAACTCTGTATCTCATCAGAAACCCCGAGGATCCTCCATATTTCTTTGACCCTGTTGCATTGAAACATCATGTGCTTAATATCCTCGCAAGCCTCAAAGCACACTGGGCAGTTGCTAACAGACCCAATATGGCGATTTGCCAAAATGCCTTTAACAGGTACTAGTCCATGTAGCAACCTCCATCCAAAGATCTTGATTTTTGCTGGGACATCCAGTTTCCATAACTTGGCCCACACCTTTTCATTACCTCTTCCACTCGACTGCTGGTTCACTCTATTTCCACCAAATTTGTGCAACCACTGTCGGTGGTAAGCTGATCCCACTGTGAACAATCCATTCTTGTTAAAATGCCAAGCCACATCATCTTCCCTTCCATGCCTAAGTGGGATCTGCAGAATTCTGTTGCAATCAATAGACCAGAAAATATCTTTTATTAAGTCTTCATCCCATCTTCCAGTTATCGGATTGATTAATTCATCAACAGTTCTTATCAAATTATTCCCTCGTGGTGTCATCACTTTCAGATTGTGGCTAGCTGGAATCCAGCTATCTTCCCAGATATTGATTTGAGAGCCATCTCCCACTCTCCAAATATATCCCTTCTTGAAGCACTCAAGTCCTGCCAATATGCTTTGCCATGTATAAGAGCTACCACTCTTCTGTCTTGCATTCAGTAATTTCCCATCCGGGAAGTATCTAGCTCTTAACACTCTAGCACATAAAGACTCCGGTTCTAATAAAAGCCTCCAAATTTGCTTAGCAAGTAGAGCTCTATTAAAGCTTTCCAAATCTCTGAAACCCATGCCTCCTCTCTTTTTTGGAATACACAGCTTCCACCATGCCTTCCAGTGGATTCTTCTATGGTCATCGTCATCACCCCACCAGAACTGTGATATGGCGTCCGACATCCCTTTACAGATTTTTTTCGGGATTTTAAACACCATCATCGCATACACTGGAACGGCCTGAGCGACAGACTTAATCAGAATCTCTTTTCCCCCCATGCTGAGCAGTTTCTCCTTCCATCCTTTTGTTTTTGCTCTAACTCTATCAATCAAGTGCTGAAAACAATCACTTCTGTCCAAGCCCACCATTGCCGGCAGCCCTAAGTATTTTTCAGTCAACGATTCAGTTAAGATATTCAAAGATCTTTGCACGCATTTTCGCCTTCACTTCAAAGATCCGTATTACTACTAAAAAATATGCTGCATTTTGCTTCACTTATCTTTTGCCCAGAATTCTCACAATAAAGGTCCAACACCTTTTTCAGCTGAACTGCATTCTCCTTGTTTGCTTGCATTAGTATTAGAGAATCGTCGGCAAAAAGTAAATGAGATACCTCTGGAGCTTGCCGACAAACCCGAACACCCTGCAGTTCTCCCCTTACCTCCGATCCTTTTAACATACTAGATAATCCTTCAGCCACCAACAAGAAGAGATAGGGGGAGAGTGGATCCCCCTGTCGAATGCCTCTTGTTGGAACAATTGTCTCCGTTTCCAATGAATTTACTCGGACCTTGTATTTTACAGATTTAACACAAGCCATAATCATCCGCACCCATCCTGCTGAAAAGCCCATTTTTATCATAATCTTCTCCAGAAATTTCCACTCCACTCGGTCATACGCTTTGTGCATGTCCAATTTGATAGCACACAGGCCTGTCTTCCCTCGCTTTTTCTTTATTGTGTGTATACTTTCATATGCCAGTAGAATATTATCAGTGATCAATCTGCCAGGAACAAATGCACTTTGTGTATCACTAATAATATCTGGTAAAATAACACGCAGCCTGTTTGCTAGCATCTTCGAGATAACTTTGTACAGCACATTACAAAGACTGATAGGTCGGAATTGAGATACTGAGGACGGGTTGGTAATCTTGGGAATTAGCACCACCGTCGTATCATTCCACCCCTCCGGGATTGAAGCTTCATTCACCGCCTTCAGCACCTCTTCCACCAGCTCCTCGCCCAACAATTCCCAGGACCGTTTATAGAACACAGCGTGCATGCCATCTGGCCCCGGGGCTTTCAAATCCCCAATTTGGAATAGCGCCTTTCGCACTTCTTCAGAAGAAAACAGTGCTGATAACCCCGAATTCATGTCAGGTGTAACACGTGTATGCACATCTGCCAATACATTCGGATCCACCTCTCCAACTTCAGAAGTAAATAAATCCTGAAAATAATGATGAACAATATTACACATTACCTCTCCATCCTCCTGAATTACCCCATTATCATCAGCCAGGCCTTTTATAGAATTTTTCTTTCTTCTCTTTGATGCAAAATTATGAAAGAAATTTGTGTTCCTGTCTCCCAATTTTAGCCAATTAGCTCTTGACCTCTGTAGCCAATATATCTCTTCTTGCTCTAGGAGCAGTTCCAGTCGCAACATAATTTCTTTCTGAGCTTCAGAGTTTGCATCAGTCATAGGGCCTCTCCTTAGCCTCTCCAGCTCCCTTTTTAAACCAGCAATTCTTTTTTCCGGTTTTTTCAAAACGTTCTTATCCCAGCTATGTAACTCTTCCTTGACATCATTCACCTTCTGAGCCAATGAAGGCCCTTCCCCTCGAGCTTTTGCCCTCGCCCAAGCCGCTTTTATCATCTCCTCTACGGTATCTTCTTGCAACCATCTCGCTTCAAATTTTTTATTTCCACTTCTTCCTTGGGGTGGTGCTAAGAAATTTGTATCCATAAGAATAGGACGATGATCCGACCTTATCATCTCACTATTTATCACAGCAGCTCTCGGGTAGAGATTTGACCATTGGATATCAGCCAAACCCCTATCCAGTCTTTCCCTAATCTGACCCCTTCTCCATGTATACATATCACCAACAAAACCCATGTCATTCAGATTACACTCAGACAAGACATCATGGAAAGCTTGCAGCTGACCTTGTGATCTTGGCCTACCTCCTTGTTTCTCAGAATTATATAGAATTTCATTGAAGTCGCCCAAAAGAAGCCAAGGCAGGTTACTGTTACCTTTAATTGCACGCAATGTCTCCCACGTTTTATATTTCTGAGTCCATTCCGGTTCACCATAAATTCCCGTGAATCTCCACCCCCCTTCTTCTTGAATGATCACATCAATAAAGTACTTGGATACACCGATTCGTTGGATCTGTGTCTCCTCCTTCCATAGGAGCAGCAGGCCCCCACTTCTCCCGTTGCTCTCATGCACAATCATCTTGTCGAAACCCAATCTCCGCCTTACATTATCAGCCTTCCCCTTGTCCAGATGAGTTTCCGAAAGGAACCACACATCCGGGTTAACCCGCTTCTGGACTTCCAGAAGCGCTCGAACTGCTCGAGAGCTCAAGAGCCCTCGGCAGTTCCAAGCTAAGAGTTTCATTGTGCCCGGCCACTCTCCTCGAAGGAGAGCGCCGATCTTGCAGATTTGGTGTCGTTGCTTGTCTTCATCTCCGTCTCACTTCGCCGAGCCCTCTTCTTATCTTGTTCAGCAAGTGGACTCAAGGCTGCACTCGGTGCAAGGTGTTGCACTAGCTGCAACGAGTCTTCACTTTTTTCAACATTCATCGCATCTCCTTGCTCATCTTCCCCATCGTCTGATTCCCCCATCAGATATTGATCATCAAAAACTCCTCTACCCCGACCAGCACCTCTCTCCCTTCCTCCCCCACGTCCTCCTCCACGCCCCCTCTCTCCTCTCTTGCCATGATTTGTGCCGCATAAGGGGCCCTCAGCCAATCCCCCCACTCCCAAGTTTTTCTTGGATGAACTCCATCGCCACATTCAGATACTTCATGCCCAATGCATCCGCAGAAAAAACAAAAGGTGGGAAGTCTCTCATACTGCACTGCACAAAGAATTCGTTCCTTCAATGTTATTGGAACAACCCTCACCAACGGTTTTTTCAAATCAATCCACACCTTAGTTCTCAGGAACGGTGTCGCATTGATCTTCCCATCGTTCACCACCACAGTAATACACTCCCCCACCTTCCTGGCTACTTTCTCCGACAGATCTTTTTTCTTCATCAACATCTCCGGCACCCCTTGAATCCTTGCCCAAATTGGGATCTTTTCCAGATTGTACGATTTGACGTTAGAGTAGCCGTCATATTCCTCCATCACAATGGCCGCCCCACGGAACAGCCATGGTCTTCCTTCCATCACCCTAGTCCAATCTCCCAAGCAGTGCAACTGGACGACAAACAAATTTGATTCAATCGCCTTGAAGGTCACCTCCTTTGCTGCCCCCCATGCGTTTCTCATTGCACCAAAAAGGGCCGCATGACTAAAAGGCTTAGTCGTATGAACCCTAAAAAGGGCCAGCCACCGCACGTCCTTGATGAGCTCTTCAAACTCCCCTGAGAAATCCAGATCTTCCTCCTCCTCACCATGCAGTTTCATCCCTTCAAGATGCTTCTCCAAACTCGGTTCTCCATCTCCATCTTCTTCCCTTTGCTTCCCCTTCCCCTTTGCGTCATCAGTTCTTCCCGCCATGCAAACCGAGATCGCCCGTCGCTCGATCCCTAGGGAACGATCAGAAGTGCTAGCTCTTTGTTTTGGTGGAGAGATCACGTCGATCGGCGTGAGATAGGTTAGACTCCCGCGCCGCCGCAGGAGGACTTCGAAACCCTAGAAAAACAGGGGACGACGATTGTACGTACTAGCTTCATCGTGTGTGTTAACCGCAACTAGTCTTTGTACTGTATGTACCGCCTGATTGGATTTCCCATAGAAATGTGTTTTCCCCGCCGTTTCCGTCGCTGAAGACCATGGCACGGCCGGCAGCGGCAGGTGTTTTACGGGGATCAGAGGCGCGTACTAGCGCGGTAGCGACGCGCGCAGCGTGGGTCTCCGTGAGCGCAGGGACGTCAGGTAGGCATCTCTCAGATCGCGCTGTCCCGTCCCGCGCGGCCCCAAGCAGAAGCAGATGGCGTCGTCGTCTTGCAGGTTTGCAGCGCGGCCACGGCCAGACCGCCATATACTCACAGGCAGGGCAGGCAGACAGCCGCCGGGGCTGCGTGCGTGGCGTTGTGCATCTCCGCTCGTCCCACGATGCAAAACCAAAATGCGATGAAAACATCGGTCCGACCACCCGCCCACACGGCGAGACGAGCGGCAGGCACCCAACGGTAACTTTGCCTTGCCCGGTTGCGGTCGCCCATCCCTCATCATCCCTTTCTCTCTCTGTCCGGCTCGGACTGCGAGTCGGGACATGCGCCGGCTGCTTGATTTGGGGGAGGAACAAGAACAAGTACTTATCCTCTGACCAGACCCGTCATGACGCTGTAGTACATATCTAATTGGAGCAATTGTCCCATCGCCTGGCAGCAATCAGGGAAATGTACGCGGAATGCAATGCACGCCCTCTGTAGGATCAGCTGTTTTCTTTCTAGTTTCCGCCTGTCGTCGCGCGCGGCAGCCTCAGTAGCAAGTAGACCAAGCTTCACGTTTACTTCATCTATCCTACAGTATAATGCAAGTCTTTATAGCCTTCTATAGTTATTCCAATCTATTTACTATTTTCACCTTTTCAGTGCGCACTTTTTTTTTCTAGTACATCTTTATATCTCCCCTCTCATTTTCTATACATCACACATCTTACTTCCCATATCCAAAGCTAAAACGGCAATTAATATAGGAAGAAGAAAATACGCACATGAGTACTTACTGTATTTCACTTCATTTTTATACTGGAAGCAGTACATAACTTTTACGGCAATGACTTCTTTACGGGCACACAAAATTTTTACTGTAATAACTTCTTTTATTAAACCGTGAAAAAGATTCAACAGAAGGCATAAACAATTCACTGTTGATTTTATGTCCCCCCTCACCTCCATATCAATTAAAAAGGGAAGGAAAAAGTTTGAATAAAAAGAAGAATCAATGGATTCATGATTAAATCCCTCCTACTTCTTGTATTTTCGTACAATTTTGATTAAGTGAGGGATCAAATAGAAATTTGTAAGGTGGTCTCGAAAAATAGGAATGACCTATAGGCGGGCGGGCGCCTCGCACACACGCACTTCCGCACCTCCTCCCCCATCTCTCTCTCTCTCTCTCTCTCTCTCTCTCTCTCTCTCTCTCTCTCTCTCGGCGAGATCCTCCTTGGCGCCTGAGCTCACGCCCCACCGCCTCCCCGCGTCCGCGTTGAGCTCCTTCCCCACCCGCGCCGATGGTGGCATGGATGCTTCGGGATCCAGCGGCGACCATGGCGGATTTGGTGAGGTAGGCCCCCTCCTCCTCATCCTTATCTTAGATCTGAAAGCTAGGGTTTCAGCGAGCTCTCCTTTTCGCCTCCCTAACTTTGGTGGGCTTGGAAAGGAAAGTATTGGGGAGGAAGGCCGGCCGGCCGTGTGATGGCCGACGGGCGATTTAGGGCCCTGGCGGCAGTGGAGGCGGCCGCCAGGAGTGCGCCGGGGCTTCATCGGAGCTCCACGGTGGCGGGAGGGTGGCACTGGTGGGGGAGGGTCACTAGATAAGGAGAAGACGCCGACAAGGAGGAAGAAGTTGAGGGGTAGCATGAGGAAGAGGGCGGCGTGAGGTACACGACGACCATGAGTTAGGTAAACGCCTGCATGACCTTCTGTTAGGCGTGACCGTAGAACCAGTTGTTATGTTTCTATCTATCGTCACAGCCTCAAAAGCAGTAAAAAGCTTCACCTTTACTTCATCTATTCTATAATAGAGATCTTTATAGCCTTATATATTTATTCCAATTTATTTACTATTTTCACTTTTTCATTACACACTTCTCCTTTTTCTAATGCATTTTTGTATCTCTCCCTCTCATTTTCTATGACTCACATCTCGCTTCCCATATCCAAAGCTAAAACGGCATTTAATATAGGAAGAAGAAAATGCATACATAGGTACTTACTGTACTTCACTATATTTTTATAAGTAGTACATAACTTTTACTCTCCACATTCCAAATTATATTGTTTTTTTTATATACATAATTTTTTGCTATGCAGATATTTATTTTTATATGTAGATACATATATATAATGGAAAATTAATGTATCTAAAAAACAAAATGTCTTATAATTTAAGACAAAGAAAATATTATAATATACTCCCTCTGGTTCGTTTTCTAAGGCGCCCTCCTGATTTTGTAAAAGGCCAGTATGTAGGGCGTATGGTCATTCCAAGAGGCAACTAGCAATTCTAATTTAATACACGCACCATTTCTCAAGCGAGCATTAGCGGCCTTAACTATTTAGTTCTGGACGTATAGAAAAGCACCAGCTAGCTGCGCAGTACTTTTCACGAAGCGTTCCTGCAACTATATGCACTTGGATACGATAACAAGGGGTTGATTAATTTCTTTCTTGGTATCTGGAATCGATTAAAATGAAGAAAATATTACCGGATATATCTATCTATCTATATCTATCTAAAATATATATCTATGCATATAAAATTATGTAGCCACCACCATTTATTTATAATGTGGAATTGAGAGAATACGTTTTCTAATATAGTATGTTTTGGACTTAATTGTCGTGAAGGTTGAAAATAATATACTTAAGTCCCCCTAAAAAGCAGAGGTCGAAGGTCTGGGAAAATCAACATTATTCGTACTACTACTTTGCTTATTTGGATATTGCTGTACATATGATCTAGTACTAAACAAGAGCCTTCATATAAAGAAATGTTAAAAAAACTATCGTCAAAAGCTTAATTTGGTCCCCGAACTTCACGGCCGTTTTTTAGTCCTAAAACTTCTTTTCACCCTAAACTATGAAAATGACTGGCTAAACTAAAACACAGCAGTCAACAGTGTAGTACGTTAAAATTTCTAAAAGTCTGCAGAATCGGATTCTTATTCAACTAGTCGCAACTAGTTGTAACTTTTCAATACAACATCCAATGAAGATAATTTTGTAATTTAATTCTTTGTTAAAAATTAATATAATTTTTGTAGATCTATCAAAATAATTGGGCAAAAAACGTAGCATAATAATCGCAAAAAATATATTTTTGTATGAAGTTAAATGAATATACTTTTTATACTTTTTATACCGTCTCAAAAATGGTTTTCTAATTTTGAGAGATGAAGAGCTCTTCAAAAATCAAATTACAAGGCGGTGCTAAAATTTTATATTAACCTTTTGAGCATCCTAACGTCCTTAAATAAAAAACATTAAAACTAGAAAGTTGTAGATCTTATCGAGATCTACAAACATGTTGTATTAAAGAGTTATAACTAGTAAACCGGTTAGAATAAGAATAAATCTTTTTTTAAATATTTAGTTTGAAAAGATGAAACTTATATGTATAGATTCACCTTTAGGGAAGCCTATTTTTTATAAAAGTAATTTTATTTTTATTTTTCCGCCTATAAATTTTAAAAAAATTATTATTACTAAACTTCTTTTGACCAAAACAGGCTAGTAAAACACAGCAGTCAATAGTGTAGACTGTAGTCCCGGGTGCCGTAGCCGTCATAGAGGACACATGAGGGCAATTCGGTCACAGCAAAGATCCAACGGCCAGTTCCTCACAGGAGAGGAGGGAAGAGCTCTTCAAAGGCGGTTAAACATAAACCCAGCAGCAAAGCCAAAACCCAGCCCAGCAACGATAAAAGGCAAGGAGAGAAAAAGAGCAGCGTCACGAGACAAGAGCGGCGACCAGTACTCGCCAGCGCTAGTGCTAGACGCCGCTGGCCAGTGTGCGGACTCGCTCTCAGCCGCCGCCGCCGCCGCCGCCGCTGGTGTCCCTCCCGCTCCATTTGTCCCCGCACCCGCACCGCACCCTCGCCCTCGCAACCCTTTTTCTCCAACAGATTTCGTCCTGGGGTGCTCTCCTGCAAACGGCCGGTTGTTGCCTGTGGATACATTCCATCTCTATCTCACCACTGCTCCTGCTTTTGTCAAGAGAGGCCCAGCAGACGAAGCACGCAGGAACCAGCCACCGAATCGGCGTGCGGCGGTCTGGTGATTTTAAGGGACGAGCCAGATCGTGTTCTTGGGAGGCTGAGAGACAAAAGCTCGTCCTGTCCCCTTTCCTGTGGGTTCCTCTTGGTCCAAGAGGGCAAAACTCGTCGGGTGGGGAAAAAATGGCGGAGGTGAAGCCGGAGGAGATAAGCCATCCGCCCATGGAGCAACTCCAGGGGTTCGAGTACTGCATAGACTCCAACCCTCCATGGGGTGCGTATCGTAGTCGTGGCTAGGAGCTGGAATGAATTCACAGTTGTTGGGTTGGAATTCGGCTATCCGAATCTTTTTCTTCGTCTTTTTTAATCAAAAAAAATCTTTTTGGATTTCATTTCAGGCGAGGCGATCATACTGGGCTTCCAACACTACATACTGGCGCTGGGCACCGCGGTGATGATCCCAGCGGTGTTGGTTCCCATGATGGGCGGCGACGATGTGAGATCCTGTGCCATGCCTTCCGATTCTCGGCCACACCAGATTCGTGCCGGTTCTTGGCAGCATCAGTTTGGTGATGTGATGTTTTGGGACCTTTCCCTTTCGCTTGTGATTGGTGTCGCTATTTGCAGGGGGACAGGGTCAGGGTGGTGCAGACGCTGCTTTTCGTGACGGGGATAAACACGCTGCTGCAGTCCCTCTTCGGGACCCGGCTGCCGACGGTCATCGGCGGCTCCTACGCGTTCGTTATCCCGATAATGGCCATCATCCAGGACCCGTCGCATGCGGGGATAACCGATGGTCACCAGGTGAGCAATTGCTTGTGTCCATTCTGTTGCTTCTGATGAGGCGGTGGTCTAATCTGCAAGTTTGTTCATCCGTGATTGAGCAGAGGTTCCTCGAGACCATGAAGGCAATCCAGGGGGCACTGATAGTGTCCTCCAGTATTCAGATCATACTGGGCTACAGCCAGCTGTGGGGTATTTTCTCCAGGTTGCTTTCCTTCACACTTCACAATCCAAGCATTCTAGTTCTAGTTCTCTTCCCTTGGAAGAACAGTACCAAGTAGTTGATGTAGTTAAATGTTGGAATGGATTGGCCCATGAATGCATCTGCATTCCATTTCAGTTTTGACAGTGCCTAGGATTTACTGATTGGCTCGAAAAATGCATATCCTCTTTCAGATTCTTCAGCCCAGTGGGGATGACTCCAGTGGTTGCGCTGCTCGGATTTGGCCTTTTCGAAAGAGGTTTCCCTGTGGTACCGCTTGCTTTGTCCCTATCTCCATTTTATATTGTCAACTTGTGTGCATGACCACGCAACACATGGATATGTTGATGATGAATAACTTGCTCATCCAATTGATGTCTGATGATGTTGCATCAGGTTGGGAGATGTGTTGAGATTGGCTTGCCAATGCTGATTCTCTTTGTTGTACTCTCTCAGGTTTGACAAAAATCTATATTGTTCAGTTTTCTATGCACCAAATTCATCTTGGGAAGTTGAACATACCTAATTTGTGCCTTTTGATTCTTTCCCAGTATCTGAAGAATATACAAATAAAAGAAATTCCCATACTGGAAAGGTTCTCCCTTTTCATCTGTATCGCATTGGTATGGGCATATGCCCAAATCCTCACTTCAGGTGGAGCCTATAAAAATAGCAGTGAGGTCACTCAGAACAACTGCCGCACTGACAGAGCCAATCTGATTTCTTCTGCCCCATGGTTAGTACCCTTGCCAAAACGATGTTAAGTGTGTCATGTAAATGTAAAGATGCTCAATGCTAAATGTAGTATTTGGTGCTCCTTGTATGGTGAACATTTATATTGAAAGTCAAATTTTGTAAATCAGAACCCATTTTTGGTCTAGCATACGTGTTTTCAGTGACATGAACCTGACACCTTAGTTTGTTTGAGAGTATTCATCATTTTTTTTTTTTTTTGGAAAAGGCACTGATGATTGTTACTGCTACTATCAATAATTCAATATATTATCTAAAAAAATAACAATGTCTAATGATGGAGACTTGGAGTCATGATTTTGCAATGGAGGTGTGACATATTGGCATCACCAACAACTTAAGTGCATTTGTCCCAACATAAGATAGATCTTCAGTTGCATCCCTTTTATGAGATAGACAATTGTTTGCCTCTTTTTTCTCTGCACATTGATCCATTGACTTCATGCAGGATTAAGATTCCCTACCCACTGCAATGGGGTGCACCAACCTTCAATGCTGGCCAGTCATTTGGTATGGTGTCTGCTGTTTTGGTCTCGCTAGTAGAGGTGATACATACTTAAGCCTTGGATCCTTTGTTTTGGAATTCAGGAACGGCACAATTGACCTTAACACAATGTCTCTCTTGGACAGTCCACAGCCTCTTATAAAGCCGCTGCTCGGCTTGCAAGTGCGACTCCACCTCCGGCTCATATCCTGAGTAGAGGCATTGGGTGGCAGGTAAACACTTTCTTGCACCCATGATTTTTCTTCTTTTGATGTTCTGTCAGATGTTCAGAACTGAAAAGATGCTCTGTGAACAACAGGGAATCGGCATCCTTCTTGATGGGCTATTTGGAACGGGGACTGGCTCCACTGTCTCAGTGTGAGTGTCTGTTTATGCCAAAATCTTCACCACTGTGCCTCTGCAGATGTTTTTATCACAAGCCTTTGATACGACCTGGCTGGCACAACAATGCAGGGAGAACGTTGGGCTGCTAGGATCGACAAGGATTGGGAGCCGGCGGGTTATACAGATCTCAGCTGGCTTCATGATCTTTTTCTCCATGCTGGGTGAGCCACTGTTTGATCGTGTAGTAATTGGACCTGTTTGCAGAGGGCCCTGAGTGCGAGGAGCAGCTCCTGACACTCTTCATTTATCGAAATGCAGGAAAATTTGGAGCCTTGTTCGCTTCTATCCCGTTCACCATCTTTGCAGCCGTGTACTGCGTCTTGTTTGGACTAGTTGGTTGGTCATCCTGTTCTCCTGAATCTGAATCTGATGCGAGTAATGTGTGCAGTCTGTCTGCTGCACTGTGAGATAATGCTGCCTGGGCTGACGGCTTTTTTGCACCTTTCTCTGACCTTCAGCTGCAGTGGGACTGTCCTTCCTACAGTTCACTAACATGAACTCCATGCGCAACCTCTTTATCGTCGGCGTCTCCATCTTCCTTGGCCTGTCCGTGCCGGAATACTTTTTCCGGTACACCATGGCTGCTCACCGTGGTCCTGCGCACACGAAAGCTGGATGGGTTCGTCTCTCGTTCTCGTTCTCGTTCTGTCTTTAGTCTTAAATTTTACCCCATTCCAATATTTCTTCATGGGCTCAAGGTCAACCAGTACCTAACCTGTTGGGTGAATGCATGCATGCAGTTCAACGACTACATCAACACCATCTTCTCGTCGCCGCCGACGGTGGGGCTGATGGTGGCCGTGTTCCTGGACAACACGCTGGAGATGAAGGACGCGGCCAAGGACCGCGGGATGCCGTGGTGGCAGCGGTTCCGGGCCTTCAAGGGCGACACCAGGAACGAGGAGTTCTACAGCCTGCCATTCAACCTCAACCGCTTCTTCCCCCGGCCTAAACCAAGTCCTAGACTCGATCCAAGAACGTTCCTCATCGCGCGTGTGCGCTTTGCTTCTCTTGGAAACAAGTCACTCAGATTAATTGCTGGGCTGAGCAGAGGCATAGTAGTAGCTTTGTGTAGGAGAGTATTGCCCATTGTTTGATTCGTTGATCTCTACTGGTAGTTGTTCATGCTGTAGATTATTTTGGGGGAGGTTCAGTATACTGCCCAACCCAGTAAAAATGGTCGCCTGCCCGTTTTTATACTTGTTATAGAATGCGTGTACGGTGTACCGTCCGTCGTCTATCTCCGGCCTTTAGTGAAAAATGAAATGCTGTACCGATCTGCGGCGGTCCAATTCTGTCCTTTCCTGTATTCAGGATCGATGGATAGAGCACCGGAACGAACAGGGAATCCTATGTGACGTGACGTCCGTAGACCATAGGGATCCAGGAAGAAGAGAAGCAAATTGTGGTGGAGCTGGAGCATGCGCACGCTACCTCCACCGCCTCAAGGACGCGGGACACGCACGCGCGGCGCGGGCGCGGACGCGGACGCCTGACGCCTGCTGGCCGGCCAACCGGTCGCAGCAGCTGGGCGCGCGTGCGGCGTGCGCCTGACAGCTACGAACTCACTCACAATGACAATGCCATGACTCTAGAGGCTCTGTTTGTTCGCAGATTCGCGCGTGGCTGCGCCGCATGACGGCATGAGGAGGCATGATGACTGCATGAGCTCGGTGCCAACTGCCTGAGGACCGCACGGGGGACGCGGCGTTGGTTGCTGATGGGGATGGCGTCGCCGGCCGGGACTAGATCGATCATCGATGTCGGCCCGGGGTCGCGAGGTATGCAGCTGTGGTGGGCCGTGCCGTGTGGCGGGCTGCATGGGAATGGGCCACCACTCCTGGACAGAGGACGAAAGAAAGGCATTGGCGGCGGGAACGGTGTGAGGCCGAGGATCCCCTCCTGGGCGTCCGGGGCTCATTGGGCCCGTTTGCTTCGTGGCGTAGAACAATCGGAGCATACACACTTTGCTCAAATAAAAAAAAAGAGGGTAGCATACATCTATATCTCTATGTATATCTGCTAAAAAAATCTCTATCTCTATCTATCTATCTATCTATCTATCTATCTATTATCTCTATTACTAATATTAACGAGCGAAATGATTCTTATGCCCATCCTTTTTTACTTCCCAAAGTGCCCTCACTTCTCTTCTTATCTCTAATCTGGACTTGCAACACATGCTCACAGAGTTAGAACCACATGCATCCATGACAATATAAGTTGCGATTCCAATACGTATTCAATACCCGACTTGGTTTATCTTGATCTTTGCCATGCCTTAACACAATCAACCAGTAGCTTACCAACACTACTTAAATGGTGAAATTCTCCTAGTACTTTTAAGTAGTAGTAAAACCCTACCACTAGTCATAACACATGGGAATTCTCGCTATGAGGTGTTTGGTAGGAAAGGTTTATACTAAACTTTGAATGTTAAAAAACTAGGAAAAAACCCACATCATTAGAACGAAGTAGAAAATTATGGTTGTGCAAGATAGGAGAGCTATTTCATATAAGCAAGGCAAAAGTTTGCTTTATTTATGTCTCAAGGCAACCTTGCTTGGTATCAAACGCATTGCCTAATATGGCCATACTCAGCTGCACCATTTCCAACTTTGCTGTTGCAAAATAGTGTACCAATTTCAGTTTTACCAATTGAAACACTATATCAAACAGTGCGGTTGTAGCCTTCTAAGAAGTGTAGCCGAGCAGAGGTCTATATCCTCTGTTTGGTAAGGCAATGCAATGATTGATGAAACCAAACAACTCTAAGGTATATGTTTTTTCTGCAACTTGCCGACATGTTTATATAAGTGAAAAGGAAAACAATATATCAAGCTAGGGGACAACAGGAAGGGCAGGGGGGAGGAGGGCGATGGTGGTCTGCAAGGCTAGGTCAATGCGCGGTGCCAAGGGGATTCAGAAAAGAGAAAACCTAGACTACTACTCGATATGACCTCGAATTGAATCTCCCAGTAATGCAAATCATAGCAAAATGAGAGATAACAGATCTCGCAATACCTCGCGAAGAATCTCGAAGAACACCCATCGACCGCTCCAATCGAATCCCAACGAGGTTGCCCAAAAGAGGTGGCCGCGCAGGGCATGGGAGGAAAGCTAGGACAAGAGGAGTAGCGAGAAGAAGAGGGCGGTGGCAGAAGAATCAACGCGGGGGCCCCCTACCCCTCAAATCTAATCTCGGCATGTCACCCAAAAGGAGAGTGGGGTGGGCGGCGCCCCTTTGAGAACAAAATTCCAATCTAAATCCACGGGTCGAGGTCACCCATTTCAATCTAGTGAAGGAAATGGAATTGGGGTTCTATGGGGGTTGGGGGGATATATTTGAGAACAAAATTTTAAGTGTCGGTATGTAGACAGAAAAGGAAAAAATTTCTAGAGACATGTTTGGTTGGATGGTTTTAGTTTGGCAATGAACCAATTTCAAATTTGGCTAGTGAAGGACCGTTGAAATGGAATTGGGGTTCTGTATCCTTGTTTGATATGGCAATACAGTGATTGATGAAACCAAACAGCTCTAAGGTATTCTCTTTTTTTTTTTTTTTTGCAACTTGCCAACAAGTTGATATAAGTAAAACAAAGGAAAATCACATAGCTCCCCCGAGGAAAGTTCTAGAGTCTCCTCATCATGTTCATGTGTGTGGCACACCGTTAAAGTGCCTATCGGGGAATCGAATGGTTGGTTGCGATTTGATGCCATCTCTCGCTAGTCGCTAGAGATTATAGAAAGGATGATGAACTGCATAGTGTTGTGTCCTCCCGCGGATCAGCACCCGAGCCTCCCCCATCCGGAACACATGCTACCAATAAAATAGGCCAACTGATTTCTTTACCGGCAGCCGCAGGGATCAGAAAGAGCCCAGCACTTTCCACTTTCCAGCCAGCCCGCCGCCCCACCCTGACGTGGAGACCTCGCCATGAATAGGGACCACCGGACCCATAGCATAGCAATAAGCTCAAAGAGAATAATAAGCAGTTCTAAAAATACGTACTACATTATTACGATCCTGGGTTCTCCGAAATCAATCAGCACACCAAAATCGACGCGCCCAATGCAGCCAGGCAAAAGATTGGATGTGACGTTGGCCATATCCAACACGGCAAAGCACCCCATGATGAATTTAATTAAACTTTGCTTTCCCACCAATGTTTTCATGCATCCTGCTCGTCCTTGGCATTCATTTGAACAATTGAATTCGAAGGAGGACCGGAGGAGGGCCGACCTGGTCGTTACCCGTAGTGGCAACTGGCAAGCACGTCAGCCTGACGCGGATGCATATGGATGACTCTGCCGTATCCGCGAGCCCGTCGTCCTGTCCAAGGCTCCCGGCTCCGGCTATATAACAAGGGGAGAATGCAGACATGCGCGCACCTCTCTCAGTCGATCGTCGTCGTCGTCTCCTCGGTCTTCTTCTTCAGAGTTCAGATCACGTTCTAGCTGAGCCCCCGTGCCGTGCTCGTGCGTCTGCGTGCTAGCAGTAATAGGACAGGAGGCGAGACCGCGACAGCAGGGCAGGGACACCGTACCGTAGCGTACCATGTTGGAAGGGAAGGCGGTGGTGGAGGACACCGACATGCCGGCGAAGATGCAGGCGCAGGCGACGTCGGCGGCGTCCAGGGCCCTCGACCGCTTCGACGTCCTCGACTGCCGGAGCATCGCGGCTCACATCAAGAAGGTGTGGTAACCCTCTGGCTCGTGCCATATCCCCATCTCCACCCTTGGATTAAAATTTGGATTGAACTGAATGACGATGGTGGGTGGTGGTTGTAGGAGTTTGACGCGATCCATGGGCCCGGATGGCAATGCGTGGTGGGCTCCAGCTTCGGCTGCTACTTCACGCACAGCAAGGGGAGCTTCATCTACTTCCGCCTCGAGTCGCTCAGGTTCCTCGTCTTCAAAGGGGCGGCGGCAGCGTGAGCAAGCCGACGGACGGCAGCGAACATCACGACCAGGCCGCCAGGCAAAGCAGGATTTCTCACTGGGTTTGTGGAGCGAGACCAGGTGGCACAGCGCCGGCTGCTGGCGCCTGTGGATATTACTGCATCGCTGTACACGATAACAGTAGAATTAAAACGTCGTTGTGCTCTTGTGGCCTGTGGGAGATTCGAAAGAGTGGAATTCGTCTCTGGTCAAATTGCTTCTGTGTATTGATAAAAATTTGAATTTATTTGGGTTATTCTAGCACGAGCAAGATCTACAAAAACTAAAAGAAAAAAGTGCAGTAATTTCAAAAAAATAAAAAATTATCCGACCTGCCGGATTCGAACCAGCGACCTAAGGATTCATCTGCAGACACTACAGTCCTCCGCTCTACCAACTGAGCTAAGGTCGGATGTGTTCATTTAGCGAATTGTTTCTTTATAAGAATGCAGAATAAATGATTGTTCAACATTATGATGGGTCGTACTGAATTGCAGCAACTGTAAGCGAGGGCCATGTTACCGTGAGGAGAGAAAGAGGGAAGAGATCACCTTTCCAGATAGGCGAAAGTTGACCAGACTGTCCCTCTTCTGCGATGGTCCCTCAAAGCGCAACAGTTGCTTCCGCCGGTGACAAGAAAGGATAGCACTTCATTGCATTACGCGTCCAAGGTACAGCTAATAGTAATGCCGTGCCATCCATCCATGGTTGATGGTAGCACAAGCCTACAAGCAAGCAGAGACCTGACGGCGGCGCATCTCTCCGGCAAAGGTCGAGTAGCGAGAGGGCTTCTTCTTCCTCCTCTAGCTAGCCGCTCTCCGTCCAACCCCCACTCCCCGACCGTTCAATACGCGGGAAGCACAAGCACTGGCAGGGGAAGGAGGCTAAGAATGGCAGGCGCCTTTCTTTCTAATAATAAAGCGAGTGCCACTCCCTAATTATACTCACTCCTCTCTCTCTCTCTCTCCCTTGCCAGCCAGTAGCGGTCCGGGGCCTCCTCCTCCTCCCCTCCCCTATTCGGACAGGAAAAGGCAGATGACGATCCATAGAAACCGCCGATTCATGGATTGCAGGCACCCACAACAAGAATCATCATCCATCATTCGGAGCTAATCCATCATTTATCGTGCCTTTTTAATTTGGCTTTCTTTCTCTCTCTGCGCGCGCACAAACAATCCTTTCCGTTCCGGCGACAGACACCCGCACTGCGCTCGAGGCTGCTGCACGCTTTACAGGTATGCCGGCATCATGGTGATCTTTCTCTCTCCTTTCCCTGCAACGGAATCCTCTTTTTGTCGCCGTCGTCGCGTGGATGTGGGATGCATGACGGAAACCGCCGGCTGTGACGCGAACGCGGCAGATCGGTTGATGAGCGGAGGGGCGCAGCTGGAACGGCGGAGCTAGGTGCGGCGGTCGCAGCAGGGCATGGTGCAGGACGGGGAGCTCATGTCCCGGAGCAGCACGGAGCCGTCCGGCGGGGCGGCCAGCACTGGCGCCGCGCCGGACAAGGACAAGTCGCAGAGCGCAGGACCTTCCGGTAAGTCGACATCAGCCTCGGCCGGCGGATGGTTCTTTGGTAGTGCCGCCATGCCGGTGGTGGTGTTGCCGGTATGGTCTTGACGAGACGTCAGGTGGTTGCGTTGCATGCAGATATGGACCTGATGAAGGAGAAGTTCGCCAAGCTGCTGCTCGGCGAGGACATGTCCGGGTCCGGGAAAGGGGTGCCCTCCGCGCTCGCCCTCTCCAACGCCGTCACCAAACCTCGCAGGTGATTTGATTGATTGGCCATCTGTCTCCTGTCGAATTCGATCGCTCGCTGAGTCTTTTTTAAAAAAAAAAGATTCATCCATGCGTGCCACCCATATTCACCTGCAGCCTCTGTGTTTGGCGAGCAACGGAAGCTGGAGCCCATGGCGCCGGACAGAAAGGGGAGGTGGAAGAAAGAAGTGGGCTGGCTTCTGTCTGTCGCCGACCACATCGTCGAGTTCGTCGCCAAGAAACAAGTCCTGGACAACGGCGTCGAAATGGAGGTTCCTTCAGCCACCACATGCCATTTCCGCTCCTTGATCGATCCATCCATCTTCTTCCCTCGCCAGCACGGGCGGTGACAGTGACACTCTCTTGTGCTCGTCGCAGGTGATGGGCACGCAGCAGAGACGGGATCTCCAGGCCAACATTCCAGCATTGCGTAAACTGGACACGATGCTTCTCGTAAAGTTCCGTTGAACCTCAAAGCCCCTCCTCCTCTATCCTTTCCGCTGTTGTTTCTTACCCATGGTGATCAGCACTCGCAAATCGGGCAGGACTACCTGGACAACTTCAAGGACCGCAACGAGTTCTGGTACGTGAAGCGCGACTCGTGCACGGAAGGCGAGAACGACGAGAGGTCCGACGAGAAATGGTGGATCCCCATCGTCAAGGTGCCCCCCGGCGGGCTCAACCCGACCTCCAGAGCCTGGCTCCTGCACCAGAAGGAGCTTGTGAACCAGGTGCTCAAGGCGGCCATGGCCATCAACGCCAACTGCCTCATGGAGATGCACATCCCGGACACGTACATAGACACACTCCCCAAGGTCAGGTTGAACGAAAAAGAAAAGATCTCGCAAACAGGCAGCAGCATCTGATTGCTGAAACGAACGAAACCTTTTGGCAGAACGGGAGGGCCAGCCTCGGCGACGCGCTGTACCGGATCATCACGGACGTGGAGTTCGACCCGGACGACTTCCTGACGACGGTGGACCTGACGTCGGAGCACAAGATCCTGGACCTCAAGGACCGGATCGAGGCGTCCGTCATCATCTGGAACAGGAAGGTGCACAACAAGGACGGCAAGTCCTCCTGGGGCTCCGCCGTCAGCCAGGAGAAGCGGGAGCAGTTCGAGGAGCGCGCGCAGACGCTGCTGCTCATCATCAAGCACAGGTTCCCCGGCATCCCCCAGTCCGCGCTCGACATCGCCAAGATCCAAGAGAACAGGGTACGCGAGCATGCATTCAGCACTTTCTAGCAATCGATCTTTGCCGGTCTTGCATTGCATGCACTGACGACAACACACATTGCCGACGGACGGCAGGACGTTGGGTTCGCGCTGCTGGAGAGCTACTCCAGGGTCCTGGAGAGCCTGGCGTTCAACGTCATGTCGCGGATAGAGGACGTCATCCAGGCCGACAACGTGGCCAGGGAGAAGGCCAAGAAGAGCGCGCCGCCCAGGGCAGACCCCGCCGGCGTCGACGACGACGGCAAGACCACCCTGCTGGACTTCATGGGGTGGACCGGGGACGCCGAGGGCAAGAACGAAGACGCATCGCAGCCGCCTCCGCCGCCGCCGCCGCCCGAGCAGGACGACAGCAGGCTCATGAAGCTGCCAAACATCATGACCAACATCAAGCAGACGTTGTACATGGACAAGCTGGACTTCCTCAGCGGGAACAGAAGCCCCTCAGGCCGCCACTAGAGATGGCACGACACGAGATTTTGCACGTATCGTGTCCGGTAGTAGTGTATGTACATAATATATTTTTGGATTTTGGATTGGATCCAAGTGGGCTCTCGCTTGAGTAGCCCGTCGTGTCGACTTACTGATTTTGCAGATTTCCTCTTCTCATGTACGATTCCATGGCATTGGCCATTGTATCAAAGCCATCAATAAATAGAGAAAATTTAGAGCTAACAGGACTTCGATCGACCTCATATATTTGTGAACTACAAAAATTCAGGCAGAAACTAACAATACGACACAGGAAAACTGTCTGCATTTTCAAGCAATAAACTGAGAAAAGAAAAACAAGTATTACAACCATCTCCAGTAATCAAAAAACGTTTGCACCAGGGTTTACTGGAATTCATGAAAATATAATCTTAAATATGAAGCTTTTAAAAAATTTAGATCTAAATAAAATACAGCATAGTTTATGACTTCATATCGAGTAGAAGAACATGCAACATAAACAATAGAAAAATATAAGAGTAGAGTTATATAGCACATATATTAGCGTACTAGGAATGGAACCCGTTTCAGTCACCCCATTTTCAAGGCGAAGTTTCATTGAAATTTTGAAACCTATAGGCACTACAAGCACGAAGTAAAATCTTAGGACCATATTTTTCACCTTTGGCTGTCACGAAGAGCGAGTAGCAACATACAACAATTAGAAAACTTCTGGGCAGAGGAACCGTACAGTAGGCAAAGACCAGCTTTCAAAACTACATCAGGTAAAGTAGGATAAACATTTAGCATCGGTGGATTTGATTTTTATTTGAGTTCCGAAAGCACCATATGACCATAATATTTGAATTTGAATCTGCCAGTACAAAACTGTTCCAACAACAGAGTAAAAAAAACATCCTCCTATTTCAAGGCAGATTACAGTAGGTCAGCCAGTAAAATAACGCCAGCTGAGTCCTTACAACACTGCTGTAGGTGATTCAGATTTTATTCACGAAAGCTGCCATACTGTCCTCATTTCAGTTGAGTAACTGCAGCGTGTATGGCATCTGCAAGATGGGGCACAGTCCTCATGCTCAAACCAGCCATGCTGATCCTCCTGCAAGAAGAATATATGCATTGTCAATATAGCAGCGACAGTTCGGACTTCCATTATAGGGTGGTGAAAATCGAAACCTAGTCATAGATCAATATCAAATAGTTATAATACAAGAGTACGCCATTATAGGCTAATTTTAGGGCTAATGGATCTAAACAGGCCTTCAATGTAGCCACTGTTAAGTAGTGACTACACTAAAAAAATACAAGAGTACAGATATATGCTTGATAAAAGTTGAATAGCAATTACCCATCAGATGTCATATAAATGTGGTATTCCTGCCTCATGAATGCCACTTGCTCGCTATTCAGCCCAGTGAAAGTAAACATCCCAATTTGCTTAATGATGTGACTCCAATCTCCAGGGGTTCCTGCACGTTATTAACAAGACTGAGTGCCATTGTGATAGGGCCCCAAAACCTTTCGATTTCAGTAAAAGACAAAAGAAAGGAACAGTACATTGAGATTTAATTATCATAATTTCTTGACCAGTGCAAACAAGACATAACATTATGGCCTTTCAATTCAAATAAATCAATAGAAACATTCCAAACACATATTAATAGTATTCCCCCAAAGTCACACAGATTGATACACTATTTTAAGGTCAGATACAATTTCTTGAGAAATCAACTGAGAAGGTAACAAGAGGAAGTTCTCTTATTTTGTACAGTAGTTTCTGATAAACCAAGAGATCTTGGATGCAGCAGAAGCTACATAGCTTGCCTTATACAGGACAAAAGAAAAACATTTGCACACAGAGTTTCATAGTTCAGCGATAAAAAACAAGGAGCTGCATAGTTGCAATACAGGATCATGAAAGAAATGGCAAGGAAAAAAATAGTAAGTTACATTGAAACAGCATTTGACCATATTTTGTAGAAAAAGAGAGCAATTGCTACAAACAAGTACCTCTGGATTTCAGTGCATCAAATAGCTGTTGCCTCATGCTAATGATCCTATCAGCCATGGCCTTCAGTTCTAGAGTCCATTCGTTGAACATCTCACTGAAAAATTAAATACAATATACAATCAATGAGCAGAAAGTAACCACCTTGCATTATTCTTGGACCCACCTCTAAATATGGCACTGCAATAACAAGAATATTACCTGTC
The DNA here is from genome assembly GCA_015844335.1 of Chrysopogon serrulatus. NCBI lineage: Eukaryota > Viridiplantae > Streptophyta > Magnoliopsida > Poales > Poaceae > Chrysopogon > Chrysopogon serrulatus. The sequence continues at coordinate 52,586 of JADLZL010001587.1, read as the reverse complement.
CCTGAGTATGGTAGCCACGATAGAGGCACCATGAAGAGGGGGGTTTGAATACATAGGCCTAATCACAAGTTTGAGTTGACTTTCAACCCTAGCAGCTACATCGGGACTTCCACATACCTGAAATATGAAGTTACAATGAATGGACACTCTGGTGTAAAAGACTGTTCAGAACGGCACAAATGTAGGAAAAGCAGCAGCATCACTCAAAAAAGGCATAGAGTTACGCATATCCTTAATAGCTAGTCAAATATTTTTGGAACTGGTGGAAGTAAATTGTTGTCCCCTGTAACATTAAAAGCTAAAACACTACTACATCAGTATAATATTCTAAGCATGCAAAAGAATTCAATCCTAGCAAAAGGCTAAAATTTTAGGCACCAGTGGGTACAAGTGATTGACAACTCAAACCGTCTACAACAATGCACTTCTTATTTCCGATAATGAAACAGATACGAGCTATAGGAATTGACATATCTCAAAACAAGTATAGGAAATAAAGAGGCAGATTTGAAGGCATGTGACAGAATTTTCCACATATCAATCACTCCTATAGCATTAAGCTCACAAGACGGATGGTAAACACAGTAATATCTGAACACCAGAGGAAGGTGCCAACAACCTTGAGATCATGATGAACTAAAGTGAAAACCAAGAAGAGCAAGAGTGAAGATAGCTTACAATGCTCAAAGCGCCAACACGCTCTCCATACAATCCCATGTTCTTAGCGTAGCTCTGAGCCATGAGCAATTCACCACCATCAGCAACAAACATTCGCACAGACTGAGCATCTTTATCAAGACTTCCACTTGCAAAGCCCTAATATGTTAACAAAAACCAACAAATTATGTGGATAGGAATCAGATGTGTTTTTGCAATGTAAAGTCAATTCTGACTGTGTACGTCGGCATACTTGGTAGGCACTGTCAAAGAACGGAAGCAGTGATTTTGATCTCATCAGCTGCCTAATCTGTTCCCACTGATCAATGGTAGGATCTACTCCAGTAGGGTTGTGGGCACAGGCATGCAGCAGTACAATTGAACCTGAAGGAGCAGAACCGAGGTCTTCCAACAGTCCTGTAAAGCAAAATAAAATTTGGGTCAATGACAGAGCCATGACATAATTTTGCAAATATAAAACATATAATATACAGTTCTAAATGTTCCTAGCATGTTCGCATTATTAAAGCATTCTAACAGATCTAGCATGAAAAATCAAATCCATACCTTTGAAGTCAAGACCACGGGTCGCAGGATCATAGTAGCGGTAGCTCCTGACAGTCAATCCAGATAAGGTGAAGACTTTTGGGTGATTTCCCCAGGTTGGTTGTGGGATGTAGATAGTGCGCTGGAATATATTTATATGATTTAGAAATCATGCATTAAAATTGGGAACCAGCAAAACAGAAAGGAGCCAGCAGAAATTCGTAACCTCATGATAGTGCCTTGCAAGAAATTCACCTCCAACTCTTAAGGAACCAGTACCCGATAGGCACTGCACTGTAGCAACCCTATTCTCCTGAATAGCAGGACTGTTCCATTTGTAAAGAAAAAACATAATCAGCTCCCTAAATAAAATCTGAGATGAACCACAACCAGTGGCCAGGGAACTTTTTTTTTGTAATGATGAAACTTTAGCACTAAGAATTCACAGTTGGCAACATAACCATTGGGAACAGTTGACCCGCAAATATAGCCAATGTGAGAAAAATAAATGAATAAGTCAAACAGAAAAATACCTGTCAGCACCAAAGATAAGCTTAGCGCTGAGCTTATTGAATTCAGCCAAACCGGTGATTGGTAGGTACTCCTTGACACGTGACCTAGAAATAGGAAGAAAGTCATGTTTAAAATACAGCTTCAAATATCATAAACTCCCACACCGACAGTTTTTCGCATGCAGGGGCACATACACAGGTACACAACTCACTCCATCCCTTTCGCATATCGAGAACGACGAGAAGTTAAAGGTCCTCGATATAAGAAAATATTAATATTTATGATATACAATTAGTATCATTAGATAGAACATTGACTCTATTTTTATAGTAAATTTATTTGGAGATATTTTCTACAAATCTGGTAAACTTAAGAAAGTTTAACCAACACGTACCAAAAAAACACTTTTTTAAAATTTAATGCTCCATAGAGGGAGTATTGCAGTGCATGCAAACGACAAACCATATCCCCACAGACAAAACTGAGGTCAATTTTCCAGGTACCACAAAAATAAAGGAGGGAAAGCAATAGAAGCAACAGCAAGGTCGACTACAAAAGAGAATCTTACACGGCAGTGGGACAGAGCAGACCCAATCGCAAGAAAAATAATACTATTCCAATCGTAGAAGAAAACTTATTTAAAAAACAGAAATTACCGTAGAACAGAGAAGGACACCTACAATTACAGAGGGCAAGTCAATAATTATTCTAAGTAGTAGTCAAATTAAGGGGTGCGTTATCCAGATTATAGATCCAGTGCCTAACTAAATCCAACTAAATCCACTTTTGTTTCCACTGTTGCCGAGGGCAGGAGCTTTAAGAAATTTTCAATAACCCCAGAGGCACGATCACAAAATCAAGCGGATCATATGGATTTCACATAACAGTATAACACTTACGGATTATTGCTCAACATTTGCTCGGCGCGCCTGACCACATTCAGCACGAGGGGCTTTCCTTCCTGCACAGATCAGAATAGCAACACAGATCAGAATAGGAACAGGGGAGTCAAATCCATCTCCAATCCAAATAATAAAAAACAAATGGAGCAACAGAAGGTTCACAGCAAATCCCCAAACTCATCTCACCTCGGTCCGGTAGGCGCCGACGCCGAGGTTGACCTTCACGGGGCTGGGATCCTTGTTGTATGCGACGGTCACCTGCCCCAGAGAGAAACCAAACGAACACCGATCAGCCAGAGCAAACCCACGAGGCCGCGCGATCGCGTCGACCGACAGCGACAGCCAGATCACCGTGGGAGAGGAAGCAAACAAGGAGAGGCGAGCCTGGGGAGAGGAGAGAGATGGCCTTACTCCGAGGATGGGGTCCTCCGGGGCCTGCGCGAGTGCGGCGAAGACGGAGGATCCGTGCGACGCCATGGTGGGGAACGATTCAAGGGTGGCGGAGGTGTCTGCTGCTGCTGCTGCTGTTCTTCGTGGGGAAGAAGGCAGCAGGTGGCGCACCAGCGTACTTAACCTGCTGTCGGCGCTGGTGGCCTGCGCGGCGCGCACGTTAGCAGGGGCCATCCGGTGCGCGGCGCGTGACTGCGTGCGCGTGCCTGGTGCGCGGCGGGGGAACGGAGACCGAGAGCGGGGGACGCGCAACCCGGGTGCGGCCGCCGGGTCGCGTATAAAATGGCGGGCGCGGCCGGCGGACCGGGGAAGTGACGTGGACGGCTGTTTTTGGAGTCGAGGCCGCGTGGCCGTGGCGTGAGCCCTGTGTTCGGTGCCTACGTGAGTCCCGTTGTTCGGTGCCGTCTTTTCTATATTTAATCCGGTGGCCGTGGTCCGTGGAGGCATGGACGAAAGACACTTTTGTTTGAAATTTTTCGTATTCTCGCGTCAATAATATCAATAAAGATTTTCTTTAAATATGCATCTTTTACATGTGAAAATACGTATATTCTAATGTATTAAATCCGCCGAAATAGTATTTTTTTCGTGTTCTTATAAGACGTTTTAGTTTTTAGGTTTGTAAAAGATTTATATATTTTTTTTTTCATCCTTAAAAAATGACACTTGGATATATGCCTTTTAATACATGTATTTAAATAGAAACAAATGTTTTATTTTTATGAAATACATAGAAACAAATGTACATGTTTTTTTATATTTATAACACAGTGAGTAGATAATGGTTAAATTCAAAATTATTTGTCTTTTGTTTTAGAAAAAAACTAGATTTCTATTTCTTTAGGACGAAAGACGACCTCAAGGCTTACGAGGACCTCCCATTTGTACACGCTACGGATGCCTTTAGCTGATCCGCGCCAACCAGGGAAAGCGTGACGTGATGGCAAAGGTGAGCTCCATGATATGCAGTTTATTATTGTGGTGTGTGCCGGTGCCGGCACAAAATCTTTGGCGAACACTGATCCAACCATGCGCAAGTGGTACACAGGATTGGGAGATCGACGTCGACCGGTCGCGGAAAAGGGAAGATCGACATCGATGACGTGCCTCCGACGATGCGGCGGCCGGATGGATTTGTACAAGAAACGGGTGGCAGTAGATCGTCACACGATCGAATCAACATGTTTTTAAACGAAAAAAAAAAAAAGTTCCAGTCTCTACTTCCGATAGCACAACTAATGAAAAAAAAGGACTTTTTGAATGATGCTATTATAATTTTACAAGTTTGAAAACATCATTAATATTTATCTATTTGAAAATATACCATTATAATTCTTGTTTAGTTTGAACCATGCTATTTTCTATGTATTTGACAACGTTAGACCTCACATACAGACCTAACGCTGTTAAATACGTAGAAAATAGTATGATTTAAGCCAAACAAAAATTATAATAACATCCTTTCAAATAGGTGAATTGGAATGATGTTTCTTTAAACTTGCAAAATTATAATGATACCATCCAAAAAAAACCTCAAAAAAGAAGCAATGAGACTTGCAAAACCACAAGCAAAGAAAAAAAAACCCAGTCACAGTCAGTGAGCACAACGACAAAGAAACTAGTCCATAATACGATTATTAAATCTCCATCCAAACTTCACAAACAATGTCAGAATTAAACTCTCCCAGCAGTTTAACAGTACCAAGTCACAAACAAAAAGCAGTTTAACAGTACCAAATATATGTTTGTTCCATGGAAGGTAAATGTATCGCATCCTCCGGCAGCTCAACGATCCTCACATCTCAGCGCTTTCTTGATGTTGCCCAGAGTGCTGGACACCAGGCGCGTCACGCACTCCACCGCATTCGTCGGGAGCGCAGCATCCGTCACCGGCGAGCTAGCCAGCAGCACCTGGAACACCAGGGTGACCAGCGACCCGGCGGACTCCGCCGGCTTGGCCTCCAGCGCGTCCGGCATCACCACGATGCCGCACGGCAGCACGGCCACGGCGCCGGAGTCGCGCCCGTCGACCACCGGCCGCAGGGCCACGCCGTCGACGGGCGTGTACGCGACGATCCACTCGCAGGTGCTGGTGCTGCTGTCCTGGAGGATCATATTTCTGCTCAGATCCCCTGCGGAAGATTTCACGGCCTGACGTCCGAAAAAAGCAGCAGTGTTAGTGTGACTGCCATAGCCATACATGGGCAATTGCGTGGCACCCACGAGACGAGCTGGAAAACTTACGTATGCCTTGACGCAGTTGCCGGGTTCCTGCCCCTTTTGCACATTCAGGTAGCTCTGGACAGATTGTCCAGGCATCAGCATCACGTCCCACTCGTGGCGCCGGGACTCGTCCAGCAGGAAGCCGAAGACGGCCGCCGGGTTCACCGGCAGCCACGCCGGCAGCACCGCGCAGGCGATCAGCCCATGCGGCTCGCCAGGCTCACCGGTGTTCATCCGGAGCATCACCCGGACGTCGTCACGGGTGCCGCCGCCGTGGTTCGACGCCGCCTTGCCCCAGGCCAGGTGCCGGGAGCCACCGATGGTGCGGAAGAGGCTCGACGTCATCCGCTGCGCGAGCGTCAGGACGCTCTGCCTGCCTGACAGTGAGGCGATGATCCCTGCACCTGCATCTGCACCTGCACCGTGTCATTATCATAATATCATTATAGTATAGTACTAGGACGCGACTGCGTGCACAGCATCAGCAACGCTTGTTTACCGTTGGAGCCCATTGGTGGGTTGGTCGCCACCGAGAAGAACATCCTCCTCTCGCACTGCTGACTGAGCGCCGCCACCCAGCGCGTCGCACCGAACGCCAGGCCGCTCTCGGTCACCGTCCGGTACACCGACGGCGGAACCGCGGCGTTGCGGCATTTGACATGCTCAACCCAGGTCACCTGGTTCGCACGCCACGGATGAATGAATCGGCCATTGATTCTGTTCGAACCATGTCGTGTGTTCGTCAGTTCGTGGAATCGCCTTACCTTGCAATAGCCGTAGTAGTTCTGCTGTTCAACAATGCATCCTGAGGGCTTCTTCCTGAGCGCCGACGACGACGTTGGTGCACCCGGTTCAAAGTTGTCCAGGGAGAAATCGACGATCGCCCATTTGCCGGTACCAATCTTCTTGCATTGGCGAAGGAAGCGCAGCTCCCTTGTAGGTACCAGCGGTGTCAGCGTCTGGACCTCTGCAAACATCTGAAAGCCAGCAGCAATAAACGGTCAGGTTGTTATCATAGATAGATCATTCCTGGACCAGTAGAGGGGGCTACCAGTTGCACGATGCCGTCTCGTTCATTGTCATGGATCACGTCCAGCCTCCACGCCTTGGTGATCATGGAAGGAAACATCTGCTTCCACTGGTCCTGCACAGAAGAAGTTCAGAGTTTGGAGACGATGATGATTCTCTGATTCAGTGTAGTCGATCAGTAGCACTAGTGTGTAAGAAGATGGATGGTACGCATACCACATCCACGAAAGCGCGCACAAGGTCCGGGGCGTCAATGCACACAACGGCATTCTCCCTTGAGGCCTCAACCGACCACACGGCCCGCCGGTCGCCGGATTCATCGCCGCGCCGGAACAAGCGCGTGTACTCGTCGTGGTTCAGGACGTCCCGGCCGGTCTCGACGCTGCACACCCAGAGTGGATACCCGGAGGAGCACATCGCCGTCAGCTCGTCCAGCGCGCGGCCGGCAAGCTCCATGATCTTCGCCTTGTCGTCGACGTAGTCGTCCAGCAAGTTCCTGCCTCGGATGTGGATGCCCCCGTGGAGCTCGACGGCGAGGTCGGCAGAGCAGCTGCGTTGTTCCCGAGGGCCCTGCGGAGCCTCTCAACCTGAATGCCATGGTGTTCGTGTTCAACGCCCGCCGTGTGTCAGTCAGTGTTACGCAACCACGCGCAGAGGCTAAAGGAGTTGTGTTGGCAACATGGCGGCGAAATGCAAACCTCGGCTTTGAGCTTGGCGTTCTTCAGGAGCAGCAGCTGGCCTTCGGTGTCCGTGGCGGCGACAACGCCAGAGGATGGGCCGCGTGAGGATTTCTCGATGAGCTTTCGCAAGGCGCGGTTCTCCTCCTCGAGCTTCTTCAGCTGGGGCTTGAGCTGCTTGTTCTCTTCCCGTTCCTGAGTATTCTGAGCATACGAAGCAAAGAAAAGTGATAGTTTTCCATGACGCAATGCGATCGGCATCCATGTAGTGCGTTAAGCTAATTTACCTTGTTGTAAGTTCGCCGGTTCTGGAACCAAAACTTCACTTGGTCTGCTGAGAGGCCGAGCTGTTCCCCGAGCCGCTGCCGCTGCGTCTCGTCAGGATGCGGACATTCGTCGAATGCTCTGCTCATTTGATCAAATCAAGAAGAAGAAGAAAAAAAGATGGGACAAAACTCTCAGATTAAAACAATTAATAATAATGTGGGAAATCATTCACTTTTGCCAATCAAGTGGTATCAAGATGAATCCTCTAAATCAAAGGACTTTATTCTGGTGGAATCTTAAAAGAAGAAAATGGAAAACAGGAAAGAGGTGAAAATCTCACCAAATCTTAAAGGGGCAAAACAAGATTTAAATCCTAGCTTACACACACTTAGAGGTAGAGGCAAGATTAAGGCCAAATACCTATACGAATGCAAGAAATCAAAATGACATTACAAGGACTACTTTAGAATTTTAGAGGCCTTAAAAATAAAGGAGGTTCTACTTTCCAAAAAAAAAATATATATGGTTTTCATTTCATTGGTCTGCAGGAAACTATATTAATTTATTGTTCAGACTCCTTACTAAGAAAGATATCAACAAGAATGTTTTTTTATGTGGAATCCCTCCAAAGAAAACATGGGGGTGTTTCGGTGGTAGTAAGAAAAGATTTTTTTATGTACGATCTTTTAAGGAAGGGGATTTTTATGTTACAAATAAAATTATGGGATAAAAAATAACTGGATCGCGCTGGTTATTTATCAGGCAGCCTAGTAGGAGAAAAATAAACTAAAATTTTTGTCAAAGCTATTCAAATTCTGTTCAAATAGTATTGAACCTATCTAAACTAGTGGAGACTTTAACATAAGTAGATATGCTAAGGAAAGGAATAACAACAATTGTGTCCTTAGATATTCTGGGATGATTAAGGGAGTTGATGTCTGATGATTCATACACATGGTCTAATAATAATGAGGTCTTTCCAACTTTAGAAAAATTGGATAGAATTTTGGTCTTAGAAGTGGGAAGATAACTTCTCATGTGCTATTGGTAGAAGGCTTCCTAAAGTGGTATCTGACCATAACCCCCTTATCATTTCCTCTGGGTCTAGTAAATTTGCAAATCATATACAATTCCTATTTTAGTTGAGCCGTCTGAATAATCCTAATCTTCATTTTAGTGAAAAGTTATGGTCAAAACCTTGCAAAGCAAAATCAGTTTTGGAAAAGATCACTAGAAATTAGAACTATTTAAACAATACTTCAAAGGCTGGGCCTTGAATTTGCGAGGTGATATAAAGAAGATAAGGAAAGACATTCAAAAGGAATTAACAAAATTCAAAAATACTAAAGAAGTAAATGGCCTACTAGATGAACAAATAAAAAGGAAATCATGGTTGCTTAGTGAAAATCTGAACTACTAGAACAAGAGGAGTTATACTGGTAGAATAGAAGTCATGATAATTGTTACTTAAATGAGATAGTAATACTAGTTTCTTTTCACAAGATTGCTAGTGGAAGAAAAATAAAAAACACAATTTTAAATCTATAAAAAATATGGAAATAAATTTAATTGAAGGAGATGAAAACTTGTTAACACATGCCACTCGATATTACACCAAGCTATTCGGCCCTACCCTTGAGTTCAATATTCACATGAACAACAACATAAGGGATGAGATGAATCAAGTAGTTATATGAATCAGAGAATGAAGATCTATGCAGACTTTTCTCTATCAGAGATCAAGGTTGCTTTGTTCCAGAATAATAATAAGATGGTTGTGCTATATAGTATTCCTCTTCCTTATACAAGTTATAAAAAAGACTAACTATAAGACTTGAGCCATGTGCTAAAAAGTTGATACACCCAACACAAAATGCTAATGTTATGTCTTTACATTACAAGAAATCCTCCATAAGACCAAAAGGAAGAAACAACTAGGCATAATTCTCAAACTAGACATCAGAGAGGCTTACAACAAAGTTAGCTGAAATTTTTTATTTAAATGTAACATTGCATGCCTATACATAAAAAACCATAAGGGAGTAAATCAAGGGGTCCATTATCACCCATTCTCTTCAATTTTGTCACCAAAATTTAACAAGAATGGTCCCAAAGCCCAAGCTAATGGCATGATTACTAGACTCATTCACCGTACCACTATGAAACAAAGACTTAATTATTCCTTTATTTGGTATATCTTTTAAAGTAAGAGGGGTTTCTATGCAAGGTAGATCAATCAAATTTTAAAAATAGAAAGAACACACAATTCTAGGAAGAAGCTTGGCTCTATGATAAAGCTCAGTAATTTGTTCCTTTGTTTAAAATTTATGATGAGAAGTATATGTGTGTTAGTCACACAAAAGATGAGAAGCTTCAAATTACTTTAGCATATGGCTTGTAGACGAGTTGAGAAACAATTGTAATCAAAATTTTCATCAACACGATGACTTTTTAACTTCTAGATGAGCAAGATGTTGTCACTTGCAAGCTTGAAAGCAATAAAAAGTTTTCAGTGAAGTTCCTTTACAATACATTAATAGTTAATTGTATTGGACCAACTTATAAGAATATTTGGAAAAGAAAAATCCCAAATAAAATCAAGATCTTCTTAGGGTTAATTGAAAATAATGTTATTTTGACTAAAGATAACATGAGTAAAAGGTGTCTGTGGGTTGTAGGTCCTAACAATTATTTCTATGACCAAATGGAAAATATCCCGCATTTCTTGTTGAATTGTAACATGGCCAAGATTTTGTGGGAAGTCATAGCTCAATTATTTGGAAAAAAAACAATGTTCCTAGAGAGCTACACCAAGCTTGGAAATGGTGTAATCTCTGGCTCCCAATAGGAATAAATTCCATGATTTAGGCAATTCATTGCTTTGTTAGGCCATTTGAAATTCAAGAAACAGAACTTATTTTTAGAGCAAAATTTGTGAAAACTCATGTGGAAATTGTATGTTATACATGTGCTCTTATGTGTTATTGCCTTATTGAGTAGGTCTCTATGCTCAAGTGGACAAAGAAGGGTTACCAGAAGGTGAGAATGTCATACTATATATTGTTTCAAAGTTGCTCGCTAAACCAAGGTAATCAAGAGTGGTGATGATTATGGCCCATGAAGTTGGTGATGTAGCTATAATTCTGTTGTGTTTGTGATGTAGCTTGTAAGGTGAAAATGTGTAGCCCATATTCTTTGTCTAGTTTGTTTTGGTCTGCTATGTCATCTGAATCAGATAGGAGTACAATGCAGGGGCTATCTAGTTCGAGTTTAGTCAATTTCCTTGTCTCGACATGGTTCTTTGAACTATTTTGAATCTATCTTATTTCTTAAAGCGATGAAGATTATGGCCCATGAAGTTGGTGATGTGGCTATAATTCTGTTGTGTTTGTGATGTAGCTTGTTAAGTGAAAATGTGTAGCCCATATTCTTTGTCTGGTTTGCTTTGGTCTGCTATGTCATCTAAATCAGATAGGAGTAGAATGCAGAGGCTGTCTGGTTCGAGTTTAGTCAATTTCCTTGTCTCGACATGGTTCTTTGAACTATTTTGAATCTGTCTTATTTCCATTACGTGAGCAAAAGAAATGAGGAGAAATGAGGAGCATCTTGATTCGACGAAAAACACCACACATTGAGACATTCTCATGTTTGCTTGCATGCCCATGGTCCATTGAACATGATCAATGGTGACCATGATTATTCATGATGTGAATGTCTTGCCAAAGTGTAGTAGAGTTTGCTACATGCCTTTTCACCTTCCTCTTTAGACTACAAGCCATCTCACCTTCCTATCCAGCTATGCAGTCCCAGTCGCTTTTTTCTACATCCTTAGAACCCATTCGGCTATAGCCATAACTGCTTTTTCCATACTAATTAATGAGTAGAGAAAAGGTGGCTGCGGACTTTGCATGCCTTCTCTTTCTCCCTTGCGTTCCCCACCTTCACCTCTCCCCACCTTAAGCATGTCAGTGTCTATTAGACCCTGCGTGAGCACCCCCCCGGTCTCCACAACCTCTCAAGCTACAAGAAGGCAGTGTAGCCTTCGATCCCGCTGCCATCGTCGCCACACTAATCTTTACCTCCTTCTTTTTTCTTCGGCCACCCCATCGTTTGGAACCCAATCGCTGCGTCGGCGGTCCCGCCGCTTCTTTATCGACATCTCAACGACTATCTTGGCTGTCAAATGACCTTTCTAAAACCCTCTTCTAAGTCAGCAGTCATTTAAGCCCTCTTAATCCCTGAATCCTAACGCCAGCTAGATCTTTGTCTCCGGCTACGTTGACGGTGAGTTCTATTCTTTCTTTGCCGGAGACTAAAGTGCATTCGTGTGCTCGTGTAGGACAGAAGCTTTCACGCAATTCCAAAATTACGTGGTGGGGATCGGAGAGTGAACACTCACACTTCCAAGGCCTCGATCTGCTTGACGGTGTGCCTAATGTTGCGGTTGCTCTTCCTCTTCTTGTTTCCCCCCGCATCTTCATGGCTTGCTTCCTCTCCAAATCGTGCGCCGCCTCCCTGCCCCATGTTCGCGCTGATGATCTCCGCCGCCGTGCCTAGTCGAAGGACGTCGCCTCTTATCCCGTCGCGACCCTCATCGCCATCTTCCACCTCATCACCACGAGCTGCTACCGGTTCATTCCGGCTAAACTGACTTGCCTGCATAGCGAAAACAAAACAGTTGGCATGTCAAGAAGCTATACTGACGTGATTTGCTAATCCTTGTGTGCATCATGAGGAAGATAGAGTCGATTGCCAGAGACAGACAAGAGAGAGCGAGAGCGAGAGCACCGGAGTTGGGAAGATCTCCGGGGTGCCCGGTGGTGGATGGCTGCTGGATCCCATATGCCCGTCTCTGGAGCGACGGGTGGAGTTAGTCAAAGACAGTCGCTACACTCTTGATGCCAGAAAGAAGGGGCTATATAAGGTGGGGGACATGCGACAAACGGTGGATCGCGAGCTCGAGAGCCAGGCCCCTGTATTTTTTTTTTTAAAGGTGAGGACCATCTCTACGCAGACGTTATACAATCTAGGCAGCGATGCATGGACCACAGTATCATTTTAAGTGCACACATGTTAAATCAAATGTTACATGGGCCACACGGGTTGTGCGTACCACGCAGCGATGTGAGGACCTAGACCACAGTATCATTTTAAATATACACATGGTAAATCAGGTATTATGGACCACACATTAGTAGCACGTCCTCAAAGTATTTCCGTGTGAATGGTCCACACCTCGTGTTTTTCCGCCGCTAGCTCGATCGGTTGGCATGAAGGGGAAGGGAATGAAGGAAAACGACGTTATATATCTGCAGAATACTTTTAAGCAGATAGATAGAGATGGCATCTATCTGCATGTGTGCCGAGAGCGGCCAGTGGACATATGTTAGAGATTGAATGCTGTGATCTGTGCAGATGGCGGCGGTGAAGCTTGAATGAAGGAGATGTTTTGCAGTGGCTGCCTTTGTGGCTGGAGCAAATACCACCCCTCGAAGGCGTCCTGCTGTGGACTGTCGTGGACTCTGGTTGTCATTTTTCTGGACATACAGCTGCCGAGAACAATCCCATCACCAGCTCTCTGCTGCTGTAAATGAGATCGCGCTGCATTACCTATCCTGCTGCCACACATGCCTCACGTGCCTTTTGCTCTCCTACGCAGAAATACAAAGTGATCATCATTAACCATCTCGTCCAACTGCTGGTTCTCTGTTTTCCTAGTTATATAGGGGAAATCGTGAAATGACTGGGTTCGTCACTGAATTCTGGGGACCTAGTAACAATAACAGGCCCATTCAACAAATGCTTTCAGAGTTTCAGTATACGGTATATTAGTACTTATTGTGAAAGACCCGCAGGACCAATGGTACTACAAATTACAAAAGAAACACTCTATCCAAAAGGGGAAAAAGACACTTCTATTTTATCCCGTGTTGATGCTATTGATTCTTATACTCATTTTTCTTATAGCAAAGTTCTTATACTTGTCGCCTGGTTTTCTTGAGAAATGACAAGATGTTACTCCCATGATGATTGGCCTTCTTCTTGTGGTCACCTAGGACAATGTGAACATCCTGCCAAAAGTACAAAGAAAAATCTTGTTCTGATCAACATAAACCATCACAGCAATCTTTATACAATTTGAATAGCGTTTGGTCACTTTGTGGAGTCTGTACAGCGTAGTGTCAAGACAACATATTAGATATACCTCTGTTCTAAAAGAAAATGACCTTCTTATGGTCCTTGGGCTATCCTCAAAATTTGTTGATTCCACGTTATTTCCTAGTAAAAAATTGAACAGACATATAAAGATCTATTGTGATTCAAGGAAATGACAACGATGAAGCAATATGTAAGATTAACTTAATGCAATATGTAAGATTAACTTAATAATATATATTAACATAAATTTCAAGGCATGCTAAACACTCGTACAAGTTTTTTTAGGGAACATTTGTACAGGTGGCTATGGTAGTCCCAAACAACCGTGAGCCGTCTATTTAGTTAGCTATCTGCTGATAATTATCTCTTTTAGATCCAAATAAATGTAGTTAATAAAATAGCTTATTGTTAGCTGGACCTCTAAATAATAATTATGTCACTAGTTGGACTAAATTAGAGAATAACAGCTAATAGTTATCTCAGTAGTATTTTTTATTAGCTGTGCATTCACACCTAACAGCTAATAGTTATCTCAGTAGTATTTTTTTATTAGCTATGCATACACACCTAACAGCTAATAGTTATCTCACTAGTATTTTTTATTAGCTGTGCATTCACACCCTCCAACTATTAGGTAGCTAATAGTTAGCTAGCTAATATTATTCATTAGTTGTGCATCCAATCACCCTCCAACCAATAGATAGCTAATAGTTAACTAACTATATTATTCATCAGCTAATAGTTAGCTAGCTAATATTAGATATGAGCTATTAGCTAGCTAACTATTAGCAGATAATGAATTCAAACATGACTTTTATTAGATTTAGATACTTATTATCATATATTAACTCCTAGGGGTAACTAGGGTAAAAAAAAACTTTTTAAAAAAAATAAATAGGAGAAAATCATTGGTTGTGATTAGTTGGAAAATATGTTATTATAGCTTGTTTGGTTGTCTTCCCTGGTATATATATAGAGTTTGGCTGAGAATAAAGTTGTATTGTATATTTTCTAAACAAAAGTCATATTGTATATCTACTTTATTTTAGTTAAGACATGTTGTGATGGAATTTATTCATCTAAGTTTGAGTACTCGACTTGACATAAGTGCTCGCAACACTATACACGACTGTGCCAAACATGAACACACGCAGCCACGGCTACCAGCATGCAAGTGTGATGGGGGCCTGGCATCACGAAGTTTGCCCTCAATGTGGTAATTTTAGGGATTTTTCCAAGATTCCTTTTCTTTTTCTGAAGTTTATATTATTTAATTGTTTATAAACATTTAAAATCAATAGCTGTAATATGTTTGAGCCATTACTTCCTACACAGTAATGAGAGTAGCGTACCCCATTCTCAAAAAAAAAAAAAAAAAAAAAAAAAGAGAGTAACGTACCCCTCTTTACAATTCTTTTTCCAAAGACAGTATTTTTCCCCTCTATTTATCGGTTCATCGGTTTATGGTCAGGCTCTTGCTTATTGCTAAACAATAATGATTCAAATAACATTGCCAAATTTTTTCTAAGACGTTGCTTTAAAAGAATGAAGATAACCATAAGGGATTACTTAGCGAAACAGTGCTATATTAAGAACGATATAATCTCATATAAATATTCCCAGAAAACTACATATACCGGCGGCTGGTTGAACATCATATGGCTCGAGAGTGAGGGTAGCTCCAGATACTGTTGGGCCAGTAATTTCTGGAAGTCGTGCATTATTTTTACTATAATACAAATATAGCAAAAAAAAAACATTAAGTGGTGCAGGCCATACGTAAAAATAATAACAAAATGATAAAAAATTGACAAGTAACAAAATAACCTCGAACCAACACCGTTTCCCAGTTCGGACCTTTGAGCAGCTGTTCAAAAATATAGCAGACAACAAATCAATAATGATTTTTTTAATGAACCATCAATAATAATATAACCAGTCAATTGAGCGAAATGAAACTGAATAAAAAGGTGCACTATTAAAAAACAAAGGTATGCAATCCTGGTTTGCCACTTGGATGGACTAAAAGATGATGTAATTAATATTGAAATAAATAATCTAATCCATGCTAAGCTTGTGTAACTAGAAATATTCATACAGGAATCACATTAGACAGTTTGAATATAAAATAAACAGGAGAGCTGCTTATTATTCCATTAAGATAAGAAATAATGTCTAAGAAAAATACAATAGGCATCACATTAGAAAACAAAATCCTGAAACGCCCGACAAACTGTAAGAGAAAAAAACATTGAGATGTTTGTGCTAGAAACTAGAACTACCAAATCAGAACATAACTGATCCACAGGAGAATACAAAATACACTAATTGCATATGGAATGATAGTCTTTCATTTCTGATGAATATTTGCTAAGCAAAACTAAATTTTCGTTCGGAAGGTTAGGTAAATGCATGGATACTGATGGTTCAGTAAAATGTGAGATATAAATAGTTTGCAAGCAACATCAAGAAGCTTTACATTTTGAGATGTAGCGACGATGATATTGAATGGCATCAGGGTCCCCTCGTACGGTCAAAAGCTTCAGAGAAACGGCATACTGTTCGCATGTCAAAAGCCTCTGGTGCCATGAACAGACCAGAACAAAATTCAGTAAATCATTAAGGTCTCATTTGGTCTCCGCTCATCGGCAATCATCGTAAAATTTTTACTAACTATGAAAGAAATACAATGCATCATGAATATGATAATGCTGACTTCCTAATCAATGAGAAGAAATGAAGTTCTGATCTGAAGGTCACGTAAGTAATGAGTACCTCAATTTGCTTTCTGAACGTAAAACGATTGGAAATTAGAGTATGATAATCAGCTTTTTACTTTGCAAGTAATTAGTAAGAGAAGTCCATCCAACCAACCTGTTTCAAGAAGTTGATCTTTCGTTCTGTCTGTGTGACGTCAGTCTTCTCCTGCATCTTGTGCTCAAGCTTGGACGAAACAGTCCCCAAGTGATCAATCACAGCTACCACCGCGTCGCATATGTAGCTCTTTGTACCCTCCAGAATCCTTCACATGCATGAAAGTGGAGCACACACATAACAATTCCACGAAAAAAAAAGGTGACGTGCAGTGCCATGGAACAGAATGAGGGTAGCAGACTAGGGACGGCGGCGGCGGCGCTGCTTACAGCTTCTTCTCGTCGGTGTTGCGGAACGCCTTCTCGCAGCAGTCCGCCGCTTCGTGCAGCTGAGACCGCAGATCCTTGAGCTCCTGCACGGCCCAAAACAGCGAGACGCGAGGACAACCCGTAAGGCCGTAAACTTACCAACAAGGCCGCGCCGCCGCTCGCCGTCGAAGACAGCTCTTGTCGAACGGCCCAAGACAGCGGCACGGCTGAACAAAACTGAACGTACCCTGAGCGCGCCGTCGAAGCTCTCGGCGCCGGGCGCGCCTAGCCGCGACGACGACCTGTCGAACGGCACCGCCGCCGCGGTGCTCGTGGACGCCGCCGCCCCCCCGCTGCTGCATCCCCGCCTCGCCGGCCTCAGCGTCCATCTCCGACCGTCCCTCCCTCCCCACGCACTCCCCGCTCGCGGCGCCAAGCAACGCCTGAGACGGAACCCCAGGACGAGAGCGCTGTAGCAGGACAGCAGGTCCCAATGCGTCGCGCTCCCTTCACACACAGCTTCGGCTTCACAATGAGTGCAAAGCTAGAGCTAGCACAGAAATGGCATACGCAGACGAGCGCGAAATGAGCCGTTCGGTTCGGGGACAAATAAAAACCGGGGGCAAGGAGACAAGGCGTCCAGGCGATCGCGTGACCTCCCTTTGGCGCGGGGCGGCGGCTCCGCACACGGAGGCACACGCGATGACGTGAACACGACGGGGTTTCTCATGGGCGCGCGCGCGCGTGCCTCCCCGAGGACCGAGACGCTCGGGCTCTCGGACGGCGCGGCGTCGTCCGCAGCGGCAGGGCTCGTCACGGGCCGGCGCGCTGGTACTTGCGACTTTGCGAGGCTGCTCAGATGGGGCAGCCGGTTGGATTCTTGTGTCTAGCGTTTTGTTCGGTTTCATTCAGGCGGCACGTGTCCATCCTGGTTAAGGAATCTGGTGTTTGTTTAATGGCTCCATCTCCATCACCGACCAGAGTCGCCGAATCCCTACAGTATAGAGCTTCTTTGTCTGTTCTTTTTTTTTTTTTTTTGAAATCCCATCTGGCGGGGCGACGAGTCGAAATACGTGCACTAGTCAGGGGCCAATCAGCAAACCAGACACCCGATGTGGCGTTAGTGGACGAGAGAGCTCCGGTTCACATCCGGTGCGGCCGTGCGGCGCAGCGAGACGTCGGAGGCCAAGCAGTTCTTCGCTTCCTCTCCACACGCAGTCGCGCATCACCCATCGCCCCGTGCGGCCGTGCCTCTCATCAACCCCGTCTCGTCCTGCAGCGATTCTCGAAGGTGGGGCAGCCATGATGGCGTGCGCCCTCGCCGTCGCCCAGCCTGCGGCGTCTCTCGCGCCATCCGGCAAGAGGAGCCTCTCCGGCGGCCGTCCCCCGCGGCTGCCGTCTCCCAGACTTTCAGGTAAAATTTGCCTCCTTTGGACTGCTGCGCTTCTGTTTATTCCTCCTGGTTCCTCTGCATAGCGGCCTGACGCGGAGTACACATGCGTCATGTGTCGTGTCCTGCAATGTGTGTGCGTCGTGCAGGCAAGCTACGGAGCCGCCGCAGTGTCGTTGCCAAGGTTGCGCAGGACAGTTCAGAACCATCCGGGGAGAGCATAGTGAAATACGTCACGAGTTCTGTGAGTTTCTTGTCCTTTTTGAGTCATGGCCAATCAAAATCTAGCTTCAAAAGGGCCAAATATTTCCTGCTCCCTGTGACAGTCTCGTAGTCGTAGCTATCAATATCTTATAGTAAGCTGAATGTGCTGCTGCTGTGCCTCATTGTCTTCAGTGTAAACTGTGTTACTCATTGGCTAAAGCAAAATTGGTCTTTCTCAAGATTGGGTGCTACTACTGAGTACTGACAACTTAGCTGTGGGACACTGTACTGACAATACAGCTAAACAGATCCATGTTTGCAGTTTTGAACATTGCCAAGCTCACTTGGATGCCCGATGCATCAATCCTGCTAGCACTTTGATTTTTTTTTTCCAACGAATGCAGGTCCGCACTACGGAAGACATTTTTGCTCTAGCTGGTCTAGGCTTTGCCGCAGTAGCTGCTTTATGGGCTTCAGTCAACCTCATTGAGGTACATTCCAAATGATACGTTGCGGCAGCTTTCAATTCCTAAGAGCGTTCAGCTACAAGCCACACAAGGTTAATCTGGTCTGCGTTTTCGTTCACCTTCAGATCATCGATAAGCTCCCGGTTCTTCCTCTCCTCTTCGAATTAGTTGGGATATTAGTTGCATGGGTAAGCTTTTGTCCCAACTTTGGGCTCCTAGGGTTTACTCTAAAATTTCACCATATTTTCAAATATTTTAAGTTATCGCAATTAAGTTTTCCCGAGCCCTGATTATATATCAACTCCTCTTGATATTTTCAGATTTTCATCTACAACAATCTCCTCTTCAAATCAAAGAGGTATAACTACTCCTGTTCCAACCATGTTATATAGATACGATTGGTCTATCCGACCAATGTACTACCATTACATATGTGCAAAGCCACAGCAACAGCCAGCAGGCATGAGAGGATGACTGGCGGACCTCTTAGAATATGTTTCAAGGTAGTATCTTTTCAAGGAAAAGAATCAACGTGAAATGGTTTCAAACATACCCCCTACTAAATAATATGGTACAACTACATCTCTTCTTTCAAAGCATTTAGCTTGAGGTATAAAGAGGAAACGCATTGCAATAGGACAAATAACACTATCAGCAGGTTTGGTTGGAGGTAATTGAAAGGAGGGCATGGAAGTTTGTAGCTAGAATTTTAGAAGATTTTTTGTTTGTTTTCACGGGAGTGGTTGTTTTGGTGGAAGAAGAATGGAAGTTTAGAGGGCCAACTCATTAATCACTTCCCTAGGGAGGGATGGTAATTGGATGTAAATTGTGTTTTTAATAAAAAAATGACTATTATCAGTTCATCATCATCGATCATGTCTTGTCATATAATTTTCTACTAGAAAAAACCGCACAAGAGATATATGGTATGAATTCTCTTCTTCATATTTATACTTTTATGAAAGTAGTTTTCCAAATCTATTCATATAGTTTTTACATTTTTAAACTCAACAACTTAAAAGTTAACAATATTCCCATTTTGAAAACCTTGTCCAAAACGACTTCTAGAGTCAAATTCTCACTTTAATTCTCTCGATCAACTCCCATCATTAATTCCTACGAGTACATCTTTTTTTAAGTACTCCATTCCAAATTATAAGATTTTTGAGTTTTCTAAATATGGTTTTTTATTATCCACCTAAATATATACTATGGTATTAAAACAATATATATCTAGAAAAGTTAAAAACATCTTATAACGTGGAACAAAGTAGTTGCCAAATGTGTAGCAAAACTGGAGAGTAATTTAAAGCATCGTAGTTATAAGCCTGACCGGTCGTGCCACATATAACGGTATTGCTGCTGCAGCTGCTGTACATGTGCCAAACCAACTGCAGCCCAAACAGCTGCAGAAATCACAGCCGAGCAGATTGAATTGTTCGATCCATCACGGATCCTATTTTGCGTTTTGGATTGATTAGTTCATTATTATCTGCAGGGAAGAATTTCTGAAGAACATCAAAAGCTCAGTATCTCAAATCCTGGGGCAGTAACCTTTGCAGGCGATAGTGGACAGCAAGCATTCTGTCATGAGTTCTGCAAGCGATGCCGAATGCAATTAATATACAATGTAACTATCTGCAAGCTTTGAGTATTACCATTTCGACTTTATAAGCACTATCAATTTTCTGTACAGGTTACTGACGTTAGTGTGATTAAATCGAATTGAATGCTTCGGCTATTTATTCAATTTCATGTATGTACAAGGGCGAAGCAGGTATTTACATCTGCAATCATGGAAAAAGTGCAACAAAGATGTCAAAGAGATTCAGTAATGGCCAGCGGTGAATGAGAACGCCGTTACAATTATCTTGTAGGATAGCAATCAAACATCACAACGCAGCCTCAAGTTGTCGAGCCATGGAATCCATGTGGCACTCGTGTCACGTTGGTGATACAAAGATCATGCGAGTTCAAAATAACACCAATGCAACAATGATTGATGGCCTCATCTCTACAGTGTCGCCTTTTCTTCCTTTGACTTTTGATATTTGAACTTAGCACCCATCCCACTCGAATCAGGTGGATGCCAAATGATGAAATTTCGACAGGAAAAAGAAAAGAGAAACTACAGTGTAGAAAAAAACGACAAGGTTGGATGCATTTATGACTAAACTAACTATCCAGATTCCAGCATTACACTTATTCTGACCAATGAGAATAAATTGGAATTCTCTAAAATATAATTTATCTATCAAGACTGATACATTTATCTGATCAACATGTTAAGAGGGTGAAAACACGACTCCCTTGATCATTGCAACACCCTGAGTACAAACCTGGAACGCCCAGGCTTCAGTTTTTGTCCAAAAAGCCAGTAACAGGTTTTCCAGCAACAGGATGACTGCTGGAACTCTGCGGATATGTTTTTACAGGTACATCAACTTTTGAATATGGTACTGAGACACCATTTACCTCTCCAGGATGGCCAGATGTTTCAGATTTGATTGCCATGGGGTACCTTTCCACTGCAGGGGAGAATAATCAGGATTTAACTGATCCTAGTCTTAGAAAGCAAATAGAAAAGGATATATCTTGTACAATATACACTCTAGCCTTCCTAGGTTTAGTAATGGATTCTCAGTTCCCAGATAAAATGGAAGAAAGTACTTATAAATGAGATAGCAAGTCACCAAGTTCCACTCTTAAGTCAGACAACACAAGACCATGCGGCTCCCCTACCGTATTTCCCCTCTCACAAAAAATATAACTGACGTTACAAGATGAGGTCCCGTCTAAGGATTCTGCATTAGCAATTAGCATGGTGAATAGGAACATTTGGTGTACCTTTTCTTCTTCCGCATTCCACAAACTTACGGAGGCAGTCACGGAATTCTGTCAGCACAACTCTTTCTTGTTCTGCATACAATGCAGATTGGCTTTGGTTGACAGCTACTGTCTGCTGAGGGACAGCATTTTGAGAAGTCGTGACAATTGTATATTGTTCGTCACACATCAGTGCTAATGTTCCAGGAGACATAGGTCTATTGGACCTCTGATCATCAGCACAGTTAGGTCTGGATTCTTCTAGAATAGCTTTGCCCGTATGAGTTCCTCTGCTTGAATGGTCATCAACTGATGCTTTTTGATCTGGATCTTGATTATTTCCTTCTCTATCATGGTTTGTCAATGCTAGGGAACCTGCTCTTTCATCTTCCTTCTGTCCTCCCATTTCATCTTCCTTCTCGCCAACCCTCTCTTCCTTCGTTTTCCGGCCTGTTATTTTAATAAAAAAAATACAATGAGCGGCACATAACCATCCAATTAATGCCCATTTAACCATTTTAATGTTCTTAAAAATATACAGTAATGAGGTCTCAGGGGGATGAAATAGTGCTACATAACCATCCAATTAATGCCCATTTAACCATTTTGCAGAATCTGTTTATAATCCTCTATGTTCTTATTATTGCATTCTCTTAATATACAGTAGTGCATACTTGCAGGTCTCAGGGGAAGATGATTTTTGTATGAAATTGTAGTGCTATAACATTTTAATATTTTTATTTGAGGACAAGATGCCTAAAAGTGTGTAATAATTATGCAGCTTGTAATTTGATTCAGCTGTTGTTTCTAAAAGCATTGAATTAAAACCACTTTTGAAATATAAAAAGCATATTCATTTAAGGACAGAAAATATATTAATTTTCTAAATATGCTACAATTTTTAACGTGATTATTTTGAAGATAGATCTAAAAAAATATATTAATTTTAAATTACAAACAACAACAGGTAATTATTATAGTGCTAAAATTTTATATTAATCTTTTAAGCATCTTAACGCTCATAGATGATCCGAGAAACAGAAATTGTGATTGTACATTTCAAAAATCTTGCTATAGCATTTTATATGTCTTAAGATCTACAATTTTTATACAAAATCATCTTCATCGCCAACTCATATCATCTTGTGCAGTTTCAACAGGAAAAAGACAAATGGCAACCTTGACCATGATATTTGAGGACAAGAACGGTCGTTAGTTTAACATATATATTTGAAGAAAACGGCCGCTTTTGTAACAGCTGCACATTCAAGGAAAATTCCCAAATAACTGAAGGACAAAACAATAAGAAGATGATCACATTTATTTTTTCAACTGCATCTTGTGCAGTTTCAACAGATGAAAATGGCAACCTTGACCATGATATTTAGCAGTAACATTATATTAGTGCACATTCCTAACTCAATATCATATCTTTTATTTTCTGGTTGAAGCATTGTCCCTAAATAAATAAACTTCGATAAAGCATTTCACCAGCATCCAAATTCCAGGCTCAAGAAATGATGTAAAGTTGAAGACAAATCGAAAAAAACAAAGATCGAATCCAATGCTGAAGCAAGAAAAGAAAAGAACAACTTGCATGTACACAGGAAAAGTTATTATTGAAACAAACAGGTGCTGATCTATGTTACTTCACTGCATATCAACAAGATAACCCATGCATAAAGAACCGAATGTCACTTCCTGTTTCTAAGTCGCAAAAGGTAAAATCAGAATAAAGAAAAGAGCAGTACCAACATATGTTTTTGCAGCCTCTCCTGATACCACCACTAAAAGCTTGCATAGCTCCTTTATGTCCTCTTCTTGGACAATGTCTGCTAAAAGGGGCCTGAAGTGGGATGGCACAAACCCATCAATAAAAAATAGACATGGTAGGCAGTCTGAAAATGTTACTATATAGCTGATGGATAGTTACCTGTAGGTAACTTTAAAGGGGCCCAAAGTTGGAGGATGTGCAGACTGGTTTATTGGAATTGAACCATCAGGCACTGCATTTTTCTGATAAATAGACTGATTAAAGTGCGAAGGACATACAACTAGTATCAACATATGAACGTAGTCTCATAATAACTGCTGCTCCAAGTAGCTTTGTCCAAAAGTCAAATTTAATTTGCAATTATGTTCAAGATAATTTGAAGTTCTCCCACGAAAATATAAAAAATGACTTCACAAGGTACATTTGTCTATAAAAAACTCAACTGGTGGGGGAAAGACCGCCCACAGCTTTTCACTAAGAAGAAACCTCAACAAAACCAGATGATAAAACCTGCCACTATCTACCACAGACTGGGACCCTACCACTTTTTCGTGGAGGCACAGCGATTTTTATTTGGGTGCGAGACGGGATTTGAACCCCAGCTGGCTGCCAGCTGGTACCATCACTTGGTGACCAACCACTGGACTACTAGTGGGTTTGCACATTTATCTACTAGAAGAAGTAAAGCATAAGGACCTAACACTGGCAGTCTGGCACACTGCTTTGTCACGTAAAAAGAAAAGTCTTGAGACACTATTCATCAATTCAATCATGGAGTAAAGCTTGCACTCCTAGTGATGGAACAAAGCACTTCAGCTTGCTCCTGAAGACAATAAGGCAATAACACAAAGCCATGCCCAGATAAAGAAATGAAGCAAAAACAGTGCAAGTCTTAGGCATGGCCATTACCTGAGGTATGTGACAATTCCTTTGCGCTGCATGTTCCTTATTTGAATGGTCAAATGAAGGATCAATATGTTTCCTCTTCCTTGATGTAGAAGGAGAAGGGAATCCTGTAGTTCCAATAGCACCATTTACAGCTGCATTTGTTGCCTGCTGCATGTTAATTGCATTTTTGTGATCCCCTTGGAAAAGATTTCTTCTCTCTTCACTTCCTTCAAAATTCTTGCAATCCATACACTTGCAATTTTCAGAGCATAGTATATTAGCTTGGAAGCACTCACAGTACTTCTTGAGGCATCCTGACTTCTTGCAGTGGCATCCTTTATTATGCTTCCCTACTAAAGGGAGATCACTAGACACCTCCTGGCAATTTCATGGAGTAGAATTAATGCCACATGTCATGGCAGCACAATAACATGGCCTAAATGAAATGCAATAATGACATAATGTCTCTATTTGATAGTAAATAGAATAGGTTAGGGTCTAAGGTTAGTGGAATAGCATATTTGATTTATCAAAATCTCATCAGTTCCCATTTACTATTGCTAGCTACGAATAGCAAGAGAAAATGTGGATGCGACCTTCCTATTGGAAACACTATTGCTTTTCAACTAAAAAAATACTACCTGCGTCATACAGTCTATATGCCTGTTACTTAAGGTATCAATACAATCTCTAATGCTGTAATGCACCCCATCTACCATCGTTTTTCTAAGAATACGCTATAGAAAATCAAAGGTCATGATTACATTGAAGCACTTTTGCTGGTGAATCCATAAATATTTTTTTTCAATTCAAATCCTCTCAATTAGAATAAACTATGATCTCTAAAATGAGCATGGGCACTACTACGAGTAACTAAAACTCAAAAGAAAAACGAATAGCAATAAATGTTCCTTTAGAAATTAACTATGCAGACAATATTTGGACCACAGAACATACATTGTTCCTATTCGTATGTGGGCTGCTCCCAATCTTAGGCCTGAAAGCATCTGGATTACGCTCCAATGTAGCTTCAATAGCTTCACGCCTGGCAGCCTCATTCTCAGGGTTATTAAAACAGTTAGTGCAGTTGCACCCATCACAGTGAGTACCAGAAGCGAAGCATTCACAGTACCTGTAAGGAAACATAAAAAGATTTCAGATGGATATGTATACACAAGATGCCCAGAAGGAAAACAGATCAAAACCACAGTACATTCTTTGTATTTTAAAAAGGAGGTGGGCTGACTTCAACGTGGAGGTCAAAACAATGAAACACTTTATAGAGTTGTAAAGGTATGCAAAGTCAGTTTTGGAGACGATATGAAGGATTGAAAGGTTGCTGGAAAGATTACTGAAATTATTCGTATTAGGTTACTAGTACTCATCTAACCTACATCTACATGTATGTATCTACTTAATGAATATAACCAAACAAAACGAGTTGTTTGCTATATTCTTCTTTGAGTGTGTTACAACTTGCATAACCTATAATTGTAATCTAAGCACCATTTCAGTGAACTTTATTTATTTTGAAATCATGAAGAAATTTCAGTAACAAAATGCCATAGCTCAAGCAGACCCAGGTCTATAATAATGCCATATAAATATTAAATAATCCCTCTATTCAGGAACGATAAGCATGTTTTAACTATCCATGCGATGGTCTTTCAATTCCTTGCCTTTTTTACATCAAGTCAAAGAAGAAAGGATCCATATTGATAAAAGGAGAACACTATCCACATGATAAACGTCCATTGCAATATTTTTATACTTCTCAGGACTCAAGCTAAGGATAGAATCTGGCTTACAACTTCAAACATCTGGAGTTCCTGCAGTTGCAGCACTTCTTCTTCGTGGGAGTGCTGCTATCTTTCCCTTCATAGAGTCTTGCCCGCGGTTTTGGTGACTCTGGTTTCCTACATTACAAGGTCCCAAAGCTTAATTAGAACACTGAGCAAAATGCAAATTTCAAAGGGAAAACTTGAAATATTTGGATCTTCGGCAGGGAGAATGTGCTGAAATTTTCCTAGAAGGGTTAGTTTAAGATCAATAAGCTCATCTAACGCAAATACGCAAATATGTGTCTTCGTTTCCAATGAATGGCAGGTCCACAGTAAAATTTGGAAACTGCCTCGCGGTGACACTCAGGAAATCAGAAACGTTCCCATGTTCAGCATATGAACCAAGACGACAACGGGCTCGGTCATTGAGCAAAATGAGCCCCGTACCAAACAGAGCGGCGGAAGTTTCAAAACTTCTAAATCTCAGAACAGGGACACTCACAAGGGAACGGCGACCGGGGGGCGCTGGACTGGCTGCGGCGGCGTCGGACGAAGCTGCGGTACAGGGACCGCCATCGGCACCGCATGCCGCGGCAGCGGCACATGCCCCACCACCTGGTGCGGGCGCATCACCGGCAGCACCCGCTGGTGCAGCTGCTGCGGCACCCCCATGGGCACGGCAGCCCTCACGTGCTGCGGATGCTGGAACCCCACGGGCAACGCCCTCGGCTGCAGAGCCCTAGATACGGCGGCGGCCGCCGCCGCCATCGCGGGGTTCCCCGCCAGCGCCGCCGAGTTGAAGTCGAGCTGCCTTACCAGCTTCTTAATCGGCGGCTGCATGGACGCGGCGGGCATGGGAGGCCTCTGCGGCGGCCCTCCACCGCCCTGCTCCTTGCCCGCCATCTACTCAACCCGGCAGCTACAGGATCAAAACGCCTCCGGCCACCGGTAACGTCAACACAAACCCAATTCGCGGCGGCCACGGCGGGATCGCGGCCGCCGGCTCCAGATCGAAGGTGGCGGAGGCCCCGCAGCCGAGTGCGGGGTGGCGGCGCTCGCCACGAGCTCCGACGCGTGTTTGCGGCGGAGGGGAATGGCGGATTTTGAGAGAGCTGGGGTGGGGGATTAGTGGATTTTTCCCTCTCTCCCTGCTGCTCTCGACTCCCCTCCTCTCTCTCTCTTGCCACCTCTTCCCCTTTTTCTTTCTCTCCCACTCTTCCCTTTCGAAATCAAATTCATATTCTACGGCCGGATCCGAGAGGCGACCCGCCATCCGACGGCGGAGGCGCGGCTGGGCAGCATCCTGCGGCTCGAATTCATAGATGTGGGGTTGTTGGTCCGCTCGCCGTTCGATTCGACGGGTTCGGAATTGTTCGCCTCGCCTGTGGCGTCACCGCTGACACGTGGGCCACAGGGACGAGGACCTGGTGGGGCTGCGCAGTCGGTGTGAGGGCGCCGAGAGGCGGCAGGGTCTCTGTCGCGCAATGTGATGTGATCCCTCCTGTCACTCGTGGAGTTCTTTTTCTGAGAAAAAAAGCACCGGCACCTGCTTCACGCAGTCTATGTCTCATGACACATGGGGCCACATAAGGTGTGCCCCATATGTCAGTTTTGTTTCATTTGTATTCGCGGGAAGGTACACTTTCTTCTAGCGTGCTCAATCTCGCGCGAGGGTTTTTAAAAGGTGTGACTAGTCTTCGGTTTCAGTGGAGGCCAGTAGGCCACTGTTGAGCCCGTGGAGAGCGCCATTTTTGGCTCGTGGGCTTTATGGCCTCCGGCCATTTCTGCTTTCGGAAGGGAATGTTCTAGTTTGTGGCTTCAAATTCTAACTTTTGATTACTCGATTTACTCCTAACTATGGT
The DNA here is from genome assembly GCA_015844335.1 of Chrysopogon serrulatus. Taxonomy (NCBI): domain Eukaryota; kingdom Viridiplantae; phylum Streptophyta; class Magnoliopsida; order Poales; family Poaceae; genus Chrysopogon; species Chrysopogon serrulatus. Next base: position 24,849 of record JADLZL010001587.1, on the reverse strand, counting down.
ATGTACTCTCATTGTCCTAAAAAAATATTATTTTTATTTTTTCAGACACTATGTTTGATTACTTATCTTATTCAAAAATTTTATACACATTATAAAACAAATAAATTATTATTAAATTATATTTAATGATAAATTAATTCATAACAAGATCAAATGATATTTATATAAAAATTTTGAATCAGATGAATGGCTAAACATGATGTCCTGAAAGTCTAAAATAATATTATTTTTTTAAGGCAAAGGAAGTACTACTGAAAAAAAAAATACAACCGTAGAGCACCCGGTATTTTCTTCATGGATCAAATATAAGCAAATAATAATGTCAATAATAAATTCATCGGGACATTGTGACTTGCGACCTTTCAAAGCCCGTGAGGGTTTTAGATGCTTAAAATCAGAAAATTGATTGGTCAAATTTAGGATAGAGTACGTCCATAGTATTAAAAAAGAATTTTTTTTAACTAATATAGTTAATTAGTTCCGTTAGTTAATACTTTTTTAGTCATTTTGATTTTCTATTCATCCATTTTATTATGTGTCTAGACATATTATTATATCTAAATATGTAGCAATATAGATGTACCAAAAAAAGGTCAAAGCGATTTATATAATTTAAAACGGAGGGAGTAACTAACATATGTTTTAGACTTGGGAGGATTTGGAATTTACCTAATAGACTAGGATATTTGGTCTAGAATTTGATGCTCCACGACTTTATAAAGTTCATATATAAATCTATCTCGAATTCATATATAGAGTGGGATATAAAATTTATACTATAGTTATACATGATCTAATGAGTATGAAATTTTTACTAAAGTTTAAGCATATAATAGTTAGCCCACTAAAATAGTTTCACCATTGAACTATAACAACTACATCTATGAATTAATTACATAAAAACATATATTTAAAGTTATAAAAAACTAAAAAATATACTAGAGCATACCATATTTCATGTTAATGTGTAGATCTACTCATGTGGAGTCCAATAAAATTATATTTTCTATTATTTACTATGATTTTTCAAAACAAAATTAGCCAAAATAAACAAAAAAAATACAAATTTTTTTTCAAAACCGCTTATAAGCATACAAAAGAGGTAAAACGATCGGTTTTAATAGTTTAGGACGGTGGTTTACCTTGTTTTAGAGTTTAGGGAGGAAAGTGAACTTTGTCAAAAGTTGAGGGAGGTAATGTAGATTTTTTTCATGGAAAAAGAGGAAGGGGAAAATATGATTTAGGCTAGGATATGATGGGATTTTGGCCCAAATAGATTTTTAAAGGTTTTTGAATAGATAATTTATTCAAAATAGACTTTTATCCAATCATCTATATTTGCTCCTATCATCCACCTGCGATATATCTTTCCATCTTGTTTCTCATGTAAACATAGTTTCTACTGTACAAAGCTATTTCTTTCTCTCTATTCCTTTATTCTAATACAACGTCATCATCTTGATATTGTAATTAATGTAATAGAAATTATTTTTATATAAGTTTTTGGATTGAGACTACCATATCTATATCTATCTATATCTATATCTATATTTATCCTATCTAATAATATGTTTAATTCTCACTAGTATTCTATCTCCTTAAGCAGTGTACACACTAATAGTAGTGTGTCTACGACATCAACATCTACTAGCATATGTAATTATGCCTTCATTCAACCTATTCATATTAACACGCCGCACCATTTAATAATATATATTTAATTGTCCATCATGGTGCTAAAAATCATCACTAACATGTATTTATGATATGTATTATAGTTCAAATAAAACACTCTCTCCATACTCATAAAACTTGGCGTTTTGAATAAGGACATGGTCTCCAAAACTTAACTTTATCCATTATTTGTATTAAAAAATAAAAATATATGGTATTTGTATTAAAAAATACTATACCTTATCAAACTAAATATTTTAAAAGTTATTAGTAGTTTATATTCCTAATGTCAAGGTCAAAACATCAACTTTTTATGAGTATGGAGAGAGTATATGTACTATAATGGGTCGTGACCAACACAGGCAACACCCATAGTTAGCCTTGTAAAAAAGTTGTATTTCACGTAGACAAAACTAAATGAGATCACTATCCTTCATAAGCGGACTACTAACTGTCTCTTTCTCATCACACATTTACCTTTCTGCTACAGTATTATCTTGTCTCATTCTAACAGCTGCAATCTAAACCCGTAGCACAAGCTTAATTAGCTGGTGCCTCTGCTTCGTCAGATGTGTTATAATCTCTTCTACAAACAATATTATAGCTATGTGAGAATACTACTCGATTCGGATGTGCTATGAAGACGTGGTGCTTGAGGCAGTGCTTGAGGAAGGCCACGTCCCACGTGATTGGTGATACACACACCCACCATCATCAAGCGACCGACGCGGCTCCACACCGGCATCCCCCGCTAACCGTCCCCAATCCGTTGTTCCGGCCAACCAACCTAGTATCCTCGACATTTCAGAAAAAAAAAAAAAAAACCTAGTATCCTCGACGACGAGTGGGGGCATTCGTACAGGCGTCCGAGCCCGAAGATAACAGCGACCGGCGAGAGCGAGTGAGAGACCCACCCACGAAACCACGAGGCGCCGCGCACCAACCAAACCAACCCGGCGCTGCCCGTAAATGCGAACGCAGGCGTGGGGTCGCGGGGCGGTGGCGCGCTTGATGACGCCATTCAATCGCCGCGCGGCCCACGCCTCTTCTCCCCACCTGCTCCGCGCCTGCTCATCGTCCTCCTCTTATACCGTCGCCCTCTCTCGCCTCCGACGCCACTTCACCTCTTCCTCCTCCTGCTCCTCCCCAGGTGGGCTACTCCACTTTCTCGGCTTTGTTTTTGTGTGCTTCGTTTTCGGCTCATCGCCAGATGTTCGTCGTTTTGCCACAAGGACGTCGCCCACTTGAGCTGGCAAATTTCGGCGACTCCTGGCCGAGGCTGGCGACGCGAAACTCAATTTCCATGTCATGGTTTGGTAGAGCGGAAGGTGTTCGCCGTTTTGCCCAATTGGACCGCTTATGTAGGTTGTAAGTGTAGCTGTGACTGCGGATCAACGAGGTTGATGAGCAGATTTTTCTTAATGCATAAGCTGTCCAATTGGGCAAGCTATGGTCCAAATTGTGGACAGCGAAGCACTGGGGATACAAAAGGGTTGTCCTATTGTGTCTCTGGGTTAACACGATCATGGTGCTCGGACAGGATTCCTGTTGAATTGCTGTGCTGCTTTCTAGTTATCACAGCTCTTGCATGGCTGAGAATGTGCTTCGGGGGTTTATATAAGAAGCATGGTCTAGGTTAATGGCTTTCTGACTGACTTCATAGAGAAATTCGTGCTGATTGTTTTATCAGTGCACAGCACTAGGTTTGTTAGTCACCAAATTTGCATGCTGTGGTTTGAAGCTTCTAGCTAAATACTTAAAATTGTTGCACAATCATTTCGTTTTTGAGCTCTAACGTTTCTATTTCCTTCTTATATTCTTTAGCATACAGTGCCAGACAGCATACCCATACATTCATGGAGGTGGTTCAAGAAGTCCTTAAGCATGGCTCGGCAGATGGTGTACGTGCTGCTATAAGAGCTGACAAAAAGAGCTACAGCCTTGTCCAGCTCATTGCAGCCTCTCTTGATGTCCACAGCATTCTGTGCAGCAAAAATGTACGGCAGCTTCTTTTATGCTCTGCATATTCTTTTAAGATTTCCCATTTAGTGATTAGAATATTAAATACTGACTTCATTTCTAGGTTCTCATACGATTGTTCTCTTAGCTTCCCTTTTCCTTTGTCTGGATGCAATATGATGCGATTTTCAGTCATAACATGGGAGCAAAAGTCCTTAAGAAATACATTAATGCAAACAACCTGTAATTTCAGAATTCATGACGATGCTGAAGCAGTCCTGGTGAGTGCACATAGGAAGCTGGGAGGGTTCTTTTGGTGTATGTGGTCAGAAGGGTTGCTCCGCAAACTGGCTGGACTATCTTGATTAGAGGATGCTGTATCAGATGTTTTCATTCAGGCAATTAGTTTGTCCTGTCCTTTTCCTTGCATGTTTGCAACAAGGCCTCATCAATGTCTTAATTGCACAAGCTTTTCTGTAAACCTGTCTCCAAAATTCGAAATCTATTTACCAACCTAATTGCCTCCCCTCAAGTTTACTTCTGAGAATACTGGGACCAACCAGATCGTCCACTTCCCCAGACATTTTGTTTTGGCTTAATAATTGTGCATAAGTTAACTGCAAGAAACTTTGTTGACCATATCTACAGGAGTTTGCTTCGTTAGTAAATTTTTATGACCAAATAGTTTAATGTATTAAGTCTATCTTACAGAGCTCCGTTAAACATAAACTGTACTTGTTCTGTTAATCTATTTAATGCCTGTCTATAATACACAACCAAAACTTCACCTTTTCTATTCTTTTAGATGACACAAAATGGAATACAAGATTCTTCTTCCAAAGGAATAAATGGAACAGGATTCCTTCATGGAGCCCGTGTTGGCATTGTGGCTAAACCCTCTCCTGAATTTGTTGCTGGGGTGTTTGGAACCTGGCTTTCTGGTGGAGTTGCAGTACCCCTTGCCCTTAGCTATCCCGAAGCTGAGCTTCTTCATGTCATGAATGACTCGGTTTGTTCCAAGCTTACAGCAACATTTCATATTTCAACATATCATTATAGAAATGAGATGTGCCCATTTTCTGCTGCCATGCTATGATTCCTATTTTGATCTTTTCTTGTAAATATAATGTTACAAAATAAAAAACAAAGCACCATGCAGATGAACAGCAGTGTTTATTAACTCTTAAATTGGTCACATGGAATGATTGGACATCTTCTAGCTTACACATATGTACAAGCTTTGTATACAGATCAATGGATTTCTGTGGCTGAAGCAGATTTCTGTACCTAATTGGGTTTGCACACATGTTTACTTGAAAAGATTCACAAATAAACAAAGATACAAAAGATTTGCTATAGGAATTTGTGCAAAAAAAAAAAAAGATGTTATGTGCACTTCACCGAAAAGAACTTAATTACAAAAGATTTTAAACTTTTCATTTTCTTTTCATTGTGCATGTGATCATAATATTTTATAATATTCTTTTGCAAGTGCTGCTCATGTTCTATTGTGAACTGCAATCTATGAACTTTATAAAGCGTCAAAAACCAAGTCAATTTGTTCTTTTAGTTTCTCATTTCTTTGACTTATAGGACATTTCAATGGTTTTAAGCACCAAGGAGCATCATGAAATCATGGAGAACCTTTCTATCAAGTGTTCTGCTTATTGTTCTCTTCTTCCATCTATCACTAGTATAACTTCAGAAATAAACCCCCAAGAACCTTCAAGCAATGTGGCGACTTCATCAGTCTCTACTTTAATAACCCAGATCAACAGTTCAAAGAAAATCAAAGGTGAATTGTTCACCTCTCTCTCCCCACTGCAACTTGAACTTAGTGGCTGATATTTATTGCTGTTTCTAAAGTCCCCTTTTGTGTTTCAACTATTATTTCTATACTCTCCTTTATGTCTCTACTATTACTTCCATAGAACCCTGAACACTTACTAATAATTCCAAATATTTTCTGCTTGCTCCTATTAATCTTTATTTTCTGGAGTTTGATTATACAGGTGATGACCCTGCTCTAATCCTTTACACAAGTGGCACAACTGGTAAACCAAAAGGAGTAGTTCACACCCATGAGGGCATACTTTCTCAGGTGCGTTTTTCGTCTTTAAAGATTTAAATAGATATATAAATAGTTATATAAACTGTTGAACAATGTACAGAAGCCAGAAGGTAATTTTTTTTTATATGTTGTTAATTCTAATTACAGTTGATTGATCTAAGAGTTTTAATGGTTTGCCTGACTTGTTTTTTATTTCCTATATGATCATTTTAGATGGCATGATAGTAATATATATAACATTTATCCTAACTGATTTGGCAGGTTCAAATTCTATCAGAAGCGTGGGGATATCGAAGTGAAGATCAATTTCTGCACTGTCTCCCACTGCATCATATCCACAATGAATGCTGTTTCTATCTAAGTTTTAGCATTATTCATATACTGATATTTCGTACTGCTTTTTGCCCCCAAGCCCACGCCTTTATTGTGATTGTAGTATTCAATGTTCAGCAAACATATTAGTAGCTGCCTAGGTATATTAGTGTTTTGGTCCTGCATGAAGAATTGAGATAGGTTAGAACAGTACAGTACAGTACAGTACATAACCCATAATTCCCAACATAGCACTTCCGTATTAATATTTCTACTTGAACTGGAGGAAGATCTTCTTGCTATGGATGCATGGACCAGCTCCACGTGGATCCTGATGTCCGGGGCATAGAGTGGTTTTAAATGCACTTGTACTACATGATATCTTGTCTTCTCTCTTAGGAAAATGTTTGGTACCATTAGTTCTTTACTCTTTTTTCACTTGTTTTTAGTTGTCATGCTCCTTCTGGTTTGAAGCATCAAATATATGCACCAGTCCCTTCATTTAGAAAATGAAATCTCATGTAACAGGATGGTATAGCTAGAAGTAGAACTAGGACTACATTGCGTTTTTATTTGAACAGCAATAGTGTCCTTTATTATGATTATGTTTGGGGGAGGTCCATTTCTTTGTCATTATTGGAAGTCCTTAACTTTCAAGTGTACATGTGCATGGCCTTTTCAATGCTCTATTTGCACCCCTTTATGCAGGATCAGTGGTAAGTTCTCTCCCTATTTATCTCTAAACTCTCTATTTAGGAGAAAAATGCTGTTTGGTAAAAAGATATCGGCGTGTTTGGGACCAGTTGCAGACCGCGACGATGTGGTATGGGTACCGCAGCTGCTGACCCGTGGCACAGGAAATGCAGGAGGTAGTTCATTCTCGTGGTCCCGGTGCCATGTGCAATCGATTCTTACTGCCCCGGTGCCATGTGCAATCGAGTTGTCTGCATTGCGGGGCATTTGGCGCGATTCTTCGCTTGTCTTTGCTGCCAACGCTGTCCCAAACACGCCAATTGTGGCTTAGTTTAGGTGAACTGGTCTTCTATAGCTGTTGGAGATTTTTTCTGGGTGCGAGTCAGCTATTGAAGATTTGGAATTCTCTTCTGCACACATAATAAATCCATTTGCATTTGATTTAGATGTAAACAATGAACCTTGTTTCAGCAGCACACCTGCAAAGTTCCTTTCATGGTAACGTATATTCTTTGTGATCACAGGTTGAGTTTATACCAAAATTCAGTGTAAGCGGGATATGGCAGAGGTGGCGAGAATCATATCCCTACGATGCTAGTAAAAATAAAGAGGCCATTACAGTATTTACTGGAGTATGATTCACTGTCTTAGCATAACAGTCTATCTTCAGATTCACCAAACTACTATCTGTCTTCATATTTTTCGATTTTGTGGCAGGTTCCAACCATGTATACACGTCTGCTGCAAGGGTATGACAGTATGGATCCTGATCAACAGGCAGCCTCTTCTTATGCTGCAAAGCATCTGAGGTTAATGGTAAGTTTTCATGTTCATTGGAGACAGTGTTTAAGTCTTTCTCTCGTTCCTGAAAGCCTCATGCTACATGCTATGTACAAATTACTTAAAAAGTATTCAAAGTTATGATACATGGTTTAAGGAAATATGCATGGACTCTTGGATTCTGCTATTGAATCTGTGAAGTCCAACAGGCATTGTGGCTATGCTTGTTCAATCAACTGCACAAGTACCTGATTATTAAGGACCTTGGGATGTATGCTACACTCCATTCGGTGACCAAGAAGCCCTATGTGTCTTAATTATCTCACGACACCGAGTGTGTGTGCGAGGGAGAGCTAAGATATACTTCTTTCCTTTATACATTCTTCATTTTTTTGGAGGCTTGGAAAGTAGAAAGCCTGAGCAGCCAGCCGGCTGGATAACCAGAAGTGTGATTTTTTACTTGCTGGTTTGTATTTCCTGGTTTGTATTTGACTCTTACCGACAGCTGTATTCTTAATGATTTTTCCTGTAGATCTTTTTTTAGCTCTATCTTGGAACTGATGCATGAATTGTGAAGATTTTATCATTAATACTCATTGAATCGCTGCAGATGTGTGGATCATCAGCTCTTCCTTCCCCACTTATGAAGAGGTGGGAGGAAGTGACAGGCCACCGTCTTTTGGAACGCTATGGTATGACTGAGGTAAAAAAATTTAACTCTTCCCCATCTAGTCAATACAATAATTAATTACATGACTCCTGATAGACTTAATATTGGCTACAGTTTGTCATGGCACTGTCTAATCCATTGCATGGTATCCGAAAAGAAGGTACAGTTGGTAAACCTCTTCCACGTGTTGAGGTATGATGAACAATTCATGGGAGTTAGAAGTATCATTAAAGCATTAGTTGTTCTGTTTATTCTGCATTGCTTCATAGCTTTAAGGCATCTTTCTGTTCTGACTCAGGCCAAGATTATTATGGAGGATGGGACTGAAACTACAACTGGAGTTGGTGAGCTCTGCATTAGAAGTCCATCCCTTTTCAAGGAGTATTGGAAAAGACCAGAGGTATGATTGTGCTGTTTCTACTTTTGCTAATTTATTTATGATCATGATGTACAATTTTGGAGGGAAAACTCCATTTCATTTAGGAAGTTCCTACTCCTTACTAACTACAGCTGTAAACCATACATCTTTTCATTTCAATGTGATGTCGTTTATTGTTTTTTAATGAGCTGTACTACTCAAATGATAAATTTACTAGGTATTTCAGTAATAGGGGAACCAGTAAAGGACGCATGCTGATAAGTTATATACATTGTTTCATCATTGAAAATGGTGTATTTCTTTTTGTAGGTCACCATAGAATCCTTCATTGAAGGCGGATTCTTCAAGACAGGTGATACAGTAACTGTAGATGAGGACGGATACTTCATAATTTTGGGACGTAAGTAACACTTTATGCACAGGCACACTTACATCTTTCTGCTGTTTTCATCACTCACCTCATGGTGTTACTGCCTGGGGTCAGAGCTTTGGATTGCTTGTAGCCTCATTTGCATTACCTTGTGCAGGCACAAATGCCGACATTATGAAATTCGGCGGTTACAAGCTGTCGGCATTAGAAATTGAGGCAGTATTGTTAGAGGTAAACTTGGATATGATGGAACTACTTTTGAAATGTAGTCATTATAACAAAGTCAATGCACCTAAAAAATCAGCTAACGTTGTCCTCAAATTTAGACTACAGATGGCTATATTAGGCTGAAAGGTTTTACTGAAGGCTTTGCACAACAGTCAAATAACTCCCTTTCTTACTTTAATCTGGTCTGTTTTTGTCTTCAGCATGATGCTGTACTGGAATGCGCTGTCCTTGGCTTGCCTGATGAAGCATATGGGGAGGTTATATGTGCAATAATTGTGCCTAAGGAGGATGCAAAGAAAACAGCCGAGCAGGACTCAAAGCCAGCCCTAACCTTGGAAGCATTGACAAGTTGGTCGAAAGATAAGCTTGCTCCATACAAGGTTTGCTATTTGCATTATTTCCCCTTTTCCCTAGCTGCCTTTTACAGTTGTTCTTTCATAGATGCTTTTCGTTTGCTTGTTTGCCTTTTGCCCAAGTACTCTTTGTTGCCTGACACTAGAAAAATTTCCAATTTGGTAACAGAAAGTGTCAATAGCAAATATTATATTTAACAACATATTGTTCATAAATCATTTATGGAATTTATGATCTTATTAGACCTACATTTGCATAGCTATCTACAGTACAGTATGATCTTGTTAGCCTTCATGCCAGTCCTGAGTCTTGAGTTCAAATACTCTACTGTATCATTTGACGATGGAATTGGTTCTTTTTCTGTGGATGCCAGATTCCAACAAAACTATACTTGTGGGATTCTCTTCCTCGGAATGCCATGGGAAAGGTGGGGATACGATCTCCTTGAAAATACCCTCGTATTGTGCTTGTGACTGACTTAACTGTTGCTTATTCCAGGTTAACAAGAAGGAGCTGAAGAAATTATTAGGAGCTTAGTCATGCGTATATAGATATATTTATTTCTCTCATTATAGTGTAGCAAATAAGTGCTTTCATTGTCATGCATGGAACAATAATTTTCGAAATGGAGTTATATTGCACTCACATTTCTTTTCTTTGTCAGAATAGTCTCTAGTCACTGCAGTATGAATTTATACAATGACTTGTAGGAAAGATTAATACTGCTGGTGACCCTGACAAATCTAAACAATAACTAACAAGCATCCCAACTCGGGCTTCAGTACAGGACTACAAGCGTCCATTAGTGACTAACTTCCAGAAGTTCATTGTTCAGCCTACAAGGTTCCCAGTAACACAAGCGTCCCAACTCGGGCTTCAGTACAGGACTACAGACTACTGACTAGGGCTACTCCGAGCTGTCGTCCTCTTCCCACTCCACGTTCTTCCCCTCGTCGCCATACACCCAGCAGCACCAAGCGAAGTACAAGAAGTTCGCCACGCCGTAGCCCGTGAGCAGCCAGTAGTAGTAGTCGTAGTGCCCGGCGTTCAAGTCGTCGACGAGCCAGCCCGTTTGTCCCCCTCGCCTGCTCGCCACCTGGACCACCTTGACGATGAGGGCGCCGGCCAGGTTGCCCACTCCGAAGGCCATGTACAGCAGCGACATGCTGAAGCTGGCCATGCTCTTGGGCAGCTCGGTGTAGAAGAACTCGATCTCCCCGATGACGCCGAACGCCTCGGCGAGTCCCACAAGCGCGAACTGCGGCACCAGCCAGAACGCCGACATGGTGATCCCGCGCAGCGCCAGCCGCCGCCGCGCGCCCTCCACGGCCGCGGAGACGGCCGTCGACGCGGTGGCGAGGAGCAGCCCCCACCGATGCGCTGCTTCATGGTGAGCCCGCGCTGGTTGCCCGTGTACCGCCGCAGCGCCGGCGCCACCCACCTGTCGTAGCTCGCCGACCACAGCGACATGGTGGCCATGTTGAACACGGCCAGGGAGCCGCTGGGAAGGCGGAACCCGCCCGCGCCGACGCGCCGGTCCATGGTATCGGCCTGCTTCACGGCGAAGCTCTGGTTCATGGCCAGGGCGAGGAAGATGGTGGAGGACCAGATGGGCAGGACGCGGATCGCCGACTTGAGCTGCTCCACCTGGTCCACCGTGCACAGCCTCTTCCCGTCGTGGCCGTGCCGCTCGGAGGCCGCCGCGTCCGAGCCGCCGTCGCAGAGCCCTGCGTCGTCCTTGGTGGCACGGAACAAGCACGCCTTGTTCAAGAACCTGAACGTTCGTCAGACACTCAGACCACAAGTATCCTTGAATTAAAAAGTTGAAAAAAAACGCTGTTTCTGTCGTGACGTGATGAGTGAGTGACGTACCTCAGCTTGTCCGTGGGGACAGCGAGCTTGCAGTCCTTGAGGTGATGGTACACGCCATCGACGGTCTTCTCCGGCAGCCGCGCCCCGCGGTTCCTGACGGCGGCGCCGACGGCGGAGCCTATCCCGGCGAACATCTGCCTCTTGCCCTTCTCCTTGATGTAGAGGCCCGATCCCAGGACGAAGCTCACCGTGGAGAGCAGCATGAGGACCATCGGGACGGCGAACCCGACGTTCCAGCCGACGTTGTCCTGCAGGTAGACGATGGCCGTGACGGCGACCGTGAACGCCACGCCGATGGACGCGTAGTAGGCGTTGAAGTAGGCCTGCAGGATCCTGGCCCGGCGTTGCTTCGGGTGCCTCGAGAACTGGTCCGCGCCGAACGCCATCGAGCATGGCCGGACGCCGCCGGCGCCCAGGGACAGGAACGCGAAGCCGGCGAGCAGCCACGCCAGGTGCCTCATCCCCGGCGGCGCGCACTGGTCGCCGTTGCACGGATGCGGCCGCGCTCCAGGGATAATGGCGCTCAGCCATAGGAAGACCATCCCCTGTCAGAAATGGAAGCAATCGTTCCATGGTGCTAACTAATTAATTACCTTCTGGTTGGGGGGTGGCTGAGAGAAAAAGACAGACGGGCAGTGAGCCTTTGGTCTCGGCGGCGCACTTCGCACTTACAATGAAGCACGCGGCGGAGCCTAGCGCGACGGCCATGAACCGGCCGAGGTACATGTCGGCGACGACGGCGCCGGGGATGGGCGCGAAGTTGGAGATGGCGCCCCACGCGAAGAGCATCGTCTGGGAGGTGACGGTGCTGAGGTGGTACTTGTCGGTCAGGTACGTGATCATGTTGGTGTTGAGCCCGAATCCAGCGACTTTCTCCAGCATCTCATTTGCTAGGCATCCAAAACACCCAAAGAACTCTCCATTAAAATCGAAGGCAAGCTCATCACTTATGTCAGAGAGAATTCTTTGAACATAATAAAGGGGAATTAAAAGATGAACTACTTGAAGATTCCGTGCTACTGTCAGGTGGAAAGCACAGGATTGTAGAGAACAAAATGATTAAAAAAAAGGAGAGCAAAGAACGAAGAACACCAGTGTATCAGTTTGCTGAAATTCACTTGCCATGACCAGTAGTAAGAGGGAAGGGAACTCACAGAAGATGAAGGGGAGGGCTCTGAACCCGCCCTTCTTGCCCTCGAAGCACTCTTCTTCTACCGATTCGGTCTCGGAAGCAAGAGAGCGCTCCATGGCGCGGCGGTCCCAACCAAAACTCAAGCCGGCAAGCGCGAACGCAAACGAAGATTTGGCCGGAGGAGCTAGCTAGCACCGCTGCATTTCTGCAGCAGGGGCATCGGAATGACGCACTAAATAGATTCACCGGTAGATGGTAGGTAGGTCACAAGGCCGTCAGCTAGTAGCTCCCGTCTAGGTAGTAAATAAGTTAGTACAATCCATTTCAAATTATAATATATTTTGGATTTTCTATATTTATAATTTTTGTTATACATGCGGATATACACCGTGTCTAGATACACAGTGATACAGTAAAAATAGTGTTTATAGAAAAGTCAAAACGTCCTGTAATTTGAAGCGGATGAAGTAATAAGCAGCCAGCGGCAAATGGCCTCGCATGCAAGCTTTTCTTTTCGTCCGGGACGCAGCATGTGCACGCACATCGCCATCGTTTCCGTCTGCTTGCTTGCCCGACATAGACGGAGCAGGTCCTCGAAAGTTTTCGCTTTTCAATGTCAAAAAGACGGAAAATCAACAAGAGGAGGCTGTTAATCGCAAGGACGGAAGCACCCCAATCTGGCATGTTTCGTCACTAATGACCGTCCTTTTGTTTGTTTTGTATCCACATGCATGTCATGCTACAGCAATACCGCACCTATGAAGATGATAGTATGCTTTGTTTCGCAAGTGCAACCGTGCACGAGCTGCAGCATCCAATCCGGCACTTCACTGGATGGAGCGATGCAGAGGGACAGAAAGACGAACGAGCTGTCCATGTACTTGCATCAACATTTGGGACGATCTATATATGCACGACCGCCTATTCGTGTCTTCCTTTTTTGATTGAAACGAAATGCTTGTGCAACTTGGCCACGTACGCTTTGTAGGGGCCATGATTGACATTTTGGCATGCTATGAAGTACTAGTATCATACACAGCTAGCCGTGTTTGGGTTCTCAGAGGTTGGAAACTATTCCTTTTTCTAAAAGAAATTCAGTATCATGCGATAAGCACAAGGGCGATTATTGGCCGGGTACAATCTGACTTCTGACTCCGGCCCATCGAAACTGAAAGTTATTAATCTTTTTCCCCAAATCAATAGTTGGATAACCGTAGCAACTTGAAGCATTAAACAATGACCACTAAATTACGTTGAAACCTAAATATCTACAGTACTTCCGAAGAGGAATTTTGGCTGCTTCCTACACAAAAGTCAAAAAGATCCACTTCAGCTCTTTGACACGACCAAGAAGAGACCTGAACCAACACACTTCATCTTCATCATCAAACGAAAAGAAAAGAGAGTGCCCGCACACTTTATACACCAAAAACAACCATACCGATGAGATGCACGGCAAGGCTCTGCCTCCACCTTGGCTTTTCACTCCAATCTCCTTCGCCGTCTAGTCCCCTCCAATTCCATCTTCGGTGCCTGCAGAGAAAAAGCTTCAGCAGCAGGTGTCCGGTGCTATAATTCTCATCTCAACGCCGACATGCACACACACACACGCACGCGTTACACGATGATCTGTATTTGCACTCGATTTCGTGCCCTGTTTCTCCTCGATCGTCACTCTTTTGGCTCGGTGACCGAGCGACGACGTCGGAGGTCGGACGCCTGCTGGGAATTGAAGTTCGCCTCTGAGATCAGCGCAGAAACGGACGGTCGTTTCCCCCAGAAAATCGCGCAAAAGGGTCCCGGATCACGCGCAGTCGCACGGGGTCCGGGGACTGCTACCGTCTCACACAATCACAATGCAGTGCCCACCTGTGAACTGCTAATAGAAGCAGAGAAATGAAAGGGAAGTTTACCAACTGCTAATAGAAGCAGAGAAATGAAAGGGAAACAGAACAGATACCTTTAACCCCATGCTCAAAAAGATACCTTTAACCTGTGCTGTGTTGTTGTTCCCACTGACAGCTGCTCCTGCATGTTTCTTGCAAGTTTTCTATGGAGTTTGCCTTGTATTAATATTTGGATGCTACGAGACAGGAAAATGTCAGCGATGAGATGATGAAACGGCATCATGCAGGAAGGAATTTTATTTAGACTTCAATGCTCAGTGGTCGTAACTGGCAGTTGGACTTTTGGACGGGTGAAATCATTTCTATCAGCAAAAATTGGCAACATGGAAATTACAAGGAGAAAGAGAGGACGAGTTTTCATCCTTTCTAATGTGCATTGAAAAATGAATGAAATTCCATAGGAAATATATAATTTAAAACGAAGGGAGTAATTGTTTGGCCATCAACAAGAATTATGTTGGCAACTTGGCATTCAGAGCTAGACTCTTCACGTTGTGAGCCTGTGAGGTCATGTGTCATGTAACATGTGAGAGCAGACGCAGTAATGGCCAATGGGATATCATGAGGATTTGTGCATGGGCTATTTGTTTCTAAGAGATGATGTTTACACAGAAGAGACCTAGTTGAATTTTTCACAAAAATAGACACCCCAATTTATACAGTTAATATACTTTAGTCCCTCCCATGTCGTTCAAGATATATTTAGTCTATGAAGTGAACCTTTGACCAATATATGTAGAAAAAATATCACATTTCAAAGAAAGATAGTTAAATACTTTAGACATACTTTTCAAGGTGAATCTAATATGTCCCATCTTACATTGTTAACTTATGCACATTATAACTTTATTTATGTGTCAGAGTTTAAAAGGTTTGATTGGCGAGAATCCTAAAGAGTATCTACATGAAAAATAAGATCAACGAAATTCTAGATTTCAAGGATCATGGTCCCTTGACATGATTATGACTAGTTTTGGCAATTTGCATGACAACATAAGTTTAGGTCTAATATGTGTGTAAGGTGCGTTAGAAATGATCTAATAGGTTATATGGGGCATAAAGAAGTGGTACAAGAACTAGTAAAGGAACGTACACAAAGATGCACAAGTTTGTAGAAACTGAACACGCTGGACAATCTTGCGGCTCGCAACTGACTTGGCTGGTGTAGTACAATGGATGATTTGGCATGTGCAAAAGGACAGTGCAACGGGTCATCCAATGATACTCATAGGTATAGGTCGGTCCACGTGTTACATTCACTGAACAAACCGGCAGAAGGAAATATGTACGCGCTAAACCATTTGGTGGGTTGAAATCTACAACGACTAGTTGTGACAAAACTATCTGGCCAAGTCATTTCTGCGGGGTGCAGACCGGTTTTGACCAATGCTTTAGTTGTGGAAAGTTCTTAAAATGTGTTTACACATTGATTATAATGTTTTGCTAATTTTATGGATTTTTAGATAATTTCACATGTTTCTATGGCCAATTTAAGTTTTGGAAGCTTTTAAAGATAGGTTCACGAGCTACAAATATTTTTATTCCAGTATATCTTGTATATATTTCATGTATTTTCTCATATTTGTTTGAGCATTAAAGAAAGATATTTTATCCATTGTCTATTTTTTTACTAACGAAAGGACGACGTGACTTAAAACCACTTTCAAATGCTGTGGAGTTGACATTTTGGGGGTTAATTTGTATTAGTTTTGAAAGTTAGGGATACAAGCTTTTTTTTTTTTTTTGAGCTGAGAGGTTCAGACCCGGACAAAATCAGAGGGTCAAATGGACTTCACTCTTTTGTGTAAGAGTAGAATTTAATGATGATCCTTACACTTGTCATGTTGTGTCATTTAGATTCCATTTAAATCTTTGAAAATACAGTTTTTAGACATCTAAGATTGCTACTCCTTAATTTGAAGTGAACTCCGCCAAAGAGAGTTCTCGTTCGAGAAAACAATTTCACAGTTTATAAACTTGTGGAATGGGCCTGCTTGAAACCAAAGTCCTTCAGATGAGTTTGCCCTATGACTCGATGGGCTCATAACACACTGGAGGCTGGAGCAGCTGGCACTTTGCAGTGGCATTGAGCTTGAGGCGAGGGAGGGACGAGGGAGACGGTGGAGGCGAATGGGGGAAGTGGGGCAAAGGTATGGGCGACCAATGGGACTGAATCACTGAAGTTCTCTCTATCTATGAATTCTGAAGGAAGAATGCACGTACAATGCACACTACTACAGAACAGGGCTATAGTCCCGGACCTAAACGGCCTTTAGTCCCGGCCGCGGAGCCGGGACTAAGGTTTTGGGACTAAATGTCCCACCTTTAGTCCCGGTCCCCCGGCCCGACTAAAGGTCCACTTTTAGTACCGGGTTGGTAACACCAACCGGGACTAAAGGATGTGCCGCCAGGTGCGCCACTGGCCGCCCCTTTTAGTCCCGTTGGTGTTACCAACCGGGACTAATTTTTTTTTTTTTTTTTTTTCCTTTTCTTTTCTTTTGGTTTTTCATTTATGGTTTACAATTATATTATTATTATTATTTTCGAATGCGTATTGTTCACTTTGCTTGTTTATGTAGACGCGCACCTATAATTTATATAATTGACAAACATTACATATAAATATACTATATAACACTATTTATATATTATACATGTCTATAGGTCTATAATATAATATTTACACATATCCATCACGGATAAAGTATTAACAACTTAATTGTTCTCCGCCACTCAAGCGTCGTACAAATGATCATCTTGGCTTGGTTTCATTGGCTCGTCGGGGTTGAAGTAGTACTCGCCGGCGGGATTCAGGACTTGGTCGTTAAGAAACCCTACGATTGTCTCCCTCAATTCCTTTTAGGCGGACTTCATCCAACACCTTCTGCCTCAACCACGTCTCCTTCAAGAGACATTAAAGAAAAAAGTTAGAGGTATGAATAAGATTTATTAAATAGCAACAAATAAATGAAATGAACTTATTATATATACATGTTACATACTTTTGCGTGCTCAACATTTGTTCTTTTTTCATAGACCGTCAGAAATTCGCAGACATAGTAGCCACACAAATTTCTGCCCGGTGGCTGGCGCAGAATCCACTGAAGTAGGATAGGCTTTGAAAGTGGCGCTTTCAAATCTGACGGTTCTTGCCGCACGAAGCCAGCCCAAACCCTAGCAATAAAACGATCATTATTAATTATCTATTACCGAAGTTAAAGAGCTGAAATTAATATTTAGAGATCGGTTACCCTTGGATAATATCTATCATTTCTTGGTAATCTTCCATTGGTTTTCTCAACGAGTCATAGATTTGCAAATGACATTGCCGAGATCAATCACAATTAGTATCCAATGATAGCTGCATTTGTGTGTAGGCAAAATAATTATATATCTTCATAATGATCTAATTAATTGGTTTAATAAAATGTACACACGATAACGATACTTACTTAAAGTTATAGGGAAAGAGTATATATCTTTTATCCTTTTGATTGATCAAGTACCTCCGTAGATTTCTCTCCGTTTGAACTCTCCATAAGACATACGGAGTCTCGGGGTCTTTGAATACAATATAAGGATCTACAAATCCAATCTCCTTGTCATTTCTAGCTCTGAGGTCTCTCATCATGTTTTACGCATATGTATAGCCGGTTTTACGTAATTAGTTATACATATACATGATAAGTTACTGATGACATTATTAAAAGAAAGAATCACTTACGCATGTAAGCGGTGATTAGAGCTTTGTCCGAGCGTCCATGTGGCATAGCTGGTGTAGCTCATTAAATTGAACATAAATAATATCATCACCACGGAAGTAATGATGGTTTCTAATTCAGACGCAGATATAGTCATACGCTCTTACTCGCCACACGCCGCAAGGAACCACCGGTTTAGCAAGTACATCTGTGTGCCAAGTTTGCCGAGGGCCGCAGGGTTGAATAGACTCTTGCCATATTCATATGTCTTCGCCAATGATCAATTTCTTTTGCACTTTCAATTGCTGCCCCAGCTATCATTTGGGATAAGGTAAGACCAATTAATCGCAAAAAAATTTTCAAGATCCTCATAGTGCAAATGAGGTATCTGCCGGTCTAGCACGTCGATGTTTGAACCATATTCATTCCCAATGACTAGCGGGGGCACTGATTGCTTTGATTGTTCTCCGAGCTGTGCTACACCCTTGCGTGCTCTTTTCTCTTTCTTATTCCCTTCTTCTATTGATTTGCTTAGAGTGCGATCATAGTCGGATAAAGATGATGATTCTTTCTGAGCTTGACGCCTCTTTTTTTGTTGCATCTCAACCCTTTGCCGTAGAAGTTCTGGCTTTAGTAAGAGGTATGGCTTCTCAGGGTTTCGCTTGGATTCTCTGTCATCCTTAAGTCTCTTGAAGAAACTGTCCACATCTGACTTTACCGAAGCCTCTATTTCTGCAGCAGTCTTCTCATAGGACAGCTTCTTAGGAATGATAGGTTGTTTCTTTTCGGAGGCTTTCTTCTTTGGCGGCGGGGCGGCCGACACTTTTGATTGTGTGGCCGGCCTCTTCTTCAATGGTGGGTCCACCGGTTTTGGCGCTGGAGCCACGTGTGGAGGCGATGGGGCGGCCGGTGGGGGGGTTGGAGCCCGACGTGGAGGCGAAGGGGCAGCCGGTGTCGGTGTTGGAGCCCGAGGAGGCGGCGTTGGAGCCCGAGGTGGCGGGGTTGGAGCCCGAGGAGGCGGGGTTGGAGCCCGAGGTAGCGGGGTTGGAGCCCGAGGTGGTGGTGGTGGTGTTGCGGCCGAGGTGGTGGTGTTGCGGCCTGAGGCGATGCAAATGTCTTCTTGCACCTCCTCATCATCACCCGCAAATGACATGTTGGTGACCACCGTGAAACCAAAGAGGTATATGAGTAAACCGCTAACTAAGGGAATAAAGTTAGTGAATAAATGTATTGTCAAGTTTCATCCGCACCTAGGGTTAGGTTCATGACGAGGAGGTGGTGGTAGACTACTAGGTGATGCCCCAGGAATAATGATGTAGCGCTTGCGCCAACAAATGAAAGCCTTCTCTGCTTGTCCTAGAGTCTTCTCTTCATCACCTCCTTCTATCTCAAGCCGCACATTTTCAAGCCTTTGACAACTCTATCCACCGAGACACTAGCATATCCAAATTGAAACTATCGCCCCATAGATTCTTGGTGTCTTCGTAGGGTCGATATGAGTTACAACACCTACAAAGAACCATGACCGTGGCAGCCCCGCGGGAATATGCAGCTCACATGTTGTCTTAGCTTCGGTGGCGTCATCCACCGAAAAGCGCAGCCCCCACGCCGTCTTGAATAGTTGGCACCTCCGTGGAAGCGCAATCGCTTTTCAACCGACCGGGGATAATGTTGACTCCGTGCTCTCGATGCGCTTTGCCTTTGCATAGAACTTATCTTCACCCGCACTTGCCTTTTGATTTCCTCGTTCATTCTCTCTTCAAGTGCTTTCTCTCGCTGTATCGGTTAACGAGCCGCTTCGCGTGACTCCATCACCATTGCCTCCAACCTACCCAATCGCTCTGCCTCCTCTTCCTTCTTTCTTTGGCGGCTTCTATAAGTGGGTCTATCTTTAGGGAAGTCATGCTCCCCACGATATCTTCCCATAGCCTCTTGTTCGCCCACCATGTTCGCCAGTCTCCGGGCGTATGTAAGCTCATCCTTCTCTCTATTTGGCTGCCGGGCGCCACTTTCAACTAATGCTCGGGCATAGGCCATTCTCGTCCCGCTTTTGCGGCTTCTCGCCAGACGCTACCTTTCCGGTCTCTAGGCCCGGGGTTCCCCATGACCGAAGAACCAATACTTGGCGCTTCGAGGCCGGTCTGCGGTGATTCTCGGTTCCATCCCCTTGTCAACAATCTCCCTGTTCCCAGCTTCGCCGCCACTTGGGAATAGCGGTCCAGTAGCCACCAAACCCAAGTGATGGTGGTATTGCTTTGTGTCTAGCATTTTCCTCGATTACGGATAATCCGTGTTCCGACCCTCATCCGAGTTCTTAAACCGCATGCGAACTCATCCCAAAAAGGTCTCAACTTGACGTAGGCCTTGTTGGTGAAATCCGTGTTCGGTTATGTGCAACAAAAGTTTTGTAGAGTTTCTTCTTCCAAGCCTGAAATTGTTTGGCCATCTTCCGCATAGCCCGTATTTGAACCTTCTCCTTCAAAGCTTCATCCCGTGTATCGAAGCGTGAAATGTTGAAGGATATCTAGCCATAGCAATTCCTTGTCACGATCCGAGACATAACTAATAGCGGGGTTATCTTTCCGTTGCCTCCATTCTCGAAAGCACCGATCGGGAGCCCTGTCCCTTACTAGGTATCCACAATGCGTAACAAATTTCTTTGAATGTTCCCCAAGTACTTAGCCTGTACCCTCGTCGAATTCCGGCCAGAATGTACCGACCCTCCAACGGCTTCTTCGGGCCGCGCGCTTTTCTACTACTCCTGGTAGTTGTCGCCGATCCGAGGGCTACACAAACAAGTATAAATATATTAATATAAAAAGTCATTCTTTTTAATTTCATGTATATACATATAGACTAGATTGTAGATAGACCTTATCGGGATTGTCTCCCCACAAGTTCTTCATAATCAGCGGAAATCTTGACTCCCATCATCTATTTGTTCATTGTCATCACCTTGGACTTGGGGATTTTGATTGCCGTCGCCGTTGATTAGGTCCATCATTGCCTCATCCAAGTTATCATTCGGATCAGCCATTTCTCGCAAAAGTTGTTAATTAAAAGATGTTAGAATTCAATTTGTCATGTAGCGCCACAAGAAAAAGGAAAAAATATACATGACAAACCTTAGATATTACATGAGAAAGTTAATAAAGTTACTTGCCATTCTATTAAAATATTACAATATTACAAAACCTTAGATATTACATGAGAAAGTTAATAAAGTTAAATAAAAATACCATTAATAAAGTTACTTTGACATAAAGTTACATAATAAAGTCACATAACATTACTATTATTAATGAAGTTACTTGCTATTCTATTAAAATATTACAAAACCTTAGATATTACATGAGGAAGTTAATAAAGTTAAATAAAAGTACCATTAATAAAGTTACATAATAAAGTCACTATAGCGCAAATTACATAATGAAGTTACATAACAAAGTTAATTATATTGAGTAAGGTGTTTAATTATATTAAAAGTTACTTGACATCATATATATAAGTTGCTAAGTAGCTAGGTCGTCGTGTCTTGTTCGCTAGGTCGCCGCGCTTAGGTCGTCGCGTTAGGGTCGTCCGGTCATCGCTAGGCGGTCGTATATCTTTGTTCGCTAGGTCGCCGTGTCTTGACATCATATATCTTTGTTCTCTAGGTCGAATTAGGGTTTCATATTAGCTTTTCGGATCGAATTAGCATTTCGAATTGAATATTAGGGTTTTGGATATGATTAACTTTTCAAATAAATTAGGGTTTCAGATATGATTAGCGTATCGAATATGAATAGCTTATCGGATATGAATAGCGTATCGAAATGACCATGGGCACCGGGATTAGATGGGTTTCGGATTGGATTATCGTGTCGGATCGAATTAGCGTTACATGACTTCGCATAATAAACGATTTACGCATAATCAAATTAGGCTCGATGGCCTATCACAACACACACATTCTCGGCTCGATGGCCCGCCTAAACGAGGTTTAGCGTGACGTTGCGCCTCGCGGGCGGCTCCTGTAGTGAAATAGTATCGGCTCGATGGCCGATCGTAACAATGCAAGACACACACGTACATTCTCGGCTCGATGGCCGATACTGCAGAGATATACTTATAGTCTCGCACGTGGCTCACCGTCGCCGTCGGGGGTCGCTGTGGGGCCGGTCGTCGTCGGCCCGCTAGGGTCGGGCCGAACGCTCGACGTTCGCCGAACTTCGCCGAAAAAGAAGCCAAACGCAAGCCCCGGCTCCTCCTGGCCGGTGATGGAGGCGCTACTGGTGGTGCCGACGGTGGTGCCGACGGTGGTGCTGCCGGTGGTGCCGACGGTGGTGCCGACGGTGGTGCCACCGGGTGGTGCCGACGGTGGTGCCGCCGGTGGTGCTTCGGCTGGCGGGCGCTTGTGTGAGCCGCGCGCTAGGGGGGCGACGGCCGACCGACGGGGAGGTGGCGACGATGGTCGCGCCGCGGGCGAGCTGATGGGGCCGGCCACGCCGGCGAGGCTATTGGGACCGGGCGGACGCACGGGCGGCGACGGGCTGGGAGGGAGAGCGACGGGGCTCGGCCTGAGATGGCGCGAGGGGATCGCAGGTGGCCGCGCGTGCGGCCGAGGGAGAGGGGCGGCGAGACTCCCACGGGGGCGAGGGAGATCGTCGGGGAGGCGCGCCGCCGGCGAGGCACACCTGAGAGGGTGGGATGCGGCGGCGGGGCTGCCGTGGGAGGAGAGAGGACTGGCGGGGCTCGGCCGGAGTTGGAAGGAGCCGGGCGGCGTAGGAGTTGAAGGAGACGGCGGCGGCTCCCTTTGGCCGGAGTTGAAGGAGACGGGGCTAGGGCTAGGGCTACGTGCGCGGGGGGTGTCGGGATCGGAGGAGGAAGACGACCCCACACCTTTAATACCCGGGGGGACTTTTTAGTCCCGGTTGGTGGCTAGAACCGAGACTAAAAGTCCTTTAGTCCCGGGCGGTGAACGCCGGGACTAAAGGTGCATCCTTTAGTCCTCCGGTGCGTATCACCGCCTCGGGACTAAAGGTAACCTAAAGGTTTTCCCCCAATCTCGGTTTACATGTATTTTTTTTGGTTTATCTATGCTATTTCAAAATAGATTATTTTTGTTAATTGCATAGTAAATAAAAGAATGGGTATTAATTTCTTAAAAAATAAGAGTTCTATTTTATTTTGTGTAGTTACTTATTTGGAAAATTGGGAACATAAAATCTTTTCATCTCTTATAATAGCACACATAAATATTAAAAATAATTAGTATTTTGTTAATGCAAAAATGTTTGACTTATTTAAAATAATTTAAAGTAGTTGTATTCAATAGAAAATTTGTTTATGCATTATTTTAACGTAAATTTTGTTCATGTATCACTATTTACCTCTAAAATCGTGGTATACGTGATATTCACCATTAAATTGAATTATTTTTTCAAACCAAATTGTTTACATTATATTATTTTGGTTTATCTATGCTATTTCTAAATAGATTATTTTTGTTAATTGCATAGTACATAAAAGAATAGGTATTAATATCTTAAAAAATAACAGTTCTATACAATAGGGTAGCTCCCAAAATATTGACTTCCCATACACACCCATGAATACTAGAAGGTTCACACAAAGATTCTTTGTGTCGTGCATGACGCCGATCGCATTACGGACCTCTAGGACTTGCCAATAGGGTAGCTCCCAAAATATTGACTTCTTCTTCCACATGGGCGCATGACCCGCCGCATCTTTTTTTGAACCGGTTGGCTGCCCCGTCCCTTACCAAAAACTACTTTCACATCCTTAACCATCTCAAATACATCTTCTCCAGCTACATTTGAGGCTTGCATCGGTGGTCCGCCTTTACCTTTAAAATGCTTGCCTTTCTTTCTAACTGGGTGATTCATAGAAAGAAATCGACGATACCCAAGGTACACGACCTTTCTCGCATTTTTTTTTTCAAATATATACTATCAAGGTCATCAAAACAAGGTGTGCATGCATTATATCCCTTGTTTGACCGCCTCGAAAAGATTACTTAGAGCAGGCCAATCATTGATTGTCACAAAACAACAGTGCTCGCAGGTCGAAGTGCTCCCCGCTTTGTACTCATCCCACACACGAACACCGCTTTTGCTCCATAAAAGTATGAGTTCTTCAATTAATGGCCTTAGATAGACATCAATGTCATTGCCCTGGTTGCTTCGGCCTTGGATGAGCACCGGCATCATAATGAACTTTCGCTTCATGCATAACCATGGAGGAAGGTTGTAGATACATAGTGTAACAGCCAAGTGCTATGACTCACGCTTCCGCTCACCAAAAGGATTCATACCGTCCGTATTTAAAAGCGAACCTCAAGTTTCTTGCGTCTTTTTGCAAACTCTCGAAATTCTCTATCTATTGCTCTCCACCGAGACCCATCAGCAGGGTGTCTCAACATGTTGTCTACCTTACGGTCTTCTTTGTGCCACCGCAACAACTTTGCATGGTCCTTGTTTCTCGAAAAGACGCTTTCGCACGCAGGTATTATAGGAGCATACCACATAACCTTTGCAGGATTTTTTTCCTAGGACGTTCTTCCCCCTCAACATCGCCAGGGGTCATCTCGCCGATCTTATACCGTGATGCTTTACATATGGGACATTCATCTAAATTCTCGTAGTCCTTGCCATACGCAGATGCATGCGTCGTTAGGACATGCATGTATCTTCTAGATTTCTAATCCCAAAGGACAGACGACCTGTTTTTGCTTCAGACGTAGTG